>CM060966.1:1215000-1815000 GCA_030765045.1 Tenodera sinensis
CAACATTGTATTCCATTTAAAATAAAAAGAATTGTATGAAAGTGACAATGTTCATTCTTTTCATACACATGCACATGATGATATAGGTACAGAGTGTACCTGAACTGTTGTAACACACTTTGGGAGATGATTTCTATGATCCTACGACACACAGTTTGCTGTTAGAGTTACATACTAAAACAATAACAGAAATACACTGGTATCATAAAGTGTCCACAATGTCTCAACGTGGACCAGTGATCCCTACATCATTACTTACAGACATGCTGTTCCACCACTCTTCAAGTTTAACGACACTGAACCTAATCCACCGTCTTGTAACAAAGCAAGCTTGTCCCTCAAGGAGGTTAAGCACGTTGCCTTGAGAGTAAACAAAACAGACAACTTAGTTCCTGTGCTGTCCAGTGACAAACATAGCCCGAAACAGCAGGCCCAATCACAAATCGTCACCCGCTCATTGGCCAGGACAACACAACCTCCTGCCACGTAACATTGTGTGTATGTATATATATATATATATATATATATATATATATATATATATGGGAAGCGGAAAGCTAATGGTTATTTTAGAATTATTTATTTAATTTAGTGTAGTAGACAAATAATTGTATAAAATGTACAAAGAATCACAAATAACTTGTAAATCAATATCTTCTAAAATGCCTTAATTGCACAATCAAAACAATTTAAATTTTGTATTTGTCTCTTAAATAAGGAATGCTGCTTCTTTCTTTACCTGATAACCCTCCCCTTATGTAGGATTTACACCCCCTAGGACTTACAAGCCAGAGTCTAGGATCAGACGCCTGTCGGGGAGCACAGGAACTTATGCACCGGATAGAATGAAGACCTGGAAACGAATGGTCAGCCAAGCACCAGGTATGATAGCGAGGGAGATGATATGAAATGCAAGCAAAATTGATGATTGGATAGGCAATAATGGAGCAATTGGTGGAATGAGTAGTGGGGCAAACCGGAGAAAACCCATCCTGATGCTGCTTCATTCACCACAAATACCACATGCGGGTCCCTGGGATCGAACCCAAGCTGCCTAGATGGTAGACAAATGCTCTAACCACTCGGCCACGGCACCACTCTCAAAATATAATAAATAAATAAGGAATGCAAGACTCAAAATGTAGTTTTTTTCCCTTGTCAACCTCTTTAATTTGGTCTACATTTTTTCAAATAGAATTGTAGGGTGAAGAATTAGTCCACAATTTTCTTGCCTGTCAATGCCAATCACATCTATTTATTTCATCAAAATAAGGTTAGAAAATATGTTGTCAACATAAATATCACCATTTCAAAACCATGGCAATGTGTACGTTTCAATAAATTGTAATTATTCCTGGATATAAAAATCTTCTGATTAATATTTTCCACAAACTAGTATCTATCTTCTAAACTTAAATGAACTAGAAATATATATAAATGTCACCAAGTAATCAGTATAATTACTAATTCCTTATAGCAGTATTGAGAAAATCAAATGCGTTGTCATGGCTTTGAGCAATGGTCAAATGATTTAAAGCTAATTGCTATATAAAGGCTTTAAAATTCCGTTCTCTTTGCACAGCTAAGATATAAAATTCTGAATTACGCCTTTCATTTGAGAAAAGTAGACGTACCGGAAAACTCGCACAAATAACAAGGAATATGCCCAAAATGGTTCCTCTACAAAAAACATTCATTTGGACAAGAATTGTGTATTTTAACAAGATCTAGATTTTTTCTATACTAAGATGTTACGGTTTACCAGTTATGCAAAAGTCATCCAGAGTAAATAGGACTACATGGGTTATAGCTAGAAAATTCAAGATATACATTTCATTTCTCATAAAAATATCTTAAACATATGGTATTTTAATCAAAATTGTTATCCATTTTGGAGAAAAGCAAAATTTTTGTAACATTTTCCGTGTAAAGGATAGCTTAGGGTAGAGGACTTATTTTCAAAATGTTTGTGCCACATCCTTAAAAGATAATAAACTTAAATACTAAATTTTGTTTTTAACAGACTTTTCGTTTTTGAGTTATGCTGTACGCATGCATTTTTCTAAAAATGTGTATCTTTTTTTTTATTCAGGGGGTTCAAAACCTATATTTCCAGTGAAATCTTGACATCGAATTTTTGGGTGGACCACAATATTTCCTCTACTTTACTATACATAGTATAGAAAGCAAAAATGGATGCAACTGAGTTTCAGATGAATTAGCAGAGTTTAGATTTCATTCTTTTTTCAAGTGCAACTGATAAAAAATTCTACAATATCACAGAATATTGTACAATGATTTCAACTTTACTGAAGTGTCACATTACTTTCAACTCTGTGAATACACCATCTGACCCTTCACAAATCACCTCATACACTTATTAATTTTGCATTACATAATTTAAATGTTTTCACAAAAAACAGTGCAAGTGCATTAGATTTGTACATAACTTACCTCAATGTTATCACAAACAGCTGATGTTTCTGTTTCCAGCCACCAAGGTTCTACTTTAATTTCCATTTCATGAGCCACATTGTTATCCTTCATTACACAATTCTCTGGATGAATGTGTCCCTTATTCTGTGAACCACAGTCTGCAACCAGAGTCTGTTCCTCCTCCATATCCCAGTTGTTGCTACCTGCAGCAGTTTCAGAGTTCATCTCTTTTCCAACTTGTTTCATAAAAGGAGTCTCTGATCTAATGTCTGTTTTGATTGCCATATCATTGCTGTTTCTCTCTATTGTAAAGAACTCGGTCTCATTCAGTGAAGCTGCTGCGTCATCTGGGAGAACATACTCTTCTTTGATATCCATTTTACAGTTGCTCTTTCAATGACAAGTCTGTGGACAAAGAAGCATACTATGTATACCACAAAATATATATGATTTTAAGCATAAGCTTCCTTGAATACATAAACTATTGTACAAATGACCCCCCACACTTCCTGTTCTCGAGTCACCAATAAATGTACTTCTTGGAGAGTTGAATCACACTTTAGAAATTCAATGCCACATCCAGGATCTTTGCCTCACTATGCCAATGCTTTTATCACTCCAGTTACCTTGTTGTAATACTTACACACACATTAAACCTTCTTATGTGTTTAAAATATGATGGATAGCCTTCAAAACAATCTCAGAAATTAAATATACTTCAAAGGAACTTGCAATGTTGACAAATATTTAATTATGACTATTTTATGTTTTAATAATAATTGTTCTTCCACATTACATGTGTGCAGCAAATAAGCTGAAAAATTAACCTATGTAGTGTCAACTATAAAGCACCTAAAACATTAGAAGTCACCATTGATATGTCTGTATTTGATATCACTTTTAATGTTTACTGCAATACTTGAACTAAATCACATGGTTTAAAACTTGCATGCACATCTTGTCACGTCAGATCATCAAACAGTAAAGACACTGACTGAAACAGGGACCTCATGGTCTCAGAAGGTTGGTCTGGGATGAGACTGCTGTTAGGAATATACCTTAAGGGTGTCCACGCAGTCAAGTAGTAAAGTGCACTAGCCAGAAGCTCTAAAGTTTTACATAATGTCAACACAACAAAGTGGCAGAGTTTGTAGCAAACTCGTTTGAACTGCAGGTGATACATGTTTAATGCTACCTCAGGTAACTTCTTTTGTTATAAAAACTGTAACCTCTAAATAAAATTAATGACCTAAAAATATTACCAATTAAACCATAGATAATTTTATTTATTTATGCCAACAAAACTGGCTTGAGAATTTAATGCCATTCTGGCAGTTTGTCACAATAGCTCAGTGGTTAGAGCGTCCGCCTGGCAAGCGGAAGGTCTGTGGTTCAAATCCCAGTTGTGGCATTGAATTTTTAAGTTCCAGTTCTACCTCTTAAACTTTGCCCATAGATAATTTTATTTATAAAATGACTGCTACAGCTAACTAAAACGTTAATTAAAAACATCTTATTTTTAAAAAGTTAAATACTTCCAAATGCTTCACATACAAGCACCAGAATGATAATTATCATAAAAACACTGAAAACAAACAATATTGACATTTTGCACAATTTATAAAGGAAGACTGTTTACACAAACAACCTTTTCTTAAAACATCTGTTGGAAAACAATCTTCATTTACACTGATGTAAATTTCTCGTTTTGTTTCATCCAGAAGTCTGGAAAGATACCAGGCACTACAGATCTCATTAAAAATTGGAGATGACAGTTGATGATGCTGTATTGACTGTAGTTTTATAGTCTTTATGGAAATTTATTTCATTATCATTTTCAATAAGACAAGCACAATTTTGTATCTGCTTTACTAGACCTTTTATCTCTCTATAAAAATTAACATCACAATGTTGATCAAGAGTAGTACATTTTGGAGGAATCACTTCAATTGAACAAGTCAGTGATTTCTTGTCATCCCAAATGACTTCATTATATAATTCAGCCTTAGTTTGTCCACCCCAAAAAACAATGGTTAAGAAAGTCAATATACAGTCCGCTCATTAGCTTCAAAGATGTTTATACAATATTTTTATATTTTTGTGCATGTTCATTTACAGTTTTTTGAACACAGAGGTCAAATGTACTGGTTGCTTCTAGTAAACAAATAGACCTTTTCAGACAGATGATAATTTCTGTTTAAGGGCACTTGGTTATCAGCACCCTTACAAGACAAATCATGGCAAAAGCCACAGATAAATTTCAATAAAAAATAGAAATACTAGCGAAAAGCAAATAATCAAATATACCACACAAAGAGGCAAAGACCAGAATTAAAACAACATTATAAAAAGTTTGGAATAATATAACATTTCAATATCTAAAGCTTTAAATCCTCATTCATGTTTGTCTTTGCTAACAGCTTCAAAGCTCTTTCGACCGCTTATTTGTCCTTTGCCAGGACCTGACAGGCAGTTGCAGAGCCTTGAAAGTCTGCTGCAGTAAAACACTCTAGCAGCATGTGACAGACTGACAAAAGGTTGTTCCACAGCAAAGAGGAGCATAGTACCGTTCAAAAAGTAACCATGCATAAAATTGCAGTGGCCAATGTGTAACGAGTCAAAATCATCTCCTCATGACCAGATATGCCAGGGGAGGTTACCCAATTTATTGGAAGTTCTTTCACTTCTCTAAGCTTATTACTGTGGAGAGCTGACCACTCTTTGCACCAGGACGACAGCACTGCTCACTTAATTTATCACAGCACAATTGGCATATTGCATGCAGCTCTGCAGTATAAATGGAAGTGCTATTATGAAAACCAAATGTATGTGTGATTTGGTTTCATAGACATAAGCACATCCAATACTGCTGGTGCTCTTAGATCCATTTTAAGACCAAACGCCAGTCAGTGTACGCTGACAAAAATTCTAAAACCAGTGCGAATACTAGAGATAGGCATCATGGACTTCCAGTATACCGTCATCCCAAGATTTACATGGGACATGCCACAAACCAGGCAAGGGGGGGGAGTAGTAGAGCCTCTCCTCCTTGGAAAACATGTTAGGCATTTCAATGACCAGCTTCTTAAGAAGCTCCCAAAAACAAAAACCCACTGAAAATATGATTTGAAGCTTTCCTGGCACCGAACATATTCAAGATGCTCTCGGGCTTCGAGCCAGGTGTAGTGATGAAGAGACATCGACATTTCGGGAGTGTACATCTCTCCCATCTTCAGGATGATGAATGAATAACAAGAGCGAAGGGACCAGTATATGTACTGTCAGCCAGTACGCCAGAAAACACCCAGTCTAGTGCAGAGGTGGTTCACCGCTCCGTTGGAATCTGTGCCATCAATGTTTCGGGAGAGTGTACACTTTTTTCTGAAGCTTTATCCTCCTCTTTTTCAAGGTTTTCGCAGTGCGGACAGGATCTTCTTGCTTCATGTGTTCTATTGAGGATATATTTTCCTATTGCGAATTTCAGTTTGATGCAATCGAAATGGAGTTTGGCAAAGATGAAAGTTGCCGATCTGAAGTCACCCTAGAAGATTCCTCAGAAGAGGATTTCCTAGGAGGTGTCTTTGGGCTTTTCTTTCCATTTGATGTCTTGGGAGAAACCTCATGTTCTTTTAGGAAATTGGATCTTTTACCAGTGAAGTACCATATACTACAAATCTATTTGTTGAAGTCGACTCTTGTTGGCGACCTTGCTGATCTGTTCTGTGGGACTATGGTGCTTGTAGAGGTTGATACACACTTAAATGTTGTGAAACACTTGGGATGTGACCTAGCTAAGAGAATCTTGTCTGAACATGTGGCCCCTGTTTGATTTACTAGTTTGCATTGCGATTTCCTGACGTGGTACTGGTTTATCTGCAACTGAGCTATAGGTACCGGATTTCGGATTTCGGCATAGAGGGTGGTGCAAAATACAAGAGTTTTTGGAGCTTCTGAGAAGGACACCTTCTCCCTAACCCAGATCTCCTGGATGGCTCTTTCGTTCATAAAATGGGGACATTCTCGGGAACTTGATGGATATTCTCTGCTGCAGTTAACACAACTAGGATGTGATATACATTCATTGACATGTGTGATTCCTCCACAATTCATAAGTGTTGGCACTTGTAGCATCTCAGAGGGTTCAGGATGTATGGCCAAACTTCCATGGCTTCATACCCTGCCTTTATCCTTTGCAGGAGGTCTACACGATCAAAGGTAACGAACAGGGTACTAGTGGGCAGGTATTCACCTCGCTCTTTCATCTGAACCAAATATACTGCTGTCACACCTTGATCTTATAGGTTTGCCTGAATCTCCTCATTGGACATACCATCCAATGCTCGGGTATCTACCACTCTGTGGGAGGAGTTGAAAGTCCTGTGCATCTCTACATGTACCAGATAGCTGGCTAACAAATTGGCTTTTAGTATTGTAGCTGCCTGGTATGCTGAATTAGCTTCAACCAGGAGTGTGCCAATGCAAGATCTAGTGCACGCTTTCACTGGGCCAATTATTTTATTAAGATCCTTCTGGATGATGAATGGATTCAGCGATGTAAACTTCCTTCCTTCCTCAGTTCTAGTGACTACTAAGAAAAAATGACCACTCAACTCTACTACTTCCTTTACTATTCACTTCTGCGATTTTTTATGTTCTGGGTGCACTTTATTGGCATTTTATTTCTTCACCATTGCAAATGTCTCTTGATGGCATGCTCACATTCTGGGTGCCACCCCTGCTTAGGTGAGAGTCCTGGCCTGGACCATCCACACCTCACAGTGTTTAGGCATAGGAACACAGTTGCCTTCAAGAGTGCATCAGCTCATGCAATGGACTAACCTTTATCAGCAATACGAACACAAGTCCTACATGATAACCAGGGGCTGGGAATTACACAGTTATCCAGCTACCTTTTATGTCTCCCCATCCACCAACAACTTGCACAAAAAGTACCCATCAGACTGTTTTCAGGGAGGTATAAGGTTAGAGGTCAAACACACATATGAACCAAAATTGATTGGGTATTTGCATATGCTCTCTCACTCTTTAGAGGAACCCAATCGTGAATGTGGCTCGGGGCCCCAGGTGTGCCAATACCCATACTTACTGTAGTGGGCATCAGAGGGGTTTACAGACTATGAGCATACTAAGTGGCATACGAATGTGTCACTTTATTCATGTTGTCCCTTGTGATGAAAATAGTTTTGCTTCCCTTATGGTGAGCCAGAATCCTGTTGTATATCGACATCCTGAAAAGAGAAAACTGAGATTTAAGTATTTTGTAAGAGTCATAAAAATAGAGAGCAAAATAAATATGTAAATACTCTGCAACAATTTACCTGTCTGGTCAGTTAAAATTTAGTATCAATTTCAATGTCTGGATTCCAGAAGTGTCTGCAGAGACCAAGATTTCATTGGTAACTGCCGTTTCTTTCTTTTTTTTTAAAATAAATTTTGCCACTTGTTGCTGACGAATTCCATGCTTATTTTTGAATTTATGAACTCAGCTGTCAGAAGCTGTAAATTAAAAATCTGTAAATTGTCGTGTTGCTGCTAAATTCTACTGTACGCACCTGCTGATAATTCTCTCGGGCTTCAACAAAATCATCATGTGTCTAGAAATTGATTATTCTGAACTTATCAAAACAATTTCCTTGTTTTCATTTCTTCTTGCCATTGGGATAAATATCACTTCTTTTAAAACTGGCTATTTTTCCCCCCCTTTCTGTGTTCTTATAGACTCTACCTGTGGTAAGCCTTTTGCGATATTAGCATATTTAAATGTGGTCCACCACTCTTACTTTTTCCTTTTCTTTTTCTTTCCTCTGGTTCATATTCATTTAGTGAACTATGGCAGCACTGTCCACAGTGGTCCGTCATAAGCAAATCTTTACTCCGGTGATTTCTAATATTAATTCAAATTTGAAGAGAAAACTATTTGATGCCAAATATCTTTCCAGTACACACTCATGAAGTATGTTTTTGCACACCTATTCATTACTTCCCTAGCCAGTGCTTTCCCTCTTTCCTCTCAAAAGAAGGGTACTTGCCCTAACTGTGGTTGTGATGGTGCCCGCCCTCCTTAGGCATGAGTTAAATGTGCCTGAGCACCTAAGAAAGTTGGACAGCACTGAGCTACGGTTTTTGACCTTTTCAAAAGATTCATTTTAATGAGGAAGTTTTTTATTAGTCATTGGTAATTTTTCAGCGAGCATGTCCATAGTAGGTTCATAAATTTCTTCACCCATCAACATTGCTAAACTTCAAGACTCTGGTGTAATCAAATTATTTTCAGCAAGCGAGCTTTTGTAATAATGGAACGCATCTTTTAACCTCCACTTTGACATTTCACTGTACAATGACTCTCGACTTTCATGCTTTCTTCATTAACAGTAGGTACTTTCTAACTCACAATGTTTCACAGTAGAGAACGCTTGAATCTCTGTGAAAGTCAAGAACAAACTGGCACATTAGCTGGAGTTTCTAGAAGAATGAGCACAACTGAATATGTGCTAAGCATTGTTTTGAAATTCGGACTGCCAGAAACCTGAAAATTCCAGACCACCTGCCTATGTTCAATAGGGCAACAGCCACAATCCACTCTTCCACACAGAAACCTCTTCAGGGCTTATATCTTAAAATGTATAAGTTTTTAATGAGAATACTAATTAAAGTTTTAATTTATCTCCATTAAAATAAATTTGAAGTTATTCAATCTTTTAAGGATAAAGTATCCTCATTTCACATTTTAATTAGTTGTAACAGTAATTTCATGAATAAAAGTATTATTTATAACTTAATTGGAAAGATTTTTAGGTCAACTTTTACATAAAGTTTCTATAATTTTTAAAAGAATGAAAGAAAAAGCTGTTACCTGAGGTAGCATCGAACCTTCATCATCTGCATGACAAGAGAGTTCACTACAAATTCACTGTGGTGCTATTAGGTAAAAATCAACCAGTATACGAGCCGTGTACTTTGAAGCCCCTTTTTCTCTGAATCTTCTAGTTAGCGCACTTTACTGAATGGACACACTTAAGGTATACTCCTAAGCTGAGAAGTCTCATACTGAATTGAATTTCTGAGAGTGTAAAGTCCCCTTGTGAGAGCAACAAACTCCATGGTTTAAGTCCCGGTTGGAGATATAATTCTTCAAGTTACACGTAGCTTATCTATTTAGTCCCATACACTGCTGGTCATAAACAACAATTATCACAAGCTCACCAACTTATATTCATTTTGAATAACATACTAGCTAACAGATCCAGTAAAAATATAAAAATTACATGTACTCCACTGTGCAAGAATATCACACTTCCTCTAAACCTACACCCATACCTTATTTACATCATTACTTTACAGTGTACCCACTGATCTTACAGCAACAAATTCTAAAGTAACTTGTTAATAAGTAAGTACCCTTCTGGTGACACAAGTAACTATAATGTTACTTTATGTAATCTCATATAATAGATCATTAATATTGTTCAACAGAGACTTTCAAATATTTTAGATTAACAAGATGAGAATTATATTCATCAGAAAATATTGTTTAACAATGTAATGTATTAATGTAAAAATGTTAATTTGGGCATGTTTAGGGAGATCCCTCTTCAGCCTAGACTGAGGTTTTTTATTAGTTGTGTGAGGGATCTTTACGGCGTTTGTGTGTATTTTTGTTTTTATTTTGTTCATCGACCCAACCATCAGGTTTGAATACGGCGGACATCAGCCAGATGAAGTGAATCAGGGAAAAAAAAACATATCTCTACGAACCAACCATAGATTATTACAAAACTAAGTATCACCTAGAGTCCATCAGTGTATCAGGACTAATGGTTGGAGCAAAAGGGACAATCCCGAGGCTGCTTACAGAATTCCTGAAGAGCTTTAACCTATCCAAAGATTTGGCATACAATATTGCTATACTGTCCCTCAAAGGCTCTATACCTATTGTTAGAAATCACGTGTATGGACCATGATTTTTTCTATTTTCTTGATTGTTTTAAGAGATAATACTTTCTTCGTCATTTACAAATTTTAGCTTTTGTATTTTATATTCGTTGTGGTTTCTTAACTATTTTGTCACTTTTGTATAAGTATTGTTTGTCTTTTTGGCAGCCTGTAACTGTGACGGGAAGATGAAATAAAAATGTTGACGTTGTGTAGTGTTGTGTGTTGTGATTTTGTGTTAATGTTTCAGTGTTTCACATCCACTGCTCCATAGAAAGGCATCCACCCAAGAAGACCATTGATTTTAAATGATGGATGTTGTTTTTACTTTCTCTACTGGTAAGTAGGGGAAGTATTGTATTCCACCCAAAAATTTGATGTCGAGATTTCACTGGAAATACATGTTTTGAGGCCCCCTGAATCCAAAAAAAGCCATTTTAGAAAAAGGTCTGTGTATGTGTCTGTGTGTTAGTCTGTCGATTGCATAACTCAAAACTGAAAAGTCGGTTAAAAACCAAAGTTGGTATTTAAGTTTAATGTCTTTCAAGGATGTGACACGAAGATTTTGAAAATAGCCCCACCTTAAACTACCCTTTACATGGGAAATTTTTCGAAAATTTTGATTTTGTTGAAAATGGCTAACGATTTTTATTAAAATAACATATGTTTGAGATATTTTGATGACAAATGAAATATATATCTTGAATTTTTTGGCTATAGCCCCTGTAGTCGTATTTACTCTGGACGACTTTTGCATAACTGGTAAACCGTAAGAGATAGACCAAATCATACTATACAAAAAATGTAGATCTTGCTAAAATACACAATTTATGTGTCAATAAATTTTCTTGTTGGATGAACCATTTCGGAGATATTCCTTGTTATGTGTGTGAGTTTCGGAAAACTTAGAACTTTCATGAAATGGGTCATCGTTGTTCTTTTTTGATATGTTAATTGTGCAATGAGAACAGAATCTCAAAGGTCAAAAAGATTTGACTGTCGCACAAAGCCTTCTGTATTCTAATATCTCCCTTGCACCTACAAGGAAATAAACAATAAGATAATTTGTACAAATAATTCCAGACATACATTTCATTTGTCATAAAAACATCTCAAACATATGGCATTTTAATCAAAATCGTTAGAGCCATTTTCAAGAAAATCAAAATGTTCGAAAAATTTTCCATATAAAGGGTAGTTTAGGGTGTCAAAATCTTCGTGTCACATCCTTGAAAGACATTTAACTTAAATACCAACTTTGGTTTTTAACGGACCTTTTGTTTTTGAGTTATACTGTCCACAAAACTCACAGACTGACACACAGACACACACACAAATCTTTTTCTAAAAATGCTTTTTTTTGATTCAGAGGGCCTCAAAACATATATTTCCTGTGAAATCTCGACATCAAATTTTTGGGTGGAATACAATACTTCCTCTACTTACCAGTAGAGAAAGTAAAAATCAACTGCCATGCATAAGTTTTGCAAAAACTTGAAAGTGGCTCAACCAATTCGAGTATTGTTTTTGTTTTGTTCACCTCAATACTGGGTAGATTTAGCAAGAAAAGGAACATTAGGAAAAACCCAAAGGAACAACCCAAAAATTGAAAAAATCAAAATTGGTAAATCTGGATGGGGATCGCCACTTCAGATTACTTTCAACATATGGCATTTCTGGCAAACCTATCATTTGACAGCTGCGTCTGTTATCTTTAAAATAGTTTTTTGTGAAAAATGGTAGTGGATTTTAAGAATAGATTTGGTTAAATCGAATTTCATTACATTTTGCAATCATTAAGTTTGATCAGCTATTCTATTAAGGTATGAATTGACTTTGTCGGCTTATAAATAAACAAAAAAATTAATTAAATTTTCTTTTAGTGAGACATGAGGAATTAAGATAGGCTTGGACATAAGCACAAAATGTGTTTTAGCAAAACTCAAGGAATTAGTTTCAGAATTTCAATATGGTGAAGTTCTCAAGGTAAGTTCAACAAATTTTATTGATTGTGAAAACAATTTCATGTGGCTTTACAGTGTGCATTACAATTCCAAGGAGAGGACAAGCTGAAATATTACTTTCAAATTATGGCATTTGTGAGCAGTCGGCAGAGAAATCACATAAACCATTCAACAATCAGAGTGGAGAAGCCCGCCCATCTAACACAACTCCCGCTCAAGCCCAGCCAATCCCCTGTGAGCGGCCCACATATACATACGGCACCTCCAGTCATAAACAATTCTGTTGTAACTGAACCTTTGCCAAGAAGACTCAGACTACGCCACTGATGATGTCCACTGCAGGTGTGGACGAAATGTCTGGACCTCAAAACTCCAGCAGACCACAGCTTTTAAGCCCAGAAAGAAATCTCTAGCTTTGATTATGGCATTTGTGACAAACCTATCATTTAACAGCTGCATCTGTTACGTTTAAAATCCTTGAAATTGCCAATGAATACATCACAGATGCTGCATTCGACAGTGTTGCCATAGCAGTTGTGAGCCCTAAAACACCACCACCACCTGTCGGTCCAGGCGGCTCAGTTGATTAGACGCTGGCCTACTGATCTCAAGGTCACGGGTTCAAATCTGCCCCAGGCCGATGATTTTTAAGCGTGCTTAAACACGACAGCTCTACGTCAGTAGTTTACTGGCATGTAAAAGAACTGCAGGACGAAATTCCGGCACACCGGCGACGCTGATGTGATCCTGGAAATTGACACCGTAGTTAAACAACAAAATAATTTAATTTTAAAAAAACTGCCACCATCACCTCACAGCACTGATTTGTAGTGGAACTATTAACAATAATCCTTTAGGAATAATAATTGGCTACCAAATGGTATTTATACATACCATATTTTAATGCGTAATTCCCACCCCCCTTTTTTTTTCTCGAAAAATTTGCTTGAAAACACTGGGGAGGGAATTATGCGAGTGGTGCTTCTTGGATTTCAGAAAGGAAGGGAAACCATGTTGTATTATGTGAAAGTTATATAGGTATACAGTAATTTGTGAATGAACTGGATACATACCACGGTTTCATTGGGTCTACAATGTATTGTTTCATTGTTTCTTTTCTCTGACTATTCTGTGGTCTCACTTTCGCCACTATCTTCACTATTTTCATTTATATCTGGCTCACTTAGCACGTCTTCATGTTCACTATTCCACAATATGTCGTCAGAACAATTAATGGCACAAGAAATACCAGTTTTATTTAAAATTCTTCTTAACAATATGACAACTTGTAACAAACTGACTTAGAAATACGTATACAACTTCACATTTCAATTTTACGATACGTTGTGACAATAGCAATACGAGTATTTTTGTGGCAAGCAGTGCGTCGATTGTTGTCCATTATCAAGTCATTTGAAGGCCGCTCCAATAAGAACGGACGAGGAGAGGGAATTGTGCGATCTTTAATAGGTAAACAATTTTTAGTGATGAAAAATCATAGGGGAAGGAAATATGCGATAAAATATGTTTGTAAAATGCAGTAAGACAAGGTGCAGGGATTACACAAATCAAAGGTAGCGGTGCGCGTAGCTCTCATTCTCATTCCTCTCAAGCAATAAACAACTGCTGACTTTGTTCACCTTAAAGTAAACCATTCACTGGAATCTGCGCTTCAGCCGAAAGAAGGACCATTTTG
This sequence comes from Tenodera sinensis, assembly GCA_030765045.1. Taxonomy (NCBI): domain Eukaryota; kingdom Metazoa; phylum Arthropoda; class Insecta; order Mantodea; family Mantidae; genus Tenodera; species Tenodera sinensis. Next base: position 1,229,050 of record CM060966.1, read on the forward strand.
AAGGCTACTTACGGAGCTGCGATTGCAGAATTCCTAAAAGCACCAGCTGATCTGTAACCACCATCACAATAAATGTACGATCATTCACAAATACCGTTTGGCTGTCTTTCGAGTGCCGATGTTGGTAACAGGTCGATAATGGGAACGCAACATAGGTATCTGTGCAATATAGTGTTAAAAAGTGCGAAAATCAGTGTAAAGGTTTCAGGAAGTACATGATATTAAGTGGTTAAAGCACGGCGGACATAGTTGACACTACAAACAAGTAATTTTACACATTTACAACACATAGTCCATAAGTAGCAGGGATTATCCTGTAGCAGAGCGGCCTCACGTGGTCGAGAGGCAGCTGTCGTCGTCGGTTTTTGGTATTACTGTTTGATGCTAAATTGTGTCTACTTTTGTTTACCTGTGCAGGAAGTTGAACACCGAAGTAAAGTACTTTTCTTCTGTAATCTTTCATGAACGCAGATATAATGAAGCATCAGTAGTTATACTAACATGGTTAAGTCCACAGACGGATGCAAAGTTACTCTTTGTATTCTTTTAAGACAGTTAATTTTGAGTAATTGCCTTCTATCTTAAAAGTCAGGAGTATTACAATGTAAATGGAACTTACCACAATTGCTCAACAGTTGATTTTGTAGTTGTCTACCCGCAGAGTCCATAATCAACCAAGCATCGCCTTCTAGGATGTGTAGGGACACGACTGCATGAATATGACATTAATATACACTATTAAGTTGCTCGAAAAATATATAAACGTATACTAACCAAAATAGAGATCAAAAGACGCTTTCTTCTACTGCTGATATTTGGCATTACTCGCCATCTTGCTGAGGGCCAAAGGGTATTTCAGCCATAGAGTAATGTAATAACAGGCTACAGAACTTACCGGGACAAGCAGAATGGAAGCAGAATACACTATGATGATGGCAACATCGAGGCGGTGTTTCAAACATTGCACTTAGAGCATAATGACAGCAATAATGCGAGTTTCATAATATTCAAACGAACATCTTAATTGCCATACACTCAACTTTCAAACGACCATTTATGCTCGACCATAAGTCAAGTTTAAAATATTTTTGAAATGCTTTTAATATTGTTCGCTGCATGGTATTGTCACTAGTATCCGGCATTTTAACCATTTATTGTCATTTGGTTGTACACCGTGGTGAAATAAAAAAAAGGTCATCTCCAGATTCCAAGTGCCTATCGTAGAACTTCGTGTATCTTCGTAAAAGCTGTATTCACAACGCACGCGAAAGTACTATGTAATGGTCTGCGATTGATAGCGCAATTGTTATTTTATGAGTACTGAAAACAAAACACAGAATAACGTTATGGTGGCCGAGAGGTTAAGAGCAAAACACAGAATAACGTTATGGTGGCCGAGAGGTTAAGATCAAAACACAGAATAACGTTATGGTGGCCGAGAGGTTAAGAGCAAAACACAGAATAACGTTATGGTGGCCGAGAGGTTAAGAGCAAAACACAGAATAACGTTATGGTGGCCGAGAGGTTAAGAGCAAAACACAGAATAACGTTATGGTGGCCGAGAGGTTAAGCAGACATTGCTTTCACTCATAAGTTCCTAGGTTCAAACCCGCGTCGCTTGTCCTTTTTTCTTTTTTATGTCTGTTAATTTTATGACTGGATATGTAAAACATATTACATTTATATAACTTAATTTAACATTAATATAACTTTGAAGTTACGGGCTGACCTATGCACACAGTAACATTAATTTACTAATACTAGTGTTAAATAAATCAAAATATGTGTAAATAAACTGTCATCTTCTAAAACAAAAACACAAAATAATCATAATTAACTTCGGGTGTATGAAACCTCAGCACATAGAACTGCCCTCAATCTTCGGGGCACAGACAAAATTAAATGCCTGCAGTAATGTGGACGAGAAGCTAAAATGTCCCAGGCTTCTGGAATTTGTGCCCAGAGGCCATATTTTGTTCTTCGACCAGCAACAATGAAATTGGAGCACAGTTCTCTTTTCACTTCAGCCCACACATTCTCAATACGCTTCAACTGGGAGGCCAGTCTACCACTTTGATTACCTGCCTCTCTGAGAACGAATTCGAAACCTTTCGATATGTGTGGACAGGATGATTGTTTCTGTACGAATTCCATCAGGATATCCCATCCTCACAGAGAGAAGCAAACTATTCTCAAGTATTACTGTGTACTGCGAACTGTTCAGTGAATTGTCAAGCTGCCACAGCACAGTTACACTGTCCCTTGATATCCAGCCCCAACACGATACAGATGTGACCATGATGAAATTGTGAAGCCACGTATTTTTCATTGTGTCAGGACCCCTTAGGACGATAGACAATCACCTTTCCCTTACGTGTGGAAGAAAATGTCACCTCATCTCTTGTGGTTGGCATTTTACTCTGTAAGTGCTTCTACAATTAAAGCTGCATCCGTTCCTGGAGTTGACACACATCTATCCAGAAGCAGAACGACGGTGTTCAACCCCTCCCCTGGATAATCTCAGCCAGCTCTGCACTGTAGATACAGGGACTCTAATACCAGCTGCAGATTCACGAGCATATGAACCTACAGCTTGACTACTGCAAGGAACGAGTTCCTTGTGCCTATGCCTTTGGGTGCACGTTCTGCCATTGTCAAGCGTGGTAAGATTCATTGAGAGAGAACTGTGCCTGCCTGCCAACGAATGTCATGTAGGAAATAAGTATATTTAAAATAACTGACCTCTGCGTTGTTTCAACATCCTTAAGAGAAGGGAAAAATTTTCTACATCTGACACTTCTAAACACGGTGCGGTACTAAAAATTGTGCAAAATAAAATTTGTAGCTTTCCTGGCGACGAACATATGCCCGAGAGCATCTTGAATATATAAAAATTGTGCATTTATTGATGTATTTGCATGGATGAATCTTACATCCAAACAAAACGTATAGTGGCGTCGCAATATAAATATTCAGGCAAGTATGCCACAGTGGCAGCAAAATAATATTTCGAACACTAATGGACTTGATTATCCTGTAACTTAAGATATTGTAACGGCCACAACAGCTGCAAACACCACGGTGGGGTTATATCAGTGATTGTAAAGTGACGAAAGCTAATATAGATCAGGTATCCATAAGGTGAGAATGCTGACAAAGCAGGCAGCGGCTCTGCCTCACGTTCGTTCAAGAGGTCGCGAGTTCGAATCTCGCTTAGGGTAAGTTATCCGGGTAAGGTTTTTTTTCCGAGGTTTTCCCAATCCTGAGAAGACGAATGTCGGGTAACTTAAAGCTCCATGGACCTCGGGCTCATTTGAACATCATTTCACCCATTTTATTCATTCGTCCCATATGACACAATGTTGGAGGACGTTAATTTAAAAAAAAGCAGGCAGCGGCTTTATTGACGCGGGCGATTTACACCCCCTTGTCTGTGACAACCGATCAGTTGATTCTGTCGGCCTGGGTGGCTCAGTTGGTTAGACGCTGGTCTACTGATCCCAAGGTCGCGGGTTCAAACCCGGCCCAGGCCGATGGTTTTTAAGTGTGCTTAAAAACGACAGCTCCATGTCAGTAGATTTACTGGCATGTAAAAGAACTCCTGTGGGACAAAATTCCGGCACACCGGCGACGCTGATGTGATCCTGGCAATTGACAGCGCCGTTAAATAACAAAATTTAATTTTGATTCTGTCTTGGTTGTTTCGACACCCGTCCACTGTTCTCAATTGCCGCCACACCGTCTGACGCTGACCAAGGTAGGCCCGTACGACTCTGATGGGGTCTTCGGTCACTCGCTGACTCAGGCTTAGCATTATCTTACTCACCCTAGAAGAGCGCCAAATGTTCCCCTAACCTCAGTCGAATGCCTCTTCATCTCTGAGCATAGTCTTCCGGTCTCTCCACCATGAGACGTCTGTTGCAATGTCCTTATGTCAACGTTTGGAATATTTTCTGATGAAACTACTATTTATGCCCTAAAAGGAGAGTCTAGCCCGATAAATGTGAATGAAATAAACACTTTATTTGGCTCTAAAATAAGAACAAATAAGAAAGTAAAAACTTTACTTATCTTACCAATATTGCAAGATCTTCATGTTTCAAATTGTGTCCAACTTATTTTCAAAGCTATACACACAAGCTACCATAGTTTTTATACATAAAGATGTAGAAAAAATAAAGTATCAAAAGGCTGCTAAAGAGGATTCTACGCTAAAAAAAGAAAATTGTACTTTTAAAAAGTTTACTTACCATCCGTGGGCTAATACAAAATTTAATTTTTTTTAAAGAATATGGAATAAATTTGGTCCCTCAAAGTAAATGTACTATACAAAACTTACTAAATTTGTATCAAAATAATACAATTCCAAATTATAAAAAGATCGGGCATTTATGAATTTAGTTTGGATTGTGGTAAGGTTTATATTGGTAAAACTAAACGTCATTTGGAAACCATAATAAAACAGCATTTTAGAAATATTAAATATAAACAAAGCTGTGGCGGATCATTTTTGGTCATTTAATCATAAAATTAATCTAGGAGTTAAATTATAAACACAAATTAAATGGACCTATCGATTGAATGGTTTGGGAAAAATATCTATTTTCAAAAACAACAACCGCATTATGAATTTTGAAATACCACCAATAGATTGTACTTATAGGTATTTGTTTTTAGAGGTCGGTTACAGATTTTTTTAATTGAGGATCGGTAACTATGGTAACTTGTTTATATAGCTTTGAAAATAAGCTGGAGACAACTCGAGACATGTCAGCACAAAATGTTGCAATATTATTAAGATAAGTAAAGCTTTTTGTTTCTAATTTGATCTTATTTTACATTCTGCGATTCCACTATTAATAGCTTCAATTTTTCTTTAATTTACTGCATTTGGCCTTCATATATTTGCTGGTGTTCAGGGTTACCAAGCATTGAGATTGTACTGCTCTAGGGTTTCAAAGTTGTTACTGAAAGTAACTCGAAGATTCTTCAAACTTGGCAACTTATTTCATTGTGTGAGTAATGTTAAGAAAGCAAGAGTGTGTAATGACAAGTTTTGGAAAGCAAAGCCTAAGGTGTAATGGTCTAAATATAGAATCTGAACTGTGTAGATGGTTCCCTTCCTTCAAGGGGCACATATCTGCTAAAAGGGAAGCACAATCAATTAATCAAGACTGAACTACTGAAATAATGACTGCTACGCAAAAACATTTGGTTTGATTGTTACATTAATGTGAATATTTATGATGAAGCAAGGAACATGCTTAAAGCATTACATCCGCATCAGCCTGAACAGATTTGCAAATCCAACATTGATTTCACACAAAGAAATTAGCAAACACTGATAACTCTTTACAGAATTTCACTGAAAACCAGAAAGCGGGCGCTGAAGCTTGTATTTCACCAACAGTTGGTTGGAATTACTTCTTGGTTACCGGTATGCGCCGCGTCTTGTTGGCTTTCTAAGAGACGTTTCGCTGCAAAACTGCTCGGCTTCTTCAGTGGGCGACTGCGAAAACTCCATCCAATTGGTCACTGCCTACTCGTTGTGCCGTCCCACTCGTAACCCCATTGGCTCCTTCTCACCCAATGGGAAATTGATCAGCTAATATGGTCTTTCATGTCATGTTGAGTGGTTTGCCTGTGTCACGGTGCAGACTGCTCTTTTCTTTAAACATTTTGACGTTTTCCCTCGCTATTCGTTGAGAGAAATCGTCACAAACATTTTAAACTGTCAAAGTCAATGTGGTGGCCGGTGGATGTGTAAGTCTAGCACCCGACACTGGAATAATTTTTAGTTCTAGTCCACAACTTAATAGAAATAGGATAAGAGCATTTTTATAGGTGCACTGAAACTCTATTTGCAATGTTTGCTTGTTAATGTAGGACTGCTGAAATATTGCGCTGCAAAGTCTTCTTTCCGTTGTTAGTGCCAGCTTAACCCGCTCCCTACCTAGCTCTACGGAGTTAGCCAGTCTTTTACCAGCACAGAGCTTGGATACTTTACTCACTGTGGTTGAATTGTTAGTTTAAGAATTCCTAGGCCTTGCCACTAAAAGGAATAACAACTATTACGTTACACCAGTTGTAAATTTTCATCATTTCACACGGGTTGGGAAATTTTGTCATCCAGCATAGAAAACTCGCACTCGTGGCCCTAAGACTCCAGCTGCAGTCAAAATCATCGTCACACATGGTAAGTTGAAGCGCAACTCCATTTTGCAGTTGCTTGGAAATTAAAAATGTCAGCGCACACACACACTGTGAATGTTTTTGAACTGTTATATGCTAGTCTTTAACCATAAAACTATGATTATTGTGATTATATATTTCACTTAGTGCTCTACAGATCCATACATGACTGTTATGAGTACGTGGTCCAGATGTGCACTCAACTGTCCTAATGGATTGACTATACGATCCCACTTTTTCATTCTTTGAACCATAATAATGTGACGGCGGCAGCGGCGTACAATGAACGGACGAGGACCAAGCTATTTCACGCGACATGCCGGGTCGGCGAGCAAGTGGACAAGATCAGGCGGCCTCGTGTGCTTACTGGGTATACGCGACAAGTTACAGTGGGCGTTACAAACACAGTGGGAGTCGAGAACATTCGTGAAGCATCTAGCGGAGTCAGCGCGATGCGTGTGTGTGTGAAGAGTTTCTAGAAAATTCGGTGTTACGTCATCCCCATATATAAGGACGCGAGTCAACGAGCACGTTTAGTTTTTGAGAGCTACAGTGGCAGACAGTGTATTAGTAGCTGTGTGTCGTCGTGTAGTGCGTCGTGAGATCAACGAGCGTCCAGGACGTCGTAATAAGTGTGTTGAGACACTGAAAACAACAAAGACACTGCAAATACTGAGCAAAGTTCAGAAGAACAATTGTGAGTCATGATAGCCCGAAAGACTGTGCATTCTGTTCCGTACGAGAAGAAAATTGTACAACTAATACAATTTTAAAGAACAATAAAGTGACAGGAAAGTAACGAGACTTCGATAATTGCCGTTTTGTTACACTTGTGTCAGGAGTGGGACAGGTCGAATTGCCGTTTGTTACATAGAAGTTCGACATGATGCGACGAGATTCGGAAACCAGGATAAAGGCAATCCTCGAGAAACTATTAGCTAGCACGGCAGAAATAAAGGCGAAAATGGATTCCAGGATGGACGAAATAACATCTGATTGAAGGACGTGAAGACAGAAATGAAGTCGGAAATAAATAACGTAAACTCTGGAATGGAAGAAACGAAGATTGTGAAGGAAGAAGTGAAAACAGAAATGAAAACCGAATTGAAGAACGTGAATACGTTAATACCGCCATGGAGAAGATGAAGATAAAACTGGAAAAACTAAACTGCGGATTGGCAGAAATGAAATCCGGAATGAACAAGATGGGAATTAAAATGACAACAATGAGCTCCACCACAGAGAATTCCAAGTCGAAGATTGTGAATGTGAAGGACGAAATGGAGGCAGCAATGTCCGAGATGAAGATATAGCTGTTGACACACATAGGCGGGGAACTGGCCGGCGAGAAGGAAACGCGGAGGAACTCGACGGTAATGTAGGACACCTCTGTCATGGCGTGGATGCCGCGGAGGACGACGGAGAACGTCTTGGCACCGTGGAAAGGGTTTACAGAAGCGTTAAGAAAATGGATGTCAGGAGCGGACGGGATAACGCGGTCCTTGGTAGGGAGCAACGAGTGGCCGAGGTGACAGTTACGCTCGTCTCCGAGAGCTGGAGTGTACGTCATGAGAAAGACAAGGAGCCAGCTCGGGTGCGTCGTCAAGGGTCCTCTAGAGGAATTAGTCGGAGATGGAGCCAACGAAAACATGTGAAGGACTTCTAGGAGGGAAACCTACCAGCAAGCGAGGAACAAGTAAAAACCAACTTGGCGTGGGAAATGAAGGAACCGCCGAAGTCATCCAATCAGGTGACCTTAAGTGCCGTGGACGGAAGTATGAAGGACATTATCGTGGATAGAAGCACACAGGGGAAATCCTGCCGGTTGCGAGTGCAACAACGACAGTAATTTGATTGGATGTGTCGGAGGATATGCCAACGGGGAAACGAGACTGAACCTACGAGATAGTAATAGCATGCAGAGACACCCTTCCTGTGAAGGAGGCCTGGCTGGTGTTGACCTTAGGGCAGAGCGATATGGGTGTGTGGGCGTAGCTGAAGAGGTGATACTACGACTGGATGTCCTCAGGAACTGCGAGGCACGACTCGACGTCGGCAGGATCGTCCTACGAGTCGGACAAACGATATAACGCTCCAGAGCCCCAGCGAGGGTTGCGATTGGGCCCACTAGAAGCAAGTTCTCTGAGAAGTTGCATTAGGGAGGTCGGTGGGCATGTAACCCAGGGGGTCGTTCCCACATTATGCGCAGGATAGTACGTCAACTGGCCTATCTAATGCACTTTTCATCACATCTTCCCGACCATCCACTGTAAAATCCCCTCTTTGTTTCGCGTTCCATATCCCTACCTTGCTTTTTCCTTACACTTGTTACAGGATACGTACGTGCTACAAAATGCTGAATAGCCGTCTCGTGACAAAACAGTGTATGGGCTCACTTTCTGATGCTTGATCATTTCCTCAACTTTCTTGGTGCAATGATTGTTCTTCCTGTTTGATCCGCTGCTTTGAACTGCTTGAACTTTTTAATGTATACTCTCTTGCCTTCATTTCCTGCTTGTCATTCATGTTCTTCATTTGCACTCCTTGTGTACACGTTAAGTCACTGTTGATTCTCTCAATTTTTGTCCGTTTTAGTACTTCTATAAACCTATGTATGTTTGAGAACTTGACTAGAATATTTCGTTTCCCTTGGCATTTTGCCGATTCTAAATGCGTCGCAAATCTTGTAGACTCACAGATGTATTTCTTATCTGTTCACTAGAAGATTTATTAAATTCTAATAAGCTCCCACTCCATGTTTTTCTTTAACTCCTGACATCACCAGGTTGTATCTCGTGCTTTTGTTTCCCATTCTTTCCGGTGTTCTTTTTAAGCTTTGAATTTGCAGTTTTAACGTTTCCATTTCTTTGTTTCCCGTTTCGCATTTCATCAACTCTTGTGCGAATCTCTGTTAGTGTTTTATCTGATTAGCTGCCATGTCCTGTAACTCCTTTTCCCCACGACTGCGGCAGCTTCCTTCAGTGTACCTTGACGCAAACGTACCTCTCCGTCGAAGACGTCGCCTTTAAGGCCTATAAGATCTTGTGTTTGGTGTCCGGACTAGCTCCAGCAAGAGGTCCTAATCTACAGGTATGCGTGAGTTATGGTGGGAATGGAACCAAACGAATAATTAAACAACATATCACTTTATTTGTAAATTTCCAGATTTGTAGAGAACTGCCAACGATATTTAAATAGAATGTAACTTTGTAACTTCAACTACAACGTTATAACACTTTAACTTTGTCACCCTTTAGCAACCGCCGAATTATGTATATGCGCTAGCTTACGTACAACTCCCAAGTTGCACGTGCATTATCTCGACTCGATTCAAGACGAGTGTGTGTTGCGTTGCATTTGTTTTTGCGCGAGCAACACGAAGGAAGCGATTTCCATTGGCTAACTTTAGAGCACGTCATGGTAAGATAGGAATCAGCCCGCTGAATCACTAAGGCTGAGTACAAACAACAATAATTGTAACCTTATCACTCATTTAAATCTGCCTAGGCTTCCATTCTTGAGACTTTAATCTATTCAGGTTTATTACGTCTTCACCTTAACTATTGACTAGAATCTCCTTTTGTTGCTTTCTATTATAAAATATATATATAAACATTATAATTTTGGTTTCAACCTCCACTGCTAGGTTCGTGCTTTAAGCAGGTCAGGGTCAGATAAACTGCAGTAAAGAGAATAAAAACAAGGCACCATCGCCCACCTGAAGAACTTTATTAGCGTGTAACCTAATATTTAGGTTTCCTATCTCCAGCTGAACACTTAAAAACAGAAGAATATAAGAGAAGAGAATTATGGAAAAAGGTGAGAATTTTAGATTTTGTTTCATGCATTACAGAGTTACGCAATGACTTCAGACTGTGATAAATTAACTGGGCCTTGTCTTGTATGAATTTCTCTCCTCATGACTCAAATTAGGCATTTTCAAACGCGACAAAGTGAGCCTCTGTTTAAAAATGTTGGGAGTTGTATCGGTTTGTCACTGATCAATAGGGCGGGTTTTCTCCGGGTGCTCCGGTTTCCCCCGCCATCTCATTCCACCGGTGCTCCATCTTCATTCCATGTATCATCAGTGTCACCGCCTGCGGTGCCGTAGTAGTAAAAGCGGGCGTTAAACACAACAACTGATCAATAGGGCTAGGAAGTTCATGCATTTGCATGTTTTTTCATAGCGGTTAAAAATGTATGCTTTTACATTATGTGCACGAATTATGAAATTTTCAGCTATTTGGACATATTTTCTTGATTTTTGATAAATGCATATTATTTCAATATTATAGCCCCTATATTGCATATTTTAATGACTTTTATTACTTTTTTCTATCTGGATAATGTTTCATATTGGCAGTATTGCACATGATAATGCAACTCACAAAGATTTCAATATTATTGCCCGTATATCGCATATTTTAATGATTTTTATGTTTTCATATGTATACTATGTTTCATATTGTTAGCATTTCTGAGACAATGATTCTTCCCCACTGGTAGATAGATTTGTGTCCAGTACGAAGATAATTTTTGTTAAATGTCCTAAAAGAGTTAAGTTGTTTACATCAACAGCACCTAATATCCGACTTCCTCCTGCACCAGTGTTAACTCGATGGGGAACATGGGTCGATACAGTTTTATATCATGCTGAGCACATAGAAATAGTCGAAGAGGTTGTTAATTCATTGGACTCGAAAGATGCTTCATCAATAGAAACTGTGCAAAATATTGTCAGGCACTGGGTTAAAAGAGGATCTTAGTTTCATATCTGCCCAGTTTTCTGTCTTACCAACAGCCATGATGGCATTGGAAGGTGTAAGATCTGCTTTGCATGAATCACTTACTGTCTTTGAAAAAACAATATGTGATCTACGTTCGGTTCCTGGTAGCATAGGACAAAAAGTGAAAGAGAAAGTGAATTATGTAATTTCAAAAAATTCTGGTTATAAACAGATGTGTGATATTCGAGACATCCTCAAAAGGAAACCATCTGTCACACCAAGAGACTTGACTCTCTCTCTGTGAAGCAGTTAACATCATTTAAATATGCCCCGATAACATCTTGTAACCTGGAGAGAAGTTTTCCACGTTACAAAAGTGTTTTGCGAGACAACAGGCGACGTTTTACAGTTGAAAATTTGTGCAGTGTTGTTTGTGAACTGCAATTCAGCAGCGGGACCACTTCTGCTTCAACCTCTAAGGAATAAGATAACTTATTTATACTAACTCGTCTTGTCTACTGCAAAGGGACATTGTTTTAATTAAATAGTGCATATTTCTTGGCATATTTTCAAGTTTTTAAGAGCATATTTGCATGCATATTTCATGGTTTTTAGGGCATGAACTTCCGAGCCCTACTGATCAATAAAATAATACCTTTTCAAATATAAAAAAAAAATGTAAATACTATAAGTTTCATACTAGTGCGGTCTTTTATTCTCATGAATTAAATAATGCATTTTCAAATGTGACGTGAAAAAGCACTTATGAAACGCGGTTCACTTGAGGGGCATTCTAGCCTTGTGTAACAAATTGTGTCTTTTCAAATTTGACAAGTCAATAAAACCCTTATCACAAGTTTTGCACTTGTGTGGCTTTCTACCCTCGTGAATGAAGTTATGTATTTTCAAATTAGACAGTCTGGTAAAGCTCTTATCACATGTTCTACACTTGTGTGGCTTTTTGCCCTCATGAATTAAATTGTGCATTTTTAGATCTGACAAACGAGCGAAGCTCTTGTCACATGTTTCACATTTGTGTGGCTTTTTACCCTCATGAATCAAATGATGCCTTTTCAAGTCTGACAACCGGGTAAAGCTCATTTCACAAGTTTCACACTTGTGGGGCTTATCCCCCTTATGAATCAAACTATGTTTTTTCAAATATGATAAAAGAGTAAAACTCTTTCCACATATTTCACATTTGTGTGATTTGTTATCGTCATGAATCAAATAATGCCTTTTCAAATCTGAGAAGGCAGTAAACTGCTTCTCACAAACTTCACATTTGTGTGGCTTGTTACCTTCATGAACCAAATTATGCAATTTCAAAGATGACAATTGCGTAAAGCTCTTATCACAAGTTTTGCACCTATGTGGTCTTTCATCTACATGAATAAATTCATGACTTTTCAAATGAGACAAACGAGTAAACCTTCTCTCACAAATGTTACATTTGTGTGGCCTTCTACCCTCATGAATCAAATTATGTGTTTTTAGACTTGACAACTGAGTAAAGTTCTTCTCACAGATTTCACAGGCGTATGGTTTTCTACCCTCGTGAATAAATGCATGACTTTTCAGATGTGACAACTTAGAAAAGTTTTTCTTGCAAATAGTACACTCGTGTTTCTTTATATGAATGAAATTCCTTTGTTTAACGTTTAAAGCCCTGTTGAAACTTTCACCATTACTACATTTATCAGAGTGAGCGATTGACATTTCAATTTCACCTTCAAGATAAACCTTTCCATTATAGAAGCTCGTGTGTTGTGCAGAGGTCAATGGTGCTACACAACTGCTGGCACCAGAAACTGCTTCTGCGCCTGCGCACGATCTGAAATGTGGGAGGATTCAGCATCATTAAAGCAACAGGTAGATGCTCTCAAATAACTGACATCTATATAGCGTTCCACTCTTAGAAAACTGTATGGAGTTAAATGGGATATATCTGTCTCTATCTAGCGCATACAAGTTGCCATTAGCCTCGTCCTTTTCTAACCTCACACTGTTGTCAGATTTCTAATAGCATGGTATATTCATTTGTTATAAATTTCAGATTTGAACACATTATCCTATGCAGAATTTTTTTCTGTATCAGGTTATATCCTTTTCAGAGTCATTATACATTTCTATAGACCCAAATTTCTTCAGAAAACTTTTTTTTCAATAGAAGTCCAATATTTGCTGTTTCTATACTCATCACGCACTAAGTAACAAACTGCTAGAATGCATCTATATTTTTTCTTACGTAGAGTAAACTATATTGCTACTACCTGCCTACTTTGAATTCTCTGTTTACCTAGTTAAGTGTTATAATTTTTTAAATTAAATGTTTTCGGAAAATTTTATATCTGTGCACTGCAAAAGTTACGCAGTGTGAAACTTGTTTGTTATTGAGTTTACATCAGGGAACCAGCGAGAACAAATGTTGAGGAAGGTTGGAGAAAGTTTTTAAACTAAACCAAAAGGCACTAACCTCTTTCTTTTATCCAGTAAGGCAAACAAAAGGTATTCATCTATTCAGCGTATTCTCGCGCGAGGCCTGACCAGAAGATAGTATAAGGAGCAGCACTAACATTAGTTCGAAAGAAACCGTGTAACTGTGAGCTGTTATTGCGTTATTTGTTTAATATTTTTGTAAATATTTGTAGTTATGGAGGGGGAAGCTAGGAAGAGACGATATATTGGTAATGTAGAAACTGATTATCCGGGTTTGTGGGCCGTGGTCTAGTCAGGAAACTCCTTCCAGACGTTTCGTCCGAAGCTGCGTCGAACATCCTCGGTGGCGTTGCCTTAACACTCTCTTAGTCTCGGCGAGACGTATTAGGCTAGTATGCGAAACTTTGAAATGTACCGTGAGCGATTCAAGAGTGCGCGAGTTGATTTCGGGAGATATTCGGCATTTGATTCTGGTGCGGAATGCGCACGAAGCGGGTGTAGCGTAGCCCAGTCGATAGAGAGACGTACTGCATTATCGGCGGAATCGTTAGTTCGCACCAGTACCGTGGTGAAACAGCGACATCAGCGCCACTTATGACATCACCTTCTAACACAGAGTCTATCATTTACTATATCCTATAACATACACTCAGCTCCATGTTCTTTTAATCCCCATATTCCTAGTGGAAAATTAAGATACCTAAATAGGTGCGCTGAGCGCTTTTACCCTCATGCTTCAAATAATGCATTTTCAAATTACGCAATTGAATAAAGCTCTTCTCACACTTTTAAGGCTTTTTCCCCTCATGTATCAATCTATGTACTTTCAAATTGTTCAACTGCGTAAAGCCTTTGTCACATATTTCACACCTGTGTGGCTTTTTCCCCTCGTGTATCAATCTATGTGCTTTCAAATTGCTCAACTGCGTAAAGCCCTTGTCACATATTTCACACTTGTGTGGCTTTTTCCCCTCGTGTATCAATCTATGTACTTTCAAATAGCTCAACTGCGTAAAGCTCTTGTCACATATTTCGCAGTGGTGAGACTTTTTACCCTTGTGTACCAAAGTATGCAATTTCAACTGTGATAACTGGCTAAATGTCTTATCACAAATTATACAGGTGAGAGGCCCTTTCCGATCATGTACCAAATTATGTGATTTGAAAGTGCCCAACTGAATGAACTGCTTTTCACATATTTCACACTTGTAAGGCTTTCTCCCTTGATGAATCCAAATATGTGCTTTGAGATTTCTCGAAACAGTAAAGCCCTTGTCACAAATCTCACACATGTAGGGCTTTTTACTCTCGTGAATGAAATTATGCAAAGTCAAGGAAGACAACCGAGTGAAGCTCTTTTGACAAGTTACACACTTGTGGGGCTTTTTACCTTCGTGTAACACACTATGGTATTTCAAACTGCCCAACTGAGCAAAGCTCTTGTCACAAACGCCGCACTTGTGTGGCTTTTTAACCTCGTGTATCAAAATGTGCCTTTTTAAAGTTGACAAGTGAGTAAAACTCTTGTCACAAATTTGGCACTTGTGAGGTTTTTTACCTTCGTGTATCAAATTATGTAGCTTCAAAGAAAACAACTGAGTAAAGCTCTTGTCACAAATTTGGCACTTGTGAGGTTTTTTACCTTCGTGTAGCAATTTGTGCAGCTTCAAAGAAGACAAATTAGTGAAGCTCCTTTCACATATTCCACACTTGTGAGGTTTCTCACACACGTGTATTAAACTATGTCTTTTGAAATTGCTCAAGTGAGCAAAGCTCTTGTCACAAATTTCGCACTTGTGGGGTTTTTTACCCTCGTGTATCAACATATGTAATTTCAAATAAGACAAGCGAGCAAAGCTGTTCTCACAAATTACACACTTATAAGGCTTATGTGCATTATGTACCCAACTATGTTGTTTTAAATGGCTCAAGTCAGTAAAGCTCTTGTCACAAACTTCACACTTGTGAGGTTTCTTACCCACGTGTATTAAACTATGTCTTTTGAAACTGCCCAAGTGAGCAAAGCTCTTGTCACAAATATCGCACTTGTGAGGCTTTTCAGCCTCGTGTAGGAAACTGTGCCTTTTCAAAGATGCCAACAGAGTAAAGCTCTTCTTACAAACATTACACCTGTGTGATGTTACACTCTCGGGGATCAAAGTGCTACCCCCATTACTACATTCACTAGATTGTTCTGAGTGAACATCATTTTGTTGACCATTCGTCCGATAACTGAAGCTCGTGTTTTTCCATGAGGCTGCAGCACTATTACTGTCATCACCACCAACTGCTGCTGTCCATAATCTGAAAACAAAATCTCTGTTTGGTAGGAAACTAACAATATTATTAATTAACAAAGTCGCTCTAATGAAAGTTATGTTAATTGTAAAACCTGCATGATGTTTGTGGCAATACAATCAAATTCTGTTATTACAGCAACTTTTAGGTTTGATTAAAAAACTATTCAAATTAATTTCACTGTTGGTTAAATGTGAAAGAATGCCTTTTTTTAAAAAGGTGAAATCATGACATTGAATTTTTGGGTGGAATAGAATACTTCCTCTACTTACCAGTAGAGAAAGTAAAAATGGAAGACGCTGATGGTGCTGCTGTTAATACAGATTCTAATATAGAATTAAAGGAAACAAGTAAATTTGGACAGTGTAGTGATACAGGTGGTACGAGTATGGGTGACGATGTCGATAACAATTTCATGTGATTCAAAGGAAAATGAAGATAGTGAATTTGTTAAACCATGTAATGATCCTGCTAAATCGGTTATAAATGATGCAATGTGAGACATGGCGTAACACAAAATATAGACCAAGATTTTGAGTGCACAAGGTGGCAGTATTCAGACACTGCCAGATACCTTTCGCAATTCACGCATTCAGCCGAACTTTAATTAATGGTGAAATGTGGTCTAAATCGTGCTCCCTGTAGGCTCTTTGGAAAGACATCTACGTCAGCTACAGAAGGTTACAATGACTGGAGAAACACAAAATACCTCGCTATGCATGTTTTGAGGCAGAGATGAAAAGGTTGGTTGCAACAATAGTGGAAATTATATCATGTCATCAGAACTGATTGCACAACTCGACCCACTTCTCGCCAAGCATATAAAGAGATATAGAAACAAAGGAAGTGCCACAACGTTGTATTTGTATTGTATTGTATTTATCACAAATTTGTGATGAGTTCATTAAAGTAATATCCCTAGAAGTGGTAAATGTAATAGTAAATGAAATAAAAGCAGCTAAGTACTTTTCTATAATTTTAGATCCAACTCCTGACATAGCAGATACATTCATCGTTCGATACATAACAGAATGTGGCTCACAAGAAGAAAGATATATGAAATATCTGCGTAACTGTGGTCGTAGGTCTGAAAGCCTTGTAACAATTGTGACGGAAACTTCAAATGAGCTTGCCGTGCTCAGATCAATGAATAACACTAGCAATATGTCAGGCACATACTCAGGTCTTGAAGAGCAAATTAAAAACTTTAATCCCCTTGCTGTGCATATTCCATTCTCGGCTCATTCTCTAAATCTTCTTCTGCTGTGGGATGTTGTATGCCCGTAAACTTGTTTGGTGTTATTCAGGAACTGCATTACTTTTTCTCAATGTGTAAACACAGGTAGGAACTTTTATTATCTCATTTGAAACCAAATTCTACAGTGTTGAAAAAACTTTCACAACCAAGATGGTCAGCGAGGTACAATGCTTGTTGTAGTTTGTTCTTCGTGGTTAGAGATCCAACCAGCTCTAACTGTAATGTCTGAGGAACCACTTACTTGTTCTGAAGCTGCAGGACTTCATGATTCCCTCCAAAATTTGAACACATGCTTTACTGCATTGTGGAACGATATTTTAGAAAGTTTTAACAGTGTAAGCACAATGTTACAATCTGTTGAGGCAGAATTAGAAGTTTCATCAATCTTTACAATTCATTCATAGTATATCTTAAATGCAAAAGAAGTATGTTTGATCTTTACAAGGAAAAAGCTATGAACCTGTGTGGCGAATATACAATTACGACAGCACCAGGAAACGTAAAAGTTGCAACATGGTGAGCAAAGAGAAAATTTTGCATTTTCTGGAAGAGACAATTAGAGAATATACGTTCTCAATGTTATTATTGACAGCCTGTGTTAAGAACTGAAACTTAAATGCTATGCATATGAAGGATTATTTGCTAATATTGATTTTCTGTGAGTTAGACACAAAACAAACTTTTGAATGGGCTCAAACTTTCAGAGCGACTTACTTGGGCGACACAGAGGATGGATTTGACAACAAATGCATTCACCTTTGATGCTATATGATCGACAATTTATATTGACAAAAGTCATTGCTGTGTCTGTACAAAACACTCCATAAGAAAGGCCTCTAGGATGTTTATCCTAATATTGGTGTAGTGCTTATATCCCTGTGTAAACCTGTAGCAAATTGTGCGGCATGGAGATCATTTTCAGTGCTCACAAGAGTTAAAAATTATCTTTGTTCAACAAAACACCAAGAGAAACTGAACAATGTTGATTCTTTGCACGGAGTCTGGTGTGCTTCATCAGATTGACTATGATGACATCATCAATGCTTTCTCCATAAAGAAAGTACATAGTACATCATTACAATTTACAAGATGCATGTATTTTTATTTCAAATAATTTTTTCTGAAGTGTAACTTTCACTTAATGTCATCTCATTTAAAACTAATTTATAAACTCATAATGACCTGTATAATAGCTGCTTATATTGTATAGAGAAAATTGGGGGGGGGAGGGGGGCCGAACATTTTAGCACTGCCGCAACCAAATGCCTAAATCCGGCACTGGTAGTGATGCTAACACAATGCACATGGCCATCTGGTAATTAACAGAGGCTGGGTGCTCAAGGAACTATGTGGGTATACATGATGGTGTGCCTGGGCTCCACAGCTAAGATTGCACATGGGACCAAAGTGAAGGGTCTGCCTGAGACAAAGCAGAAGGGTCTGCCGTAGAGCACACTTGTTGGAAGTGGCATTGAAACCTTGGGAAAGGTCCACAGAGATAGAAAAGACCCCTGCTGGTGAGATAGGAGTTATAAACCCAAGACCTTACAAACTAATAATCGTAACAAAGCTATAAGAGGAAGAAGGTGATAGGCACCAACAAAAGCAGCTATATGTGGCACAGTTAATGGACGTGGAAGGAGTGAAATGGTGGTAATGGCTTGGGACCCTGGGTGCATCAACACCCAAACCTACCATAGTAGGCAGGGCGGCGTAAGGAACAGAGTACATCTGGGCACAACTTGATCTTTTTCTTTCCTCTGAAACCGATACACAGAAGTAACACTCTGATTATCAAGATTTTCTTGAATCTCTTGATTGGTCATACCATCCAAATCATGAGTATTATAGGTCGTGAGGTGAGACGCAAACAACACTTGCCCATAAGGTAAGCTGCTATCTGCAATGACTGAGAAGCGGGAATAAATGGGCCAACTTGCTGCAACAGCAGATAACTGAAACAACTGCAGTTCAAATGGATGTAATTGTTGGCACATAGCCCTAGTTATAGCCAAATCACTTTGTTCATTATAAAGCTAATTTTTATACAAATGTAATTTCATTAGCAATATACACTAAAGCTATGCTAGCAAACTTCACTCCTTTCTGGGTGGAAACATTACGACTTCTGTTAATACATGATTGTGGAACTTCCCCGACCATCAGTCTTTCAGGTGGAGGGGAGAGAGAGAGAGAGAGAGATGTAGGTTTAAGGACACTCAACTACTTGGTTATCAGCACCCTTAAAAACAGTTCATTATAAAGATGTCAAAAGAGTATAACAATTTGATATCAAAAGTTTTATATCCCCAAGTTAATGTTTACCTGCGGTAAAAGCTTCAAAACTTTCCCGAACACTCGTTTATCATCTTCCAGGACATCTGCAAGTCTAACAGGCAGTTGCAGAGAGTCTCAAAGGTGCACTACGGAAACCCACTCTAACAGCACATGAAGGTTGTCACACAGTGGACAAAGAGGGACAGTGTCCTGTTTAAAAAGGTAATCATGCAAAAAATGACCAATATGCAACCGAGCTAAGTTAACCTCCTCGAGGCGAGATATGCGTCAGATAGTTCTTTCACTTCTCTAAGATTACTATTGCGGAGAACTGACCACTCTTCGTGCCACACAAAGCACCCTCTCCGCACTTCAAACCTAAAGTCTACTGAAGTAACACGTTGAGATGGTAATACTAGGTTCTGTGGTTGCCACCTTTGCTGCCAAATCTGCCATTTCATTCCGAGGCAAACCTACGTGACCAGGAATCCATGCACACACCACATTAACACCAGAAGCGTGTAAAACATGGACAGCATCCTGGATACATTGTACAATAGGATGGGAGTTGTACAGCTCACGAAGGCTCTGAAGTGCACTAAGAAAATCACTCAAAATCAGGCAGTCACTTAATTTACAACAGCACAGATGTAAAACAGCTCGGTATATTGCATACAGCTCTGCAGTATAAACAGAAGCACTATTACGAAAACTGAATGTATGTGGTTCCGTTCCATAAATGCAGGCACATCCCACACCACTGGTGCATCAGTGTAATTCAAACGTCAGTTGGTGTAGCAATTGAGCAACTGCAGATATCAGATAGACATCGTGGACACTCAGTGTATGGTCATACCAAGATCTACATGGGACATGCCATGCAACCAAGGGGGTGGAGCCCCTCCACCTTAGGATAGATGTTAAAACATTTCAAGAGCAAGCTTCCTAAGAAGCTCCCGGAAGCAAAAACCCACTGGCTTTAGACTAAGGTTCTTCCTATATCACTTGCTAAGCATGGTGTTGAGAAAGGAAGCAAACGGGTGCTTAGACATACACCTAAGTGCACAACCATAATTTCCTAAGAGGACATCATGCTGATATTGCAGAGGAGATTCTACCAATTCAGCACAAATGGTCACAACTGGGCTTGTTGGAAAAGCTCCTATTGTCATGAAAATGCCCCTATTATGGGCTGTGTGTCTAATCTCACCACAGACGTCACGCTGGAGAATAAACGATATACCCATAGTCTAGTATGGATTGGACCAATGCGCAACACATTCGCAGCAAAACTGTCTGATCCACTCCACACGATTTGCTATTTAGTACCCACAATATATTCACAGAATGGTCACAATGTGCTTTTAGTTCTGCTATGTGGGATGACCAGCCAAGTTTCCTATCCAAGGAGTTGCGTCTCATCTGCGAAGGGAAATAAATCTGGACTGAACTGGAGCGAAGGTGGTAATTATCTCCTACAGTGCCAAAAATTAACGCAGATTGACTTTTCAATTGACAAATGAAAGCTGTTTTTGGCCTCCATTCTTGGAGATTGTCCAAACATTGCTGCAGGCACCATTCTAAAACTTCTGTGCGCTGAGGAGCACAATAGACAGCAAAGTCATCTGTGAATAGGTACAACGAAACCCCAGGTGGAACACATTTCCAGATGGAATTAATTGCTATAGCAAACAGTGTGATAGTACTGAAACCTGAGGTACTCCCTCCTCCTGAAGAAAAGGATTAGAAAAGAGCAGAAAATGCTGTCTTTTATGAATTCCTCAACGAAAAATGGGAGGCATTCTCGTATGTTCCAGCTGCACAGGTAGTGTAGAATCCCTGTTCTCTAACACATGTCATAAATCTTCTTGACGTTGAAAAATATGCCAAAGTTTTGACAGTTCTTCATAAATCTGTTCATTCTATGTTGATATTGACACAAGATGGTCTGGAGTTGAAAAGTGTCATCAAAAATCACACTGGATGTTAATTTATAGGTTTAAGTTTCTAACCACCGTACCAATCGTCCACTGATCATGCATTCTATCATCTTGCAACCGCAACTGGTGAGGGAAATAGGATGGTAGCTGGAGGGAACATGATGATCCTTTCCCGCTTCCAAAATAAGAACAATGGTGGCCTCCAGCTAGTTTTTTGTAACAATACTGTCAACCCAAACACAATTATAGACCTCAAGCAGGAATGCATTTCCTTTAGGAGAGAGCTGTTGTAACATTTGTATGCGAATACCGTCTGGTCCTGGTGCTGATAGTCGCAAAGATGAAAGAGAATGAGAGGTAGAACTGGAACTTAAAAATTCAATGCACAGCTGGGATTTGAACCACAGACCTTCCACTTACCAGGCAGGTGCTCTAACCATTGAGCTACAGTGACAAACTGCCAGAATGGCATTGAATTCTCAAACCAGTTCGTATTTCTGGCATTTCTGATATTGAAGGGCAATGACATTGATTTTTAAAAGGGCCATGAGTGCTTGGAGTATCACATATTCTAATGTTATGCAAATTAATACTGACAGTTTACTGTAGTGTAGATAACATACGGAATGTGTGCATCTATGCATGTGAAAGTTAATTTAAAAAAATAATAAAATTTCATTCAGCAGATTACAGTTGGCTATACATATTTCACTTGTTAAATGCTCATTAATAGTATTGTGATGCTGCTCCAGGCAGTGACTGCCCCACTCCACTTCACTCCACTGGTACAGTACACTCAACGTCAACACTAATGTGTGCAAACATGTCACTAACAATGGGATCCACTTTCTGAGTGGTTCGAGTTTGATAACCAGTTAAAAAACAGTTACACTTATGCTAACTTCTCCAATGGAACGCAGGAGAAATGACTGTCCAGCTCTACCTGTTGGATCCAATACAGAGAGCAAGAGTGCTAATGGCTTCAGCCGAGCATTTCACAACTATTATAATGTGTCCATTGTTCTATAAGATGAAAATAAAATAACTAAAAATCTACAGAGAAAAAAGCACAAGAGTCAAGTCTTACCTTGGTGATTTTACTGGCACATCATCCTGTAACACAATAATTCGTATTATGTGATTTGTTTGTAAATTTCTTAAGTCTTATACAGAACTTAATATGATGGACAGATGGCAGGAGGAATGTTCAGAGAAGGTTCTATGATTCAGTTAGCTCATAAAACATCTTACAGTCAGTCACACAGACTTAACCTAATACAGGGAGAGCAAACAATTCCAAACAAGCTGCACAGTGTTTTGCCTGTCTGCATACTCTGCACTCAATGCCGTCTCCCACTATCATACAAAAGCGTGGGTGAAACCATGCAACACTTTTAAAACTACTTTTCAAGTCCTTGCTTACCAACTTAAGGGAGATGCAGAAACTGGCCACCGTCGTCCATATGCACTTCTTTAGCAAACTACCCATCACTCGCCATACTTCACGTTCAGAAATGCTCCCATCACTAGGCTCACTAGGTGCTCTAACCATTAAGCTACTGTGACAACCTGCCAAAATGACATTCAATTCTCAAACCAGTTCGTATTTCTCTAGTCCCAGCTGTGGCATTGAATTTTTAACTTCCAGTTCTACCTCTCAAACATTGTCCACACACAGCTTGTGTGTTTAAAAACACCAACAGAAGTCTGTTGGCATAAACAAATAATAACACTATCAAGTGATCTCATCGAAAGCTTGGCCATAAAAGTTGTTGCAGAGGCTTTTTGAAAAAGGCAAAATCATGCTCCCTGTCTGTTAATTCTCTAAAAAGCAAGGCGAAGTTGTATTCATGTATGTACAGGCATCAACTGTTGACTGCAGAGGAAGGTTTCTCAGAGTTGCAACAAGCAACTTCTATCTCTGGGCTAACTTAAAACATGAAGTTTAAAAGACAAACCCATGCACCCTGGACGAATTAAAACAAAATGCCCACCAGGAAATTGCCAGCATTCTCAACGTGACCTATGGCAAGTGATGGGTAGTTTCCTAAGAAGTGCGTATGGACGACGGTGTCCAGTATCTGCATGTCCCTTAAGTTGGTAAGTAAGGCCTTGAAAAGTAGTTTTAAAAATGCTGTATGGTTTCACTCATTCCTTTCTATCATAGCAGCAGATGACGAGCGCCGAGGACACAGACTGGCAAAACGCTATGCAGCATTTTGCTCTCCCATTATATACCAAGTAGTATAAAGAGAGGAGATTTTGACAACTCCTGCAAGAAACATGTTTTTCCTGCAAGACAAATAGACATTTACAAACATTTTAAAAATATGCAAGTGAGCTATCTGCATACTCATAATCAGCTTCAACCAGACATCATTATTAGTGGAATTTTGTAAATATGTGTATGTTTCACATACACAGTAGTATGTATGTAGTCCTAAACGGTTCCACTAAGGGGCATTTAACTTTATAAACAGGATCCTACAATATCACAGTATATACTCCATCCAGCCTTAGGTCCGCACCTTGTATCCTTCCAAGATCACCTGCGACTAACACAAACAAACAGCACGTGGACTCCAACCTCGTGTTTATGTTGCAACAGAATGATATTTATGAGAGCGTTTTAGGAAAAACACTGTTATCACGTTACATTTAAGTAGTCTTTACCAGGGTTATCATACATCTTGAAAACTCAGATAATCACCGATATTTAACGTACTATATTTCATGGTGACTTTTGTTTCGGCGTATCGCGAGTTAGTTGTTGGCGGCTTGTGTTTACATCAAGTGCAGATCTAAGGGTGGAGCGATTATACTTCCAACTGTACACAAACTATCTCTTATCCTTATTCAACTGTGTAACTTACCTTAATGTCACTGCAAAGAGATGAGCTTTCTGTTTCCAGCCAAAGAGGTTCTTCTTTAACTTCTACTTCATCATCACTGTTGTATTTCTTAACAGTTTCTATTTCACACTTGTTGCTGCATATAATAGTTCCAGTCTTTTCCTCTGAATAGAAAGGAGTCTTTTCTAATTTAATTTCTGTTTTGACTGCCACTGTCTCAATGTCCTCTTGTTTGATATCCATTTCACTTGGTCTGTGGACAAATACATAAACATATCAATGAGAAAGGGTCGCTGTCCACCCTTAAACCATACACTCAATTGAGCGATGGGTGATTCACGTTGCAGCTCAAATGGATATCACAATGTACATGCATAAAATCTGGATGGTATAAACAAAAACTAGCAAATCCTTTTCAGCTGCAGCTCACATGCAAGCTGAGAATTGAGCATCAGGTCATAGTTTGCTATGAACATTTCTCCTCTTTGTTGGGCAATTGCTATCAATATAAAGCTTTTGCTCTGTGACCTTCACGTGCTACATCAGCTAAGTAAATAAACATGTCAATCTTTCTGTCAGGAGGTAATTTAAATATTCACATATTCTTGTTTAATGTAGAACGGCAGTTAATGCTAGGCACTGTTGCACATACTTGGAGCACACACAACTGATCACAATAACTAACACTGCCCAGTGGACACAAGCCAGTCTGCTTATATGGGTCTGCACCAATGAGAAAACTTCTAGAACTAACAAGCTTCTTCAAGGCAAATATATCAAACTGGCACAAGAAGGTTCTAGAGCACGACAGGGCTGGCAATTAACACAGGCAGTCTCTCAGTGGGACTCACTAGTCCTTCCTCGGCATGTACTCGCAGCCCCTGATAGACATAGAGTAGTGCAGTGCTACCACTGCTGCTTACCAACAGGAGAACTGGGTGAGCATTTTCTCCTATTGGGAGTCCTGATCCAGTTGCACTCAGGCTCGTTAGGTCCCTAAGGCGCTACTTGATTGAGAAGTAGCAGCCTATTGTTACAAACACAGCATAAACTGGGGCACTGACCAGGTCCCACCCGCAGTACAGCACCTCACCTGTGATGGGCTTGGTCCGGAAAGAGTTTTTGTGCCATGGTGGTTAGTCATTTAATAGAGATTTTAAATAAAATATAATTAAATATTTCATAAAAGAAATAGAAATTAAAGTTTACAAAACTTTCATAAGATAATGTTCGTCTGATTTTAAAATTCAATCCCTGACTTCCTTAATCTGATAGCACTAAAAATTGATATATGGAAAGCACATTATTTGTACTTGAATTTTTGCATACTTATATTGATATCCTTGACATTTCTATAAAATACAGCAAATAGAAATTACAAGATCTTACAAGGTGTTGTCATGAAGTAGTTGTTAGCTAATGCTGGATTTCTAACAATGAAGTCATTAATCCTCTTGCTCTCCAATACTTTTCACAATGATAATATTGAAGAGAGCAATAGCAGTAATAGTAACCGCTTTTTAGAGAGCACCATATTTTTATGTTTTGGCGGTCACATCGCTCTCTCGCAACCCCCAGAATGTCTGGAGGACCACACCTGTCGTTGGTTTACGGGTCTCACTGACCTGACCGGGAGAATTATCAAAATAAATTCACCGACCATATCCTCTGATTACCAATTAGAGGACGTATTACATGTCATGATAGGTCAGCATGTTAGGGGTTAAGATTTTATAGAGAAATTAGAGAAATGGAGAGGTTAGAAAAATAAAGACTCCCTAGCCCTCGAGAACCCTAATAGCATCGGGGTCGGAAGAGAACAAGAGATGACCAAGGTAAGGTCAGATAGAAAAGTTACAGTGAGGAGCAAAACACCAGTAAGTGGAAGTAACGTTCTGCTCCGCTTGGGTACCTTGTGGTCACTATCCACATATCCCCTAGACACCAGTAAGTGGAAGTAATGTTCTGCTCCACTTGGGTACCTTGTGGTCACTATCCACATATCCCCTAGACACCAGTAAGTGGAAGTAATGTTCTGCTCCGCTTGGGTACCTTGTGGTCACTATCCACATATCCCCTAGACACCAGTAAGTGGAAGTAACGTTCTGCTCCGCTTGGATACCTTGTGGTCACTATCCACATATCCCCTAGACAGCAGTAAGTGGAAGTAATGTTCTGTTCAGCTTGGGTACCTTGTGGTTGCCATTCACATATCCCCTAGACACCAGTAAGTGGAAGTAATGTTCTGCTCAGCTTGGGTACCTTGTGGTCACTATTCACATATCCTCTAGACACCAGTAAGTGGAAGTAATGTTCTGTTCAGCTTGTGTACCTTGTGGTCACTATTCACATATCCTCTAGACACCAGTAAGTGGAAGTAATGTTCTGCTCCGCTTGTGTACCTTGTGGTCACTATCCACATATCCCCTAGACACCAGTAAGTGGAAGTAATGTTCTACTCAGCTTGTGTACCTTGTGGTCACTATCCACATATCCCCTAGACAGCAGTAAGTGGAAGTAATGTTCTGTTCAGCTTGGGTACCTTGTGGTTGCCATTCACATATCCCCTAGACACCAGTAAGTGGAAGTAATGTTCTGCTCAGCTTGGGTACCTTGTGGTCACTATTCACATATCCCCTAGACACCAGTAAGTGGAAGTAACGTTCTGCTCCGCTTGGGTACCTTGTGGTCACTATCCACATATACCGTAGACACCAATAAGTGGAAGTAATGTTCTGTTCAGCTTGTGTACCTTGTGATCACTATCCACATATCCCCTAGACACCAGTAAGTGGAAGTAATGTTCTGCTCAGCTTGGGTACCTTGTGGTCACTATTCACATATCCCCTAGACACCAGTAAGTGGAAGTAATGTTCTGCTCAGCTTGGGTACCTTGTGGTCACTATTCACATATCCCCTAGACACCAGTAAGTGGAAGTAATGTTCTGCTCCGCTTGGGTATCTTGTGGTCACTATCCACATATCCCCTAGACACCAGTAAGTGGAAGTAACGTTCTGTTCAGCTTGGGTACCTTGTGGTCACTATTCACATATCCTCTAGACACCAGTAAGTGGAAGTAATGTTCTGCTCAGCTTGGGTACCTTGTGGTCACTATTCACATATCCCCTAGACACCAGTAAGTGGAAGTAATGTTCTGCTCCGCTTGGGTATCTTGTGGTCACTATCCACATATCCCCTAGACACCAGTAAGTGGAAGTAACGTTCTGTTCAGCTTGTGTACCTTGTGGTCACTATCCACATATCCCCTAGACACCAGTAAGTGGAAGTAACGTTCTATTCAGCTTGGGTACCTTGTGGTCACTATTCACATATCCTCTAGACACCAGTAAGTGGAAGTAATGTTCTGCTCAGCTTGTGTACCTTGTGGTCACTATTCACATATCCCCTAGACACCAGTAAGTGGAAGTAATGTTCTGCTCCGCTTGGGTATCTTGTGGTCACTATCCACATATCCCCTAGACAACAGTAAGTGGAAGTAATGTTCTGCTCAGCTTGGGTACCTTGTGGTCACTATTCACATATCCCCTAGACACCAGTAAGTGGAAGCAATGTTCTGCTCCGCTTGGGTATCTTGTGGTCACTATCCACATATCCCTAGACACCAGTAAGTGGAAGTAACGTTCTGTTCAGCTTGTGTACCTTGTGGTCACTATCCACATATCCTCTAGACACCAGTAAGTGGAAGTAATGTTCTGCTCAGCTTGTGTACCTTGTGGTCACTATTCACATATCCTCTAGACACCAGTAAGTGGAAGTAATGTTCTGCTCAGCTTGTGTACCTTGTGGTCACTATTCACATATCCTCTAGACACCAGTAAGTGGAAGTAATGTTCTGTTCAGCTTGTGTACCTTGTGGTCACTATTCACATATCCTCTAGACACCAGTAAGTGGAAGTAACGTTCTGTTCAGCTTGTGTACCTTGTGGTCACTATTCACATATCCTCTAGACACCAGTAAGTGGAAGTAATGTTCTGTTCAGCTTGTGTACCTTGTGGTCACTATTCACATATCCTCTAGACACCAGTAAGTGGAAGTAACGTTCTGCTCAGCTTGTGTACCTTGTGGTCACTATCCACATATCCCCTAGACACCAGTAAGTGGAAGTAATGTTCTACTCAGCTTGTGTACCTTGTGGTCACTATCCACATATCCCCTAGACAGCAGTAAGTGGAAGTAATGTTCTGTTCAGCTTGTGTACCTTGTGGTCACTATTCACATATCCTCTAGACACCAGTAAGTGGAAGTAACGTTCTGTTCAGCTTGTGTACCTTGTGGTCACTATTCACATATCCTCTAGACACCAGTAAGTGGAAGTAATGTTCTGTTCAGCTTGTGTACCTTGTGGTCACTATTCACATATCCTCTAGACACCAGTAAGTGGAAGTAACGTTCTGCTCAGCTTGTGTACCTTGTGGTCACTATCCACATATCCCCTAGACACCAGTAAGTGGAAGTAATGTTCTACTCAGCTTGTGTACCTTGTGGTCACTATCCACATATCCCCTAGACAGCAGTAAGTGGAAGTAATGTTCTGCTCAGCTTGTGTACCTTGTGGTCACTATTCACATATCCTCTAGACACCAGTAAGTGGAAGTAATGTTCTGTTCAGCTTGTGTACCTTGTGGTCACTATTCACATATCCTCTAGACACCAGTAAGTGGAAGTAATGTTCTGTTCAGCTTGTGTACCTTGTGGTCACTATTCACATATCCTCTAGACACCAGTAAGTGGAAGTAACGTTCTGCTCAGCTTGTGTACCTTGTGGTCACTATCCACATATCCCCTAGACACCAGTAAGTGGAAGTAATGTTCTACTCAGCTTGTGTACCTTGTGGTCACTATCCACATATCCCCTAGACACCAGTAAGTGGAAGTAATGTTCTACTCAGCTTGTGTACCTTGTGGTCACTATCCACATATCCCCTAGACACCAGTAAGTGGAAGTAATGTTCTGCTCAGCTTGGGTACCTTGTGGTCACTATTCACATATCCCCTAGACACCAGTAAGTGGAAGTAACGTTCTGCTCCGCTTGGGTACCTTGTGGTCACTATCCACATATACCGTAGACACCAATAAGTGGAAGTAATGTTCTGTTCAGCTTGTGTACCTTGTGATCACTATCCACATATCCCCTAGACACCAGTAAGTGGAAGTAATGTTCTGCTCAGCTTGGGTACCTTGTGGTCACTATTCACATATCCCCTAGACACCAGTAAGTGGAAGTAATGTTCTGCTCCGCTTGGGTATCTTGTGGTCACTATCCACATATCCCCTAGACACCAGTAAGTGGAAGTAACGTTCTGTTCAGCTTGGGTACCTTGTGGTCACTATTCACATATCCTCTAGACACCAGTAAGTGGAAGTAATGTTCTGCTCAGCTTGGGTACCTTGTGGTCACTATTCACATATCCCCTAGACACCAGTAAGTGGAAGCAATGTTCTGCTCCGCTTGGGTATCTTGTGGTCACTATCCACATATCCCTAGACACCAGTAAGTGGAAGTAACGTTCTGTTCAGCTTGTGTACCTTGTGGTCACTATCCACATATCCCCTAGACACCAGTAAGTGGAAGTAACGTTCTATTCAGCTTGGGTACCTTGTGGTCACTATTCACATATCCTCTAGACACCAGTAAGTGGAAGTAATGTTCTGCTCAGCTTGTGTACCTTGTGGTCACTATTCACATATCCCCTAGACACCAGTAAGTGGAAGTAATGTTCTGCTCCGCTTGGGTATCTTGTGGTCACTATCCACATATCCCCTAGACACCAGTAAGTGGAAGTAACGTTCTGCTCCACTTGGGTACCTTGTGGTCGCTATTCACATATCCCCTAGACACCAGTAAGTGGAAGTAACGTTCTGCTCCACTTGGGTACCTTGTGGTCGCTATTCACATATCCCCTAGACACCAGTAAGTGGAAGTAACGTTCTGCTCCACTTGGGTACCTTGTGGTAACTATCCACATATCCCCTAGACACCAGTAAGTGGAAGTAACGTTCTGCTCCACTTGGGTACCTTGTGGTCGCTATTCACATATCCCCTAGACACCAGTAAGTGGAAGTAATGTTCTGCTCAGCTTGGGTACCTTGTGGTAACTATCCACATATCCCCTAGACACCAGTAAGTGGAAGTAACGTTCTGCTCCACTTGGGTACCTTGTGGTCGCTATTCACATATCCCCTAGACGGAGACCCCTGAGTCTTCTAATATACTACATTCCATATCTCTACTCTTGGTACAGAATTAAAGGCGGCTTGCAGACCCAGGAATGCAAGGTATGCTGATTTACCTTTACTTTATCCATTTATCTGTGATGACTAGAGCTCGGAATTTTAAGTGCAAAAAGTGCTTTAATTTAGGCAAAAGGGGTGCAAATTTTCCATTTTAATTTTCACTCAACAAAACAAAAACCAAGTATGGAAACAGACATGTTACTCTCATCAATTTGTATGATGTCATTCACGCAGATCCTAGCAAGTTTACTCAAAACATGTAAAAAATACCCCTGTAAGCTAAACTTTCAGTTACATATGTTTCGTTACAGCGCAGCTTCCAAGATTTCAGGGTTATTGTTAATTTTGTGTTGAGTTGTTCCTGCCAGTGAAAATGTCAAACAAAAAGAAAAGACAAGTTAACATGACAATGGAAATTAAATTGAATGTGTTAAAGAGTTTTTCCCCAGCCAAGATTATTCCTCATCCTTCCCTGAGTCTGAAAGTATAATGGTGATGCCATGGCTGAGTAGTTATGCAGGACCCACATGTTGTATTCGTGGTGGATGAAGCGGCGCCTGGGCAGATTTTCTCCAGGGTCTCCGGTTTCCCCCTCCATTCATTCCACTAATTGCTCCATTATCACCTTTCCAATCATCCATTTCGCCTGCATTTCATATCATCCTCTTCCTCACTATCGTACCTGGTGCAAATGCATATGAATACAGATGCGTTGTTAAGGAATGTGCTAGATTCAGCGTCTTAGCGTCCCATTAACTGAAGAGTCAAGACGTGTTTTTGAGATGTGTGAAGAAATAGTTGAAGTCAGTCTGCGTGCACAGAATGTTCACCTAAATAACACGTGTGTAATTGCTGGTGAAAAAGATGCAAATAAAAGACTGAAAGTTTTACTCTGTGTTGACGCTATTTCACCCTGTACCGTGACCCGAGATAACGAAAGAGTCAAAAGCTCATCACCATCACCAAAGCTTTATTAAAAAACTGCACCAAGCTTAAGAATAGGCATAAGAAAATTTTCCAAGATTTTAGTTTATGTCAGTTACGAGTACTGATATTTTTAATGTCGATTAAAGACATGTCAATTATTGAGACAGAATATATAGTTAGACCCCGAAAGGAAAGCATTTATGTAAATATTTGTTGTAAATATGGTTTATTTTTCATGTTGGTAAGGATTTGTTGAGTACTGAAAATGTATTGCTATTTTCTCAATTGTTAAAAAAGAGAGTTTCTAAAGTAAGAGCAAATCAATAACTAAAAACTTCATTTATCTCAGTAATATTGCAAGTTCTTTGGTGCAAAGCTGACTAAAGTTTCGAGTTGACTCCAACTCATTCTCAAAGCTTTACTGCAGCTAACATTTAATGAACTTAAATTTATAATTATGCTGGAAGTAGACTAAACTTGTTAACATACAGAAGTAAACATGAAGTAAACATTGATGAAAGAGTTTCATTTCGTTCAAAGTTAAATTCAGGCTCAATTTTATAGAAACTTTTTTAGTCACAGCCTGGTTTTCATTTAAACAATCATTCTAATCAATATGTGTTATTAGTCCTCTGACCTCACTCCATTCTGTTTGTCATCCTACCCAAGCAAGATGAAAATATCTCAACAGTTTTACAGTAAAAGCTGTTACATTTGCCACTGGAAGAAAATGTTGCACAAGCGAGTCTACACTTTCTATATGTACTTAGGCTTTCACGGCCGGTGTCTTCACTACTAGAAATGTTTAGTTCTTCCAGGCTTGTAGGTCGTGGTCTAGAAGGCATTGTAGATACCAACATTTCACCAAGTACTGCGCTTGGCATCATCAGAGTAACACAATCCACTGTCTGCAATGGTCAGAGTTTGAATGTGGAAGCAGAGAAGTAGTGGAACTAACGTCCGTTACATTTATTTATATGGGTGGGGCATTGTTGCGCTAGCTAAGGTAGTGATTGGCTAGTTGTAGGTGCGGTTTTATTACAACTGTTGTGTGTTTCTGAAAGTTTATCTAAGGCTGGTATCCATGCTTTATGTACATGAACTATTTCTTCCTTGTGATTAAAGTTGTCTTTGTGTTTGTAGATTTCTATGGCTTCCCTTTGTATAGTAGTTAACCATAGAAGACAGGATTCGGGTTTCTTTAAGGTTGACATCATGGCCGAATAATAAGGCGTGCTCTGCCACAGACGATTTATCTGTATGTCCCAATCTGGGACAGTTGTAATAAAACCCTGCCTACAACTAGCCAATCACTACCGTAGCCAGCGCAACAATGCCCCACCCATCCCCACCCACATAAATAACCTTAACAGACGTTAACGGTCTTTAGTTCCACTGTTTCTCATCTTCCACATTCAAACTCTGACCAGTGCAGACAGTGGATCGTGTTACCTTGATGATGCCAAGCGCAATACTTGGCGAAACGTTGGTATCTATCATGCCTTCTAGACCACGGCCTACAAGCCCGGAAGAACTAAACACTTCTAATAGTCTACACTTTCTCTTAAAACCATACACATTGAACCTGATTTATGCATACGTAAAGGGGTAGAGGGAAAGTTACTTGTAACTCATAATTGCTTAGAAATGAGATTTTGATAATGCATCATATTTTGTTTACAAAAACAATACAGTGCGCCTACATATGTAGAATTTTACAAACAACAAAGAAAACATTAAAACTGGACATAATTATGTGACACAATACCTTCATTTGAAAGGTCTTAGTCCAACTAATATTAAAGCTGAGTTAGAGTCTACTTGGGGGAAATCTTTTCGTTTGTTTACAACGTAAAAATCTGAAGTGTTGCACTCACATGACTTTCTCTACTTTTGCACTAACTATTCTTACAAACTCTTATTCCTATATCTTCTTCGTGTTAGTTAAAATAAACAGTTGTACAAATTATCTCATTGCTTATTTCCTTGTAGGTGCAAGGGGAATATTAGAATACAGTAGACTTTGTGCGATTGTCAAATCATTTAAAGCTTTGAGATTCCGTTCACTTTGCACACTTAAAATATAAAAAAATGAACGATGACCCATTTCACGAAAGTTCTAAGTTTTCTGAAACTCACACACATAACAAGGAATATCTCCGAAATGGTTCACCCTACAAGAAAATTTATTGAGATATAAATTGTGTATTTTAGCAAGATCTACATTTTTTGTATAGTATGATTTGCTCTATCTCTAACGGTTTACCAGTTATGCAAAAGTCGTCCAGAGTAAATACGACTACAGGGGCTATAGCCAGAAAATTCAAGATATACATTTCATTTGTCATAAAAATATCTCAAACATATGACATTTTAATAAAAATCGTTAGAGCCATTTTCAAGAAAATCAAAATTTTCGAAAAATCTTCCATGTAAAGGGTAGTTTAGGGTGGGATTATTTTCTTCAAAATCTTCGTGTCGCATCCTTGAAAGACATTAAACTTAAATACCAACCTTGGTTTTTAACCAACTTTTCGTTTTTGAGTTATGCTGTCCACAAACACACACCTTTTTGTAAAAATGCTTTTTTTTTGGATTCAGGGGCGTCAAAACATATATTTCCGCTGAAATCTCGACTTCGAATTTTTGGGTGGAATACAACACTTCCCTTACTTACCAGTAGAGAAAGTAAAAATTATGCAGCAGAGTTTAAGCAAGGCCATACAAGCTGCCAAGACAAACATTACAGTGATCAACCAAATGAGCAGGCGACACCACAAATTGTGAAGAAAATCCACAAAATGGTATTGGACAGCCATCAACTGAAAGTGTGTGAGCTAGTAGACATTGCAAGTGTTTCAAAAAGCACTGCACTCACATACTGACTAAAGACTTGGACGTGAGAAAGCTGTGCACAAGATGGATGCCGCATTTGCTATAATGGAACAAAACAACATTGTGAGGGTGTTTCAGTTGAATGTTTGGCAATGTTTTGCCACAAATAAGCCAGTTTGTGCGTCAATTGATAAGCATGGATGAAACTTGGGTCCATCACTTCACAATTGAAACATGGACTGAAAGGGGAGAATGAGCTCCAAAGAAGCCAAAGACACTTCCATATGCAGGCGAGGTCATGGTGTCAGTTTTTTGGAATGCACATGGGATAATTTTCACTGATTATCTTCAAAAAGGAAAAGCAATCAATGGCGAGTATTAAGTGAACTTGTTGCAGTATAGACAATGCACCAGTTCACACATCCATTATCGCTATGGCTAAAATCAATGTGACAAGTTCATTGCTTCCTCAGGCACACTACTCACCAGATTTAGCCCGCTCTGATTAGTTTCAACTTGGAGGTAAATGTATGTGAACCATGGAGTCTGCTCTTTTGCAGAGCTCGACAGTTCTCACTAAACACAGAGTATAGGGCACTGCTGGTAAAAGTGTATCAAGGCTATGTCGAGAAATAGACATCTTTTATTTCGCAAGGTTTATGTGTTTTCCTTGTTAGAGCACGTACTTCTGGGGCAGCCCTCATAAAGTAAACAAAGGTGATGAATGTAGAATCACAACTAAAAAATCCCAGCTTCATTGAATTTTTCATTTCTGACTCTTTCTTTCGAAGTTTATCTACATACAGTTACTGTGTATTAGAATAATCATACATTGAAATTATCAATATATATATATTCATGTCACTTGCAGATAAACGAGTCCCATTCCTTTAAAATAAGTAAATACTACATCTATGAACATGAGAACAGTCACAGGGTCAGCACATGGTGTAGTGGTGGGGGAACCAATGTCGTTGGAGGGGAGAAGGTTAACTCGGAATGTCCATTATTACCAATCTATTAACAAACATTATTTAATATGCTGGTTCAATTCCTCAGTCCAATGCAACATGCATACTGATGTCACTGATGCCAACATGACGCTAATAAACACCAATGACACTAAGCTACAAAGTATAGCCAAGGTTTATTTTATACGGCAATCAGAGCAGTCGCTGCTTTTTCTGGAGTATCTTTACATCACATCCCACAAGAGTGTTCTCAGTCCAACACAGGAGACGTACTTGAGGGCTAACAGAATCTCTAATGCAGCGCTTGCTAGTTGTGTATTCATTTGTCATCATCTTCTGCAGCATGTTTCCACATGTGTCAATGTTAGAAAGGAAGCAGTTTTACTGTTTACTGATAAATCAGAGCATGAATATCCTACAAGAACCCTGACAGTTAGTAGATAAAAGTTGTGTCTGATTATAACAATGGCTACATTTATTAGTTTTACGGATCTCATGCCTTTGTGCAACAATCAGGAAGAATTCATGCAATTACTCTATGATGAAATCCTGCTGAGGACCCACATGTTAAGTAGACACCATCCCACAACATGGGATAGCAAATTCCAAATATTTTCAAGCAGGAGAGGGCATGCCGAGTAGTTTTCGGAGTCAGTTTGTGGCAAAAGATACTTGGTTCAAGACCTCCTGCCTTACATACAGTTTTGTGAGTAAGTTGTCTTACAAACAAACTCTCGTACAAAGTTCACTTGGAGAGATAGCAATGTAAGTCACGTGACAATACCTGACGCGAGGTGTGTATCTCCTCAATGGATGACATGTAAACTAGGTGCTACCAGCCACATCGTCCAAATTGACGAGTGTAAAATTGGAGGGAGAAAATTCCATTGCAGTTGCTTTGTGGAAGGCAACTGGATCCTGGGAATGATTGACATGGTCATCATGACTGTGTGCCCCAATAGTAGAAGAGATGGTGCCACCCTCTTTTCTTTAGCTGAACAGCATGTGGAATTCACCACCACAATCCACACCAACTGTTGGGGAGGATACAGTAGCTTAATGGCTGGGGTGTTGCAGCGCACTTCATGGCAAACCACAACCAGCATTTTGTAGACGCAGTAACAAATACCCACACCAATATAGAGTCCCACTAGCGACCTCTGTAGCATTGCATATCTGTGGGTACAATCTGGCCAGCAAATAACCTAATCTAAAGTTGACCCAAAAGCCCATATACCTACGTGTACATTGCAATTTGAGTAATGTAAGCGATCAATTTCACAATTATCCTGTATAATAGCAGCCTATCCTAGCTCCTATTATCACACATAATCCAGAAGCAGTTTCTTATACATTTTAATTATTTCTTCATGCATCACTAGTTTAAGGAATATGCTAATTTCATTTACGATCAATTTAGGATGGGGGATTAGTGCCAGTTAGTGGCAATATTACTCATAACAGTACTGAAGTGATTTGAGGATGTTAGCGATGTCAGCTGGTTTTTTTACTATATCATCTGCAAGTGACATGAATACATATATATTGATAATTTCCATGTATGATTATTCTAATACACAGTAACTGTATGTAGATAAACTTTGAAAGAAAGAATCAGAAATGAAAAATTCAATGAAGTTGGGATTTTTTAGTTGTGATTCTACCATTCATCACCTTTGTTTATTTTATGAGGGCTGCCCCAGAAGTACGTGCTCTAACAAGGAAAACACATAAATCTTGGGAAATAAAGCATGTTTATTTCTAGACATAGCCTTGATACACTTTTACCAGCAGTGCCCTATACTCTGTGTTTAGTGACAACCGTCGAGCTCTGTGAAAGAGCAGACTCCGCGGTTCACATACATTTACCTCCAAGTTGAAACTAATCAGAGCGGGCTAAATCTGGTGAATAGTGTGCATGAGGAAGCAATGAACTTGTCACATTGATTTTAGCCATAGCGATAATGGATGTGTGAACTGGTGCATTGTCTATACTGCAACAAGTTCACTTAATACTCGCCATTGATTGATTTTAACTATATGATTTACTAATAGGGGTATATTATTTCCAATGGCAGGCCTAGGGCTGCGAGTTTGTTTCTGGATAATGTTTCGTATTTAGCAAAATCCAATTTTCGTCACAAATACTTACATTAGGGAATGTTGGGTACCTTGATGAATAACAGCAGTACACAGTTGCGGTTATTCTGTGTTAGTGCGTCCTCACGTGGGTGATAGTCACTTGTTTTGTCACTCATTCCCTTTAACTCGTTGGTGACGTATGTGTTGCCAACGCTGGAAAATTGAAATCAGCGGAAGTATGTGAATGTTGCCAACATACTAGTTAACGTTAACGTTATTTGTTGTTGTTACTTTGAGTTCATTTTTCTCTCACAAAAACGTGATAACGCCATTAAAAGCTTTAAAAAAGGTTCCATGTAAAGGGTAGATTAGGGTAGAAAAGTTTTCCTCTAAATCTTCGTGTCGCATTTATATATTATAAATAACAACTTTGGTTTTTAATCTACTTTTCGTTTTACATACATACATACATACACACACACACAGACACAC
Source organism: Tenodera sinensis (assembly GCA_030765045.1). Classification (NCBI taxonomy): domain Eukaryota; kingdom Metazoa; phylum Arthropoda; class Insecta; order Mantodea; family Mantidae; genus Tenodera; species Tenodera sinensis. The sequence continues at coordinate 1,266,598 of CM060966.1, forward strand.
ATACACACATACATACATACATAAAAAATTCAATTTTTTTATTCAGGGGACCTCAAAACATATTTCCGGTGAAATCTCTACATGGAATTTTTGGGTGAAATACAATTCCCCGACTTACTAGCGAGTTGTTGAATGTTAAGTTTACTTTTAGCGAGTTGTACAATGTTAAGTTGGCGACAGATATCAGCGCCATCTTCTTCCTTTGTAGGTCAGTGACATCACAGAACTGTCAGTGAATCACGTGAGGACGCACTAACACAGAATAACCCACAGTTGCTTTATGATAATCATACTAGCTACTGAAATTCTTAAACACACGCAAGAAACACCTTTTTAAAGGTATACTCTTAATAACTGTTCAACAAAACAGTGCAACAGTGTTAAAAGTGTGCGAAAATCCATTTCAAGTGTTTTGGTAAATACGAAACATTTTTATAATATTCTATATGTTGTATTCTTCTGCAGGCATTTATTGCAGGAGTTAATAGAAACAACTAGACCGCTATAATACGGGATAACACATTTTCAGTATATACTTTACATAAATGTCATTCTAACCTTAGTAGTGCATGTTCTCAGCGGCTTTCTTCTCTAAACTGTGCACATGTTCAGTGTGCAGGGACGTTGTTCATATTGCCGCAACTGTCAATATAGCTCACAACTTGCGGTGCACAAGAAAGTGCCAATTAAACCATCCACTTGTTTCATAACTACAGCTAAATGTAATATCGGTGAAGCAGCTGCGACCACAGAACACCTAGGCTCTACGACAATGGAGCGGCATGGACCGACGGCCTGTTGCCAACTGTTCATCTCTGAAATCCGCAGTCACTGCAGTACAGGTCATCAGGACCACAGGATGTTCTGCACAATACCAACCTGCGATGTCAACTCTGCTATACCAAACTTGCCATTCATGACATAAAAGCTAACGTGGGAAAATCTTTCGGAAAACAATCTAATTATCATAAAAAGAAAGCTATGCATATGAAAAAGATTATCTGACGTCAAAGAACTCAGTTTCACGACTAACTTTTGAACTCGCGCAACAGACCTATATCGAGGAACTACCGCTAAAATACACTAAGGAATTAAAAAAGAAGAAAGCCAAAACATGCAATGATTTCTATCAGATAGTTATGCGACGGTTTTAAATGACATATTCAGTGGCGTATGCTGGGATTGTGACTTGGGGTATCAGTAGAGCCCAGATTTTTATGTAATTACGTATTTTAAATCCTGCATATTTCAATGAGAAGTAAAAATGTTGGCGAATTACATCATTTGGGACTCCCTTACAAATTTTTATTTTACATATTTTGCACGTTTCTACACATTTTGACGATGTTACATAAAACGTACATATTTTTTAGGTTTCGTTACAATGTTGTTATTTTTTAAAAAAATATTGTAGTCACATTATAAGCTACTGTTTTCACAAGCTTTGCTGAAAGCTACAAAACCAATCTGCGAAATAGGATGCAAGTTAAATTAAGAATGCGGTAATAACCGCCTCGCCAGGAGTCCAGGAGTGAGTACGAGTCGCCTGGGTTAACCCAGGCGGATGGTAAGGTGGCCTCGGTACCTATCCGTTTAATTACGGATTTACCCGTGAGGTGGTATAGGTTGTCAGGGTATTACAAGCTTTGGTGTTTTTGTATGTCTGATGGTGCAGGTTGGGTTCCTATATTGTCACTGGCGGCGGGATCTGTCAAATCTTGGATGTCTAGCCATCCAAGCGACCATTGCCCTACTGATTACTTCGTCAGCCGCTTGTGAATCCGTCGAGCAATGCAGTGCTAGTGACAGGAAACCGAGAGGAATAGGTGATAGGTGTGGTGGTGCCAACTGTGGTTACATTTGGCGGATGGTGAAGGGAAAGCCAAGGGCGTCCTTGGGTAGGCGGTAGCTCTGTCTCCGCCTAGGGAGGCGATGGTCGTATTGCCCCAGGGTGTTGACCAGCTGGTTTGGGTGAGGTGTGAGTTTAGCATACATTGTGCGAGTCTTGTCCCTCATGACGTCCACAATGTATGGGATGCTGGAATGAGTGTGAAAGATGTGTGATGGAAACCTACGGTCGGTATCGTAGATCATCCTAAGCGCCCTGTTCTGCACGGCCTGCAGCCTGCGGATGGTGGAACGAGCCACCGTACCCCAGACCTCGCACCCGTACAGAATCAGGGGCGGGACGATCGCACGGTACAAGCGTAGTTTCAGGTGTGTAGGCATGGTTGAGTGGAGTATGGGATATAGCTGTCTCAGGGCGCCATGTCCCTGACCGACCTTTGTTCTGACATGTGGAGTGAAGGTTAGACCACGGTCAAGTAGTACCCCCAGGTATTTGGCAGAGTTAACCCATGGGATTCTTCTCCGCCGCATTGCCAGGGATACACCCGGCCGCCAATTTCGAACTTTGCCCAATAGTAGAGCCTGGCTCTTCTGCGGGCTAATGGCCATTCTTCACTGTTCACTCCACCTGCCGATAGCATCGAGCTGTCGCCGTAGTGGAGGGAAGCAGTACCGAACATTTTTGTTCTGTCCAGTATGAGGACGTCGTCTGCATACTGACACGTAACAGTATGCGGTTCCACGGGTAGGTCAGACATGTAGGCAGCAAAGAGCAACGGCGATAGCACGCTACCTTCCGGAACTCCAGCCGCTATGGGTCTGACCGAGGACAACTTCCCCTCCACCCGCACCCGAAAAGAGCGATCCCGAAGGAAGCTACCAATCAGGGTGAGGTAGGTGGGAGGGATTTCAGCCTCTCTGAGTTTATACAGTAACCCCTGGTGCCATGTGGTTGCAAAGGCTTTTTCTACATCCAGAAGCACTGCGACTGTTTTGAAGTTTTCCTGGAAACCCAGGGCAACCTTCTCAATCAGCCGCAGTAGCTGTAGTGTAGTGGAATGTCCATGACGGAAACCGAACTGATGATCCGGGATAAGTTGCCTTTCCTCGAAGAGAGGAGTGAGGCGGGATAGGAATAATCGTTCAAAAATTTTTGAAACGATGGGTAACAGGCTTATGGAGCGGTAATTTGAAGGGAAAACCGGGTCCTTGCCGGGCTTCAAAATGCAGACCACCCTCGCCTCCTTCCAACAAGTTGGAAAGTGACGAAGCTGCAGACATGCATTATAAATCCTCGTCAGATGGACTACGGCCTTTCGGGGAAGGTGCTGGAGCATGGGCGCTGTGACGCCATCATGCCCAGGGGATTTGCCAGGTTTTAACCTTCTGATTTCAGAAGCCACCTGTCTTGGAGTGACTAAGGGGATTTGGATCTCTGCGCGTGGCGGTGGAGGTGCCTCATAGAGGTAATCTACCGTCGCCTCCACGAGTTCAGTAAAGTCTTCGTCCTGGACATCTTCCCGGGGTTTGAATTGGGATTCTAGATGGTCTGCGAAAGCCGTGGCTTTCTCTTGAGGCTCAAAAGAGAGTCTCCCGCGAGTGCCATGTAGAGGATGCTGATGTGTGTTTTTGTTCTTTCTAAGGGACCTGATTATCCGCCATGGTTGCTTCTCAGTGAGGTCTACATTTGCCATCGTGTTTTCCCAGGCTGTTTTGCGGTGTAAACGCAACAGGCGTCGTGCCAGGGACTTGAACCGCTGGTAAACTGCCTGTATCCTGGGATGGCGGAAACGCTGCCAGAGCCTTCGGACAGTTGCTTTGGCTTTGATCAACTGCCTGAGTTCGATGGGGATGGTACGAGGGTTGGGTATGTCGGATGGAATGCGGTGCGTGTGGGCACGCACCAGATCCCGGATATGTTGGGAGAATGTCGTGGCTGCCGCCTCCAGTGTATCGATAGAATCGACACGCGGACGCGGGTCCACAGACTGGTTAAGATCAAGGATGGCTGCATCCCAGTCGACCTCGTAGGTCCAGTCTGGAGTGACCAGAGCTGGCAGGTCAATGTTGGAATCCACCAAGACAGGGTCATGGTCGGAGTCCAGTTCATTGACCGCTGAGAGATCTAGATGGAAAGGAATGTTCTTGGTGAGCATGATGTCGAGCACATCTGGCCTCCCTCGGGCCGGATGGAACGTAGGTCCTCTCGGTCCATGCGCAAGTATGCTTGGGTTACCGCTGATCAGGCGGTAGAGCCCTCGCCCCTTGGCATTGCTAACGCGGCTATGCCAATGTGCATGCTTTGCGTTGAGGTCGCCTGCAATGCATACCGCAGGATGCAGGTTCAGGAGGGTCGTATGTCACTACCAACACCGTGTCCACCCCGCCAATGGCAAGCCTAATGGCACAGGCCTCCACGTGTTGTAGTGGTGGGATAGGGAAGGATGTATGAGTGATGTGGTTCTTGATGTAAATGGCTGTACCGCCCCCCGGTCGGCCGACCCGATCAGACCGATGGGTGACGTAACTCGGCAGCGAGAAGTTGGTTGCAGCATCCAAGTGGGTTTCGCAGACCATTAGAATGTCAATTCTATATGACTGCAGAAACTCAGTGAGGCTAGGGTAATGGCCCCTTATGCCGCCTCGCCTCGTTCTGATTGTCCATTTATATCAAAGCAGGTGTCGCTCGACAATGTTGACCTCCAGTGTCACGTTTCTCGTAGCGCTTTGGGTATTTACAAGGACTGGAAAATTTGATTGTTAGGTACCATTGTCGTGGTAGTCGGTAATATAATAGCTGCGAGGAAACAAAGTGAACCGCTGGACAACCATCAATATAGCGAGGCGATAATACTGCAGTTAGTTTCTTGCAAGTCTTAGTAAAATGCCACCAGTTGCGTCCTCGCTATGCTGCAAGTTGAATTCATGGGTGAAATTAGATAGCGCCTTTACAACTGACGGAGAAGTAATCGTCTGTCAAGCATGCGGTAAAAAATTGGCTGTTCAATGATATCTTAAATGGAACAACACATAAAAAGTGCTCTTCGCATACGCAAAGTTCTGTTGACATAAATGCAACAGGAACTGTCCGGAAATGATCTTCTAGGTGCTTTTGAAGTGCTGTTAGATGGGTAAGGATTTTCCAACATTCTATATTTGTTTGTTTTTTTGGTGACAATTTGGAAGTAATTGCTATAATTGCTGCCCTGGAATCGGAGAGAATAACTGCTTGATGAAAATGTGAAGTGAAAACCATGTTGGGTTCTCTGGCTATTCATTTACTTTTAATACAACCTCACATTTTATGATTTTAATGTAGTTTTTTTATTTATAGTTACCTTTTTCACCAAAAATGATAACAATAACAAATGAAAGTTACATTGTTCACAAAACTAGAAAATGCCATACTACCAACTGTTGCAGTATTTAACTGAACACTGCTTAGTTACTACATCATCCCCTTCTCAGTCTATATGGACTTCAATCCCTCCGGAAATGGACTGGCAATCGCACTTCTCGTCCTGTTCTTGTAGCTTTCAGTGTTTGCAGGTGCATCCACTATCTTGGGTTTTCCAGCATGGTGTGGTACGTTCTCATCCTGATCCAGGATATACGCTGGTTCTAATGTATCTATAGATATCTTTTTTATTTTGTCTTTTACTTCGACAGTAAACACTTTTGCGGTTTGTTCTATTATAGGACCTTCATATAGTGCTTCTAGTCTTTCAATTTTTCCACTTGATTGTTGGTGATGATATGGGGTGGTTCTTGTTAGTTTACAGTCACATACTTTTGCCAATGCCTGGAATAGTTCTGACTGAAACTGTTCCATATTTGTTGTGGTGTTCCAAATCGAGTGATCTAGAACTTTGAGCTATAGTCTCTGCTCGAATGTCTCTAAGAGGAACAGCTTCAGTCCAGTTAGTGAACCTGTCTATACTTACATGTAAGACAATACACATATTTCTCTGATGGTGGTAGGGGCCCAATTAAGTCTATATGGACGACTCATCATTATCTGGAAAATTCCCAAGAGGTGCTCGAATATGCCTGGTGATTTTATTCTTCTGACACGCAATACATGTTTTTTGCCCGCTGGTTTATGTCTTTTATTATATCTTGCCAGATAAATGTGGATATAATCATTTTCACTGAGGGTTTAATTCCTGGATGTGCCATATTGTGATAGTGTTGGAAAATAACAATTCTAAATTGTTGTGGAATATATGGGCACACGTTGCTCGTGGACACTTCCCACCATAGACGTCTTCCTCCGGAGTCGTTTGCTTCTTAAACTGCAGTGAAGGACATAGGTTATCAAGTTCTTCATCCTGTGCAATAGCTTCATAATCAACTGGTACTATTTCTTCAACTCTTGACAGACGGTGTGCCACTACATACATGCCAGGTATCTTTGACAGACGGTGTGCCACTACTTACATGCCGGGTATCTTTAACAGATGGTCTGCCACTACATACATGCCAGGTATCTTTGACAGACGGTCTGCCACTACATACATGTCGGGTATCTTTAACAGATGGTCTGCCACTACATACATGTCGGGTATCTTTGACAGACGGTCTGCCACTACATACATGTCGGGTATCTTTAACAGATGGTCTGCCACTACATACATGTCGGGTATCTTTGACAGACGGTCTGCCACTACATACATGCCAGGTATCTTTGACAGACGGTGTGCCACTACATACATGCCAGGTATCTTTGACAGACGGTCTGCCACTACATACATGTCGGGTATCTTTGACAGACGGTGTGCCACTACATACATGCCAGGTATCTTTGACAGACGGTCTGCCACTACATACATGCCAGGTATCTTTGACAGACGGTCTGCCACTACATACATGTCGGGTATCTTTGACAGACGGTCTGCCACTACATACATGCCAGGTATCTTTGACAGACGGTGTGCCACTACTTACATGCCGGGTATCTTTGACAGACGGTCTGCCACTACATACATGTCGGGTATCTTTAACAGATGGTCTGCCACTACATACATGCCAGGTATCTTTGACAGACGGTCTGCCACTACATACATGTCGGGTATCTTTAACAGATGGTCTGCCACTACATACATGTCGGGTATCTTTGACAGACGGTCTGCCACTACATACATGTCGGGTATCTTTAACAGATGGTCTGCCACTACATACATGTCGGGTATCTTTGACAGACGGTCTGCCACTACATACATGCCAGGTATCTTTGACAGACGGTGTGCCACTACATACATGCCAGGTATCTTTGACAGACGGTCTGCCACTACATACATGTCGGGTATCTTTGACAGACGGTGTGCCACTACATACATGCCAGGTATCTTTGACAGACGGTCTGCCACTACATACATGCCAGGTATCTTTGACAGACGGTGTGCCACTACATACATGCCAGGTATCTTTGACAGACGGTCTGCCACTACATACATGTCGGGTATCTTTGACAGACGGTGTGCCACTACATACATGCCAGGTATCTTTGACAGACGGTGTGCCACTACATACATGCCAGGTATCTTTGACAGACGGTCTGCCACTACATACATGTCGGGTATCTTTGACAGACGGTGTGCCACTACATACATGCCAGGTATCTTTGACAGACGGTGTGCCACTACTTACATGTCGGGTATCTTTGACAGACGGTGTGCCACTACATACGTGTCGGGTATCTTTAACAGACGGTCTGCCACTACATACATGTCGGGTATCTTTAACAGATGGTCTGCCACTACATACATGTCGGGTATCTTTGACAGACGGTCTGCCACTACATACATGTCGGGTATCTTTGACAGACGGTGTGCCACTACATACATGCCAGGTATCTTTGACAGACGGTCTGCCACTACATACATGTCGGGTATCTTTGACAGACGGTCTGCCACTACATACATGTCGGGTATCTTTGACAGAAGGTCTGCCACTACATACATGTCGGGTATCTTTGACAGAAGGTCTGCCACTACTTACATGTCGGGTATCTTTGACAGACGGTCTGCCACTACATACATGTCGGGTATCTTTGACAGAAGGTCTGCCACTACATACATGTCGGGTATCTTTGACAGACGGTCTGCCACTACATACATGCCAGGTATCTTTGACAGACGGTCTGCCACTACATACATGCCAGGTATCTTTGACAGACGGTGTGCCACTACTTACATGTCGGGTATCTTTGACAGACGGTCTGCCACTACATACATGTCGGGTATCTTTGACAGACGGTCTGCCACTACATACATGTCGGGTATCTTTGACAGACGGTCTGCCACTACATACATGCCAGGTATCTTTGACAGACGGTGTGCCACTACTTACATGTCGGGTATCTTTGACAGACGGTCTGCCACTACATACATGCCAGGTATCTTTGACAGACGGTGTGCCACTACATACATGCCAGGTATCTTTGACAGACGGTCTGCCACTACATACATGTCGGGTATCTTTGACAGACGGTCTGCCACTACATACATGTCGGGTATCTTTGACAGACGGTCTGCCACTACATACATGCCAGGTATCTTTGACAGACGGTGTGCCACTACTTACATGTCGGGTATCTTTGACAGACGGTCTGCCACTACATACATGCCAGGTATCTTTGACAGACGGTCTGCCACTACATACATGCCAGGTATCTTTGACAGACGGTGTGCCACTACTTACATGTCGGGTATCTTTGACAGACGGTCTGCCACTACATACATGCCAGGTATCTTTGACAGACGGTCTGCCACTACATACATGCCAGGTATCTTTGACAGACGGTGTGCCACTACTTACATGTCGGGTATCTTTGACAGACGGTGTGCCACTACATACATGTCAGGTATCTTTGACAGACGGTGTGCCACTACATACATGCCAGGTATCTTTGACAGACGGTCTGCCACTACATACATGCCAGGTATCTTTGACAGACGGTCTGCCACTACATACATGTCAGGTATCTTTGACAGACGGTCTGCCACTACATACATGCCAGGTATCTTTGACAGACGGTGTGCCACTACATACATGCCAGGTATCTTTGACAGACGGTCTGCCACTACATACATGCCAGGTATCTTTGACAGACGGTGTGCCACTACTTACATGTCGGGTATCTTTGACAGACGGTGTGCCACTACATACATGTCAGGTATCTTTGACAGACGGTCTGCCACTACATACATGCCAGGTATCTTTGACAGACGGTGTGCCACTACATACATGCCAGGTATCTTTGACAGACGGTCTGCCACTACATACATGCCAGGTATCTTTGACAGACGGTGTGCCACTACATACAGGTCGGGTATCTTTGACAGATGGTCTGCCACTACATACATGTCGGGTATCTTTGACAGACGGTCTGCCACTACTTACATGTCGGGTATCTTTGACAGATGGTCTGCCACTACATACATGCCAGGTATCTTTGACAGACGGTGTGCCACTACTTACATGTCGGGTATCTTTGACAGACGGTCTGCCACTACATACATGCCGGGTATCTTTGACAGACGGTCTGCCACTACATACATGTCGGGTATCTTTGACAGACGGTGTGCCACTACATACACGTCGGTTATCTTTGACAGACGGATTTGGATTTGGATTTGGTTTAAGGGCGCTCAACTTCTAGGTCATCAGCGCCCTTAACAGACTCATGGCAATAGCCAGATATAAATTTCACTCAAAAAATAAAAATACTAGCAAGAAGAAAAATATACAAAGGTAAAAAGCAGTGGCAATAGCCAGATATGTAACAAGGTGATAAATATGTCCAAAATCAGAAACAGATAATTAAAAATTTTAAATCCTCAAATTTATATTGCACTGCGCTAAAAAATTAAAAACTCTATCAACCGCTGTTTTGTCGTCCGCTAGGACCTCTGCAAGTCTGGCAGGCAGCTGCAGAGAATCCCGAAGGTGCGCTAGAGAGCAACACTCTAGCAGCACGTGGCGAACCGACAAAACGTTGTCACACAGCGGACATAGAGGCGGAGTGTCCCTTTTAAATAGGTAACCGTGCGAAAAATTGCAGTGCCCTATTCTTAATCGAGCCAAACTAACCTCCTCGCGACGAGATGTGCGACAGGAAGTTACCCAGTTTATCGGAAGTTCTTTCACTTCTCTAAGCTTATTACCGCGGAGAGTTGACCACTCGTCGTGCCCGGACGACAGCACCGCTCTCCGCACTTCAAGCCTAAAGTCTTCCGAAGTAACACGTGAGATGATAATTCTGGGTTCTGTAGTTGCCGTCTTTGCTGCTAAATCTGCCATTTCATTCCCAGGCAAACCTACGTGACCAGGAATCCATGCACACACCACATCAACACCAGAAGCGTGTAAAACATGGAGGGCATCCTGGATACGTTGTACAATAGGGTGGGGGTTGTACAACTGACAAAGGCTCTGCAGTGCACTAAGGGAATCGCTCAAAATCAGGCAGTCACCTAATTTACGACGGCGAACATACAAAACGGCTCGATAAATTGCATAAAGCTCTGCAGTAAAAATGGAAGTGCTATTTGGAAAACCGAATGTATATGGTTCGGTTCCATAAACATAAGCACATCCAACACCGTTGGTGTTCTTTGATCCATCGGTGTAAATATATCTACGGTCAGAGTAACCTGACAAAAATTCTAAGAAACACGTGCGGATACTTGAAATAGGCATCGTGGACTTCTGGTGTATGGTCATCCCAAGATCTACATGGGGCGTACCAGATAGCCAAGGGGGGTAAAGTCTCTCGCCCTTGGCGAACATCACAGGCAGTTCCACTCCAAGCTTCACTAGGAGCTCTTGGAAACGGAACCCCGCAGGCTTTGGATTAAGGGTGCTATTTCTATATCGTTCTCTTAGCGTGGTGGTGAAAAAAGAAGCGAACGTTGGGTGCTTAGGCATACATCTAAGCGCACAACCATAATTTGCCAAGAGAATCTCACGCCGATATTGCAGAGGAGCTTCTGCGGACTCGGCGTAAAGGCTCACCACTGGGCTTGTTGGAAAAGCTCCTGTTGCAATGCGGATGCCCCTATTATGGACCACGTCTAATCTTCTCAGCACAGATGGCCGTGCTGACGAATAAATAATACACCCATAGTCTAGCTTGGATCGGACCAATGCGCGATATATTCGCAACAAAATTGTTCGATCCGCTCCCCACGATTTGCCATTCAGTACTCGCATAATATTTAGGGAACGGTCACATCTCGCTCTTAGCTGTGCAATATGCGACGACCAACTAAGCTTCCTATCCAAGATCAAACCCAGGAAGCGCGTCTCTTCTGCGAAGGGAAGTGAATCTGGACCAAATCGGAGCGAAGGTGGTAATCGTCTCCTACGGCGCCAGAAATTAACGCAGATTGTCTTCTCAGTTGAGAAACGGAAACCGTTTCTCACGCTCCATTCTCTAAGGTTGTCCAAACATTGCTGCAGGCGCCGTTGTAAGAACGCCGTGCGCTGAGAAGTGCAATAGACAGCGAAGTCGTCTACGAATAGGCATGACGAAACTCCAGGTGGAACACGTTTCCAGATGGAGTTAATTGCTATAGCAAAGAGCGTGACACTTAGCACCGAACCCTGAGGTACTCCCTCCTCCTGAACAAAAGAATTAGAAAAAACCGAGCCGACCCTTACTCGGAAAAAGCGGTCCTTCATAAACTCCTGAATGAAAAGTGGTAGGCGTCCACGTATGTTCCAGGCATACAGGGAACGTAGAATCCCTGCTCGCCAGCACGTATCATAAGCCTTCTCAAGATCGAAAAATATGCCAACGGTTTGACAGTTCTTCATAAAGCCGTCCATTATCTGTGTCGATATTGACACAAGATGGTCAACAGTTGAACGGCGTCGTCGAAAACCACACTGGATGTTAGTCAGTAGGTTACGACTTTCTAACCACCATACCAATCGTCCGTTGATCATGCGTTCCATCACCTTGCAAACGCAACTGGTGAGGGAAATAGGACGATAGCTGGAGGGAAGATGACGGTCCTTCCCAGCCTTCAAGATGGGAATAACGGTGGCCTCCCGCCAATTTTCTGGGAGTATACTGTCAACCCAAACACGATTATAGACCTCGAGCAGGAATGCCTTACCTTCAGGAGAGAGCCGTTGTAACATTTGTAAATGAATACCGTCCGGTCCTGGTGCTGAACATCGCGAAGATTTCAGGGAATACTCCAGCTCTGCCATGGTGAAAAGGCGATTGTAATCTTCTACGTTTCTAGAACGAAACGAGAAGCCTTGAGATTCCACCTGAGTTTTAATTGGAAGGAACTCAGGGGAGTAGTTTTCCGAGCTAGTCACTTGTGCGAAAGCACTGCCAAAGGTATTGGCCACTTCAAATGAATCAACAACAGCTCCTGTGGCTGTTTTTAGTCCCGCTATTGGTATTTGGGTCGTTTTAGCTGCAACACGCCTTAATCTATCCCACACAACCGAGGAAGGTGTGTGTCGGTTAAATGAAGCTACAAATTTGCTCCATGATGACTTTTTGCTATCCTTAATGACTTGTCTGGACCTGGCGCGCATTTTCTTGTACTCGATTAGGTTTTCCAAAGTAGGGTGACGTTGGAAAACCCTAAGTGCACGCCTTCGAGCACGAATGGCATTCCGACATTCTTCCGTCCACCAGGGAACGGGAAATCGACGGGGGTGTGTAGTCGACCGCGGAATCGATTGTTCAGCAGCAGAGAGAATCGTCTCCGTGAGATGCTGCGCCAAATTATTTACTGAGTCATGCTCGTTGTAGGTAAAGACAGCCAACTGGGTGTAAAGGTTCCAGTTGGCATGGTCCAAACGCCATCTGGGCATACGAGTGGAAAATGTATGTTGCGTCAAGAGACTAATAAGACATGGGAAGTGGTCACTAGAGTGTAAATCAGAGATGACATTCCATTGTAAGGAGACTGCCAACTGAGGTGAACAAACTGCAAGGTCAAGATGCGAGAAACTATTGTGAGAGTCCGAAATGAAAGTGGGCTCTCCAGTGTTGAGGAGAGCTAGGTTGTGACTGTCCAAAAAATCGGAAATGAGTGTACCTCTCGCACAAGCGCGACTTGAACCCCAAAGTGGGTGGTGCGCATTGAAGTCTCCCACCAACAGAAACGGTGTTGGCAACTGGGAAACTAGATCTTCTAAATCAATGTGCGAGAAGTCATGGGACGGAGGCAAATATATATTACAGATGGTGAAATGGATGTCTGGCAGTAGAATCCTTATTGCAACTGATTGTATATCAGAGTGCAATGGTAGAGTTTGCATATACACGTCATCTCTAACAAGTATCATAGCGCCGCCATGTGCCGGTACACCCTCTTCTGGTGTAACATCACACCGTATTGGGGTGTATCGCCTTAGATGGAAAGCGTCATGAGGACGCAGCTTAGTCTCTTGCAAACATGCAACCAGAGGTTCGTATTCTTTGAGCAAAAGCTCAAGTTCTGGCCGTTGAGTTCGAATTCCACGTATGTTCCATTGTAGGATAGCCATATTGCATTGTGTGTGGGACAGATAGTTCCAAGGTAACTCTACATTACTTTGGAGCAGGCGGTTGTCGAACTAATTTAGCCCTTTGCTCTCTTGGGCTGACGTTCTTTTCGGACGCTTTTTCGCGCCTCTTTTCCACTGGGGGTCTTCCAGTGTGGGCAGATTCTAGTTCCATGTCCTCTGCCGAGGACGTGCGTCTTCCCATAGCAAACTTAGGTTCGAGTGTCTCGAACCGGTTGCTAATGGGGACCGGCGAAGATGACATTTGCCGGTCTGTAGCCATACCAGAGGATCCCTCTGAAGAGGATCTCCTAGGAGATGGCTTTTTCTTTCCCTTTGATGGCTTGGGAGAAACCTTGCTTGCCTTGAGGAAATCGGATCTTTTATACTCGGTCTTAAACTTGATCGGTGAAGCATCGTATACAATCGGTCTACTTGTCGAGGTCGGCTTCTTTGTTGGTGACCTTCCTGGTCTGCTGGATTGAACTGCGGTGCTTGTAGATGCTCTGGCGGACTTAGGTGATGTCTGAGGCTTTGGATGTGACCTAGCTACAAGAATTTTTTCTGAGACTGTTGCCCCATTCATATCGCTAGTTTGAGTTGCGATTTCCCGACATGGTACTGCTTTAGCTGCAACCGAGCTATAGGTACCGGAGCTCGGGATAGTGGGCTGGCGCAAACGTAAGAGCTTTCGGGCTTCTGAGAAGGACACCTTCTCTCTAACCCGGATCTCCTGGATAGCTCTTTCCTCCATATAGCGCGGACATTCTCGGGAGTTTGCTGGATGTTCTCCCCTGCAGTTAATACAACTGGGAGGTGAGGTACAGTCATCGTCATGGGCGATGCCTCCACAGTTTACGCAGGTAGCTCTACCAGTAGCTCGTGCAGTTCTTCACGGGGCCAGCTATCTTATCGAGACCCTTCTGTATAGCGAATGGATTCACCGACCTAAATGTTTTACCTTCCTCATTTCTTGTAATAACTAAGTAGCGAGGACCACTCAACTCTGCTACTTCCTTTTCACTTACTTTAAAATGTTTGTTTTTTTGAGTTTTGTATGTACTCATTGCGATTATATCCTCCACCATTGCAAATGTCTCCGATGGCATGCTCACATCCTGGGCGCCACCCCGGCTTAGGTGAGAGTCCTGGCCTGGACCTTGCTCACCCTAGGGTCTCACCTCCCAATCTATAGACAGAGGGACCCAATCGCCTTCAGGAGTGCATCAGCTCATGCAATGGCCCCTCCCCGGGACTGACCTTTATCAGCGGATACGCACACAAATCCTACATGATAACCAGGGGCTGGGACTTACGCGATTACCCAGTCACCCCTTGCGTCACCCCATCCTCCGACCCGCGCGTAGGTTATCCATCAGACTGTGTACAGGGAGGTAACAGGTGGGAGGTCAAACACAAAAGTGGACCAAAGTTGATTGGGCGTTTGGCATGTGCTCTCTCACCTCTTGGAGGAACCCAATCGAGAGTATGGCATGGGGCCCCGGGTACGCCAAACCCGTACCTACCGTAGTAGGAGCCCCTGGGGGAGTTTGATTTCGGAGTCCTCTTCTCCTAGATGAGTCGTCGACCAAGACTAACGAGCCTCATCTACCCGTTTGGAATGTTCTTAGCTTCCCCTCACCTCTTGCCTACCAGTAATCAAAATGACACTTAGTAGGCCGTCTGGCTCAGGTACTGAGCCCCTCCGCCACGACAAGGCGACACTCCTTCGGAGGGGTTGACAGACGGTCTGCCACTACATACATGTCGGGTATCTTTGACAGACGGTGTGCCACTACATACATGTCGGGTATCTTTGACAGACGGTCTGCCACTACATACAGGTCGGGTATCTTTGACAGACGGTCTGCCACTACATACATGTCGGGTATCTTTGACAGACGGTGTGCCACTACATACATGTAGGGTATCTTTGACAGATGGTCTGCCACTACATACATGTCGGGTATCTTTGACAGACGGTCTGCCACTACATACATGTCGGGTATCTTTGACAGACGGTCTGCCACTACATACATGTCGGGTATCTTTGACAGACGGTCTGCCACTACATACATGTCGGGTATCTTTGACAGACGGTCTACCACTACATACAGGTCAGGTATATTTGACAGACGGTCTGCCACTACATACATGTCGGGTATCTTTGACAGACGGTCTGCCACTACATACATGTCGGGTATCTTTGACAGACGGTCTGCCACTACATACATGTCGGGTATCTTTGACAGACGGTCTGCCACTACATACATGTCGGGTATCTTTGACAGATGGTCTGCCACTACATACGTGTCGGGTATCTTTGACAGACGGTGGCGGCGCCGTGACCGAGCGGTTAGCGCACTCGCCTACCACCTAGGCGGCCCGGGTTCGATCCCAGGGACCCGCATGTGGTATTCGTGGTGGACGAAGCGGCGTCAGGGCGGGTTTTCTCCGGGTGCTCCGGTTTCCCCCGCCATCTCATTCCACCGATGCTCCATCTTCATTCCATGTATCATCAGTGTCACCGCCTGCGGTGCCGTAGTAGTAAAAGCGGGCGTTAAACACTACTACAACAACAACAACAACAACAACAACAACAATTTGACAGACGGTCTGCCACTACATACGTGCCGGGTATCTTTGACAGACGGTCTGCCACTACATACATGTCGGGTATCCTTGACAGACGGTCTGCCACTACATACATGTCGGGTATCCTTGACAGACGGTCTGCCACTACATACATGTCGGGTATCTTTGACAGACGGTCTGCCACTACATACATGTCGGGTATCCTTGACAGACGGTCTGCCACTACATACATGTCGGGTATCTTGGACAGACGGTCTGCCATTACATACATGTCGGGTATCTGTGCTCAACTGAGAAATGTACTGAAAATATCTTAGTTGTATCAGTGTTGCCTTTTCATTCTTCTGCTTAAATGCAAACGTAAGTGGTGCATGGTCAGTGTAAATAACAGTTTCTTCCTTCTAACAGGTATTTGTAGTAAACGCTGAGTAGTTCCTTATCATACATTGAATATTTCTGTTGGGGAGAAGAGAACTTACTTGAGAAGAACCCAATAGGCCTCCAGTTTCCATTTTAATTCTGTTACAATACTGCTCCTGTAGCAAAGTCCGAGGCATCCACAGACAATGCTAGTTCATGACTGACATCTGGAATTGTTAATAGGGCTGCTTGGGCTAAATCAGTTTTGCATTTCTGAAACTGCATTAATACTTCTGTAGTCCATTCAATTTTCCTCTTGTCATTTTTCTTCAGACCTTTAAGGTAATCATTTAACAAAGTTTGGTTCACTGCAGCATTCTGTAAGTGTCAACGATAAAAATTAACAGTCCCTAAAACGGAACGTAGCTCCTTTACAGTTTTCAAAGTGTAGTAATAGTAAACACAGTAAAAAGAAAAATGCTTCCCTCGCAGGGCAGAAATTCTTCTTTGAAGGTTTGAGGCAATTATTTAATGAGAGGGAAAATATGCCCTTTCTCCTGTTAATTCTTACCCTGAACTTATGACTAAAATGAACATGCAAAACAGAATCTGGGAGAAATGAAATCACCAGTCTAGAGATTTTGCTTCAACTCTGTATATTATACTAAAATAAACATTGAATTGAGTACTCTTAACAACTGAAACTCTCTTTAGTTACAAAAAATGTAAACCTGGACATTATACTGATGTTCCATGTTTTGTTGTTAGTTAAACATTTAATGACTAAATGTTTGTTATTCTTTATGTTCAACATTGACGCCAATGTAATGACCACCAGGAATCTTTGTAAAAGTGTAATTCTTCTTGATCTGTGGTAACTTGTCCTTCAGCTTCATCCTGCAATCAGTTTCAAGTAACAATCAATAAATTATATGTTCCAACAAGGTGCCTGTAAAGAAGCAAAGAGAAGTTCTGTTTAGTTTCATCCCAAAAACATCTGTTCCATAACTTACATACATTTTAAGTATATAATCACACCAAGAGAGTTTGGTAATGTTGCTGAATGTGGGCTTAGAGACCGTGTAATGCAGAGTGCCAACATATGAGAAATGAAAGTAGCGAGCAATGCTACAGCATATGAATGATGGAGTTGTGTGCATGGCAACGTGTAAAGATGAGAATGGAGGTAAGTTCAAAAGATGGAAAACTCTATTCTCATTCAAAATGACAAAGTTGGGTAACTAGAAGTTGGGAGACTATTTTGTTTATGCACACACTCCCAATTCAACACAAAAGATCTCGCAAATGTAACACTTGAGCATCACAATTACAGAATAAATTAGGGTCTCTTCATGTTGCAATGAAACAACTTAAATTATGAGTCACATAACCTGAAATAACTATGAAATCATAAACTCGTGTAGTTGTGCAACAGGTAGATAACCTTACATGGAAATATATTTCATAAATATACATTTATGAAAGAAGTACTAACTTGTGTTTTAGAGGCATAAACTGTATAACCTGAAATAACTATGAAATCTTAAGTTCATAAAATTATGCATGACATACTGTAGATAATTGTAAAATATGAGTATATTTAATAATTTACATTTATGAAACAGGGGTAGTAAGGGGTAGTGATGCGCCTCCTATAGCCTCTCCTACCCAATTCCCATCCTCATCCTGCCCGTGGTGCACCCTGCTTTTAACAGATGAGGCTCTGGAGACCGAATCACAGCGGTATAACTGTTTCATCTAAAATGGAGGAAATGTCATTTACATATGTGCTGGCCTATCACAGCACAACAACGTCCCTCAGAGGCACATGAGGGGAAGGTCGGTGGATCTAAATATCATCTATTTAGTCCTCCCGGCTAGGTCCGATGGACCCGTTGACCAACGATAGGTGTGGTCCCCCTTGCAAAATGGGGGTTTAAGTCGGGTGATGTAACTGCCACATTGTAAAACTGGTGCCTGTTAAGAAAACAGTTACATGAAAGCCACATACATGAATATGAGTCCTAAAGATAAATATTCCGGAGTTAAAATAAGGCAGTAATTCTTTCAGATTCTAAAGCTGCAATTCAGGGAATATGTTCAAATACTACAAAGAAGTCAACAAAAATTAGAGAATGCTACAAAATGTTAACACAACTCCAAAAAGTTAATAAGACTGTTCATCTCCAATGGATTCCAGCACACTGTGGAGTCATGGGGAACGAAGCTGCAGACTCACTTGCAAAGAAAGGCACAACAATAAAACAAAAGTCTAAATTCAATTTCTCATATTCCTCAATAAAATGCTTGATCATTAAAAAATTTTCTCATTCATACCTACAAGAAATAGAAACAAATGCCAAAGATAAAAAATGGATTACACTACTTTCCAACCCAGATATAATCCCCCAGAGACCAAGGAAAACAGCGGTTGCAGCCTTCCGACTATTGACAAATCACGACTGCTTGGCAAGTCATCTCTACAGAATAGGTATCTCAGCCTCACCAATATGTGTCCTGTGTAACGATCCAGCAGAAATGAACGAAGACCACTTGAAGACCTGTGAAGCATTAAGATCAGAAGAAACTACAGTTCAAAAGTATTGGAAAGCACGAATGCTAATGGCTTCATTGCCAGATGCAAGGCACTAGAAAATAACAACTTTTTGAATTGTAGGAAATTTTCTTTCATAAAATTTGCAACCTTCAAAATGAAATACATTCCATGTTATTAAAACACAAATTCTAAATTTTTTTTCCACAAAATGAGAAACTCATTTAGAAAAGCTTACATATGGGTTTTGTTACATCTTGGTTGTAAGGAAAATTAAAAACAAACATAAACTACATAGTAAAAATTCTATAAATTATTTGCTGTAAGAATAAAGTAAAGTATTTGTCCACAGTGAGTTAGTACACTAATAGTCAACATAATACAGTATTACCCCTCTTTTACACTTTTCAGGGGACTAGAGGAAAATTGGTGTCAAATGAGGGAAATGAGCAACAACTCAACAATTTTGTAATATGTAATGGTAATAAAAATATTGACTAAAATGTATTGCACTTTATAAAATGCTTACCTTTTCACTACTTATTCAGATAGTAACATTAACGAGTAACCAGTTTTATTATTTCTCTAAGACAAAAGGGTATAGATTTATTATAGTTACACACATCACACATTAAACATTTTGCATTTTGTCAATAGAAGAACCAAAAGGTTTATTTTTTGCAATAATGATAGGAAACTTAATTTTTGAACATGGATCACTTTATTTAACTATTATTCAATCAATAACATCTAGCTTTTCTTGAAGTAGTCCAAAACTGATTTTTATTTTGACCTTTTTGATCTAATTTGATTTTCAAGTTCATAAAGTTTACCAAAGTTTTTTTCACCCCCTTCTACCGATGAAAGATATTTTCACAGCACTTCCAAAGCTGCACTTGCCTTAGCACTTGTGGCACCACACTATCATTTTCATCTTCATAAATTGCTGTCTGAGTCCACTGTAGTATGCTGATTAACAAAATCTTCCAAGGACTTCTCCTCCTTCGTTACCAATACTTCATGAACTGCCATGAAGTCCTCAACACTGCAGTCTAGCTGCAAAGCATCCCATGGTGTCAAAAGGGAGTTGATATCTTCTTCCTCTTCTTCAGGCTACACATTTTTTGAAGAACCCTCCTTCGCGAAAACAGTTGGCAATTGTAGACTGCATAACATCTTTCCATGCTTTCACAATGTAGTGGTGGGCATCGAACACAGAAATTCTTAAGGTAGAAAGGTCTTTACCAGCATCCATTGCATTTAGTATGTGCTGCAACATTCTTTCTGTAGGCTGATTTGAAGGAATGAATAATTCCTAGATCTAGGGATTGCAGTTTACTGGCGCAGCTTTCTGGCAGGAACTCCAACTGTATACATGTCAACAGGATGAGCAGGACAGCGGTCAATGAAGAGTAGAATCTTCCTGTTCCGTATATCCATTCTGGCATCAAGTGCAGAAAGCTGCTTCTGGAATATATCGGAGGTCATCCACGTCTTTTTATTGGCATCATATGACATGGGCAGGGAACAGGCATTTTTGAAGCATCAAGGTTTTCTTGATTTACCAATTACAAATGGTTGAAGTCTTTCAGAGCCATCTGCATTGGCTCCCAATATAACAGTAAGCCTCAATTTGCTGTGCTTACCGCTATGACATTTGTCTCATTTAAATGCCAGTTGGGCAGAATATTAAAAAAAAAACCCAGTTTCATTTATGTTGAATACGTCCTTAGGATCATAATTCTTTAACAGTTCTGGAAGCTTTCCATTGATCCACTGCTCAACACTGTCATCACAGATGGAAGGAGACTGGCCACACACAGATTTGTATGTTACATTGTAACGTTTCCTGAAGCGATCCAACCACCCATTCGACGCAGTAAAATCGTCTATTCCCAGCATAGTTGCCTCATGAAGTGCCTTCTCCCACAACAGCACTCCACTGATTGGAATATTTGCTGCAATCATCGTTTCGAACCAGCTTCTCACTATTTCTTCAAGTTTGTCATATTTCAATAACTAATGTACTTCCTCTTCTTTGCATGAACTCCACACTCCAAAGCACTTGCTGATGTAGAGTGTCTGTTTCTTATTACAGTGTTCAACATCGAGACACTTATGTTCAACTCCCGTGCTAGTCCAACATGTGTTCCACAAAACAAGTCAGCTTTTTCCAGAATTTTAAGTTTTTCTTCAATGGAAAAAGACTTCTTCTCCCTTTTTTTCTCCATTTCTCTGACTGTGATAGAACGGAATTTGGAATTGAATTGCAACTAGTAAAACAAGACAGTGCAAATATCAGCGTCTCCAGCATTACCACACCCACAGATATCAAGTAACTATGGCCGATGGTGGAGATTAAGGTTCTTTGAATGTCATGGCTTGGTCATGACCAACGATCATATGGTCTAACTCATATTGTTTTGAGTTAGAACTTGATGGGACATGGCATAAACAGCGGGAAATTAAAATTTCACAAATGGAAATGCTGGGATTCTAATACATTGTGAGTATATAAAGATTGAAGAGACCTTAAAAAATAGTTGTAAATGGCAGAAAAATGTAAAAAGCGGGGTAATACCGTATCTCCATATAAACAACAATATTGATGAGAGGTAGAATCACAACTGAAAAATTCAATGCTACAGCTGGGATTTGAACCACAGATCCTCCGCTTACCATACAGTCACTACCCACAATGCCCACACACAACCTGTGTGTTGGGAAATGCCAGCAGTAAGTTTGTTGGATAAATAAATAATAATTAACAATATTAATGTTGTCACTGTACTCATATAACCCGCATGTAACTGTTTTCTTTGTTGTACATCAACCACTGAACACCTCAGTGCCATTCTTTTGTAGTAATCACATAGTAAGAATTCTCAGCCGATATAACACTGCAGGGTTTTTCCATACCTTGTTTGGAATGGCTCCGATCT
The DNA here is from genome assembly GCA_030765045.1 of Tenodera sinensis. Lineage (NCBI taxonomy): Eukaryota > Metazoa > Arthropoda > Insecta > Mantodea > Mantidae > Tenodera > Tenodera sinensis. The sequence continues at coordinate 1,288,417 of CM060966.1, forward strand.
TACTGGATGGTAAGAGGCATTGTCCATTATTGTCAGATTGCTTATAGCCATGGTAGGATATTTCTCTGAAATCTTATTGAACACATTCAATATAACCTTCAACCTTTAGCCGTTCTTTAAAGGCCTTCCTCATATGTGTTTAAGAAAATCACTTGAATCTGATGTTGTTTCCATTTTGCACACCAAGATGGCGCTGAGGCAACTAATGGTATTCAGAACAACAGAACTCAATGTTCTATGATTGGGGATAAGTGTGTTGTTACATTACAATGCTATATTATAACAACAAGTTGAGTGTTTTATTGAATGCAGGTAAAGCAACAAGCTAAATAAACGTAGACTTATATTGTGGAAGAATACTGGAGTATTGAAAATGCACCAGCTGATGAGGTTCATCCCTGCCACATGCTTCTCATTACATCTACCCTATGTTACAGTAAATAGGATATACAGGAAGTTTCCGGGCTGATTTGCTGTGGTTTGCTGAAGTAACCGGGTCCACATGTTTGGTTCACAACTACAGTGGACAGTGGTGCAATGAAAGTCTTCTAGCTGAAGCGAGGGGGTGTTAATGCAAAGGAGGATCTTCTCTGATTGGCTTTGAGCTGGCTGAGGCAGTAGGCCTACCACACCACCGCAGTTGTGGACAAAATGTTCAGACTGAGTTACTCCAGCAGATCACAGCAAATCAAACTGGCAAACTCTTCTACAATTAGCAACTCCAACCATGAAAGTCTACACTTACTATTTAGTAAAAATTTCAAAATGTTTGCAATCACTATACACATTTTATTTTTTATTTTAAAAACTGCCAAGTTAATCCTAAATCACATGTGTCAGTTCTTTCTTTTTGGTCATGCTTATACAATCTACAGTAAAAATTTCAGTCTTGTAGAACCTAATTTATGGATGTTATTATATTTTGAATGAACAAAAGTACTGCAAAATTTAAAGTGCAGAATAATGAGTATAAAAATAAGTGTGGATTTTGCACAAAATAATGAGTTGGTGATCTTCCAAGAAGTGAGTAGGTTTATAAATAGCTTATATTGCTTTTTTGTCTACCCATTTTCACAAGTATACTAATCCTGTTGTTATATGCACAACTATTTATGTGGTATAAGAATTAAGGTAAAATATTTACACAGAAGAAATAGTATATTAAAATTATGCAGTATACTTTGATTATAATGTAATATGTTAGTAAATAGATTAACTACATCTTAAGAAAGTATCTGGAAATCCTTTATAACACAACAAGGGATCACTGTAAACAAAGGCACAAACATGAAGTCAACTTTTAAGAATACACGTTCGAAAAAAAAGTTATGGAATCGGTTATGTATAACAGGATTGCTCCTTTCATGGAAAAGTTTGTATTTAGTGATAAACAAAATGGTTTCCGGAAAAACAAATCCATACTAAATGCCTTTTATGCGTTCATTAAGGGAACACTGGAAGGAATTGAAACTGATGATACAACAGTAGGTATATTTATGGACTTGAGTAAGGCCTTTGATTTAGTTGACCATGACATATTATTGACAAAATTGGAAGCCTATGGAGTGCGTGGGATAGTGTATGAATGGTTCAAGTCTTACATAACTGACAGACAACAACTAACTGCAATAACTCGAGATAATAACACTGTAAAATCTGAAACAAAGTTAGTAAGGTGTGGAGTTCCTCAAGGTTCGAATCTAGGCCCCTTACTTTTTCTAGTGTACATTAATGATCTGCCAGTGAATATACCACATGTTGAGACTATATTATATGCAGATGATACTAATTTTATTCTCAAAGGCAGTAATCCCATTGATCTACAAGTTCAAGCTGATAGTACAATGAAAAATATGGAGAAATGGTTAGCAGCAAATAAACTAGTGCTAAATGGAAAAAAGTCACACTGCATGTGCTTCACAAACTCTAATAGAAGTACTAAATCACTAGGACCAAAAATTTTATATAGCAAAGAAACCATACAATATGTCTCCGAAACAAAATTTTTGGGAATCATAATTGATAAACACGTAGATTGGAAAAGTCATATTACGAATGTTACAGCAAGAATAAATCGAGCTCATTATGTAATATATGTCCTAAAGAGCATCAGTAACCTACAAACACTAAAAATGGTTTACTTCTCTTATGTACAATCTGTGCTTGCTTATGGTATATTTATATGGGGATGCAGTAGCGAAATAAGTGCGCTATTCATAATGCAAAAGAAAATACTTAGACTAATGTTAAATTTGCACAGGACAACATCGTGTAAACCATACTTTCAGCAAAATCACATTCTTATGCTGCCAAGTCTGTATATTTTAGAAACTGTTTGTTTTATAAGGGACAATATTCACTTATTTAGCATAAACAACACTGTTCATACACATAGTACCAGAAATAGTAATAACATACAGACTGCCAGAACAACAAAAAAGGTAAATTCCATACTGCATAGAGGCATACACATGTATAATAAAATCGCAAATAGAATCCACAGTAGCAGTCAAACTAAGTTTAGGAAAGAAGTTAGAAATTTTCTAATTGAGCAAACCTACTACAGTGTGCAGGAGTTCTTTGACTCATTCTCTGAATAATTTTATCTGTATTATTGTAACACTATATTACTGTAACACTGTCTCTGTGTATATATATATATATATATATATATATATATATATATATATATATATATATATATATATATATAATTTGATTCACTCTCTGAATAATTTTATTTGTGTTTAATCTGTAGGCTATATATATAACTTATACTCTTATGACTGTAATGCTGTCTCTGTTATTATTATTTGTATTCATGATATTGTTTAAACCAATATTATTTGTATTCCCTATTTAAAAATTGACGAAGCCATGAATTTGTAAAAAAATTCTTACGGTGAATAAAGACATACATACATATAGAGCAATACAATTGAATGGTTGGTTATATCCATTATAAAAGTGAATCACTTTAGACTCTGCCCATAAAGCTGTAAAAATGCCACCTTTGCCATAAAGTTCGAAAGGAAACTACAAACTACCTAATGAGATTAAAATTTTGACTGATATCTCAAAATCAAAATTTGAAAGCAATTTAAAAGAATACTTGTTGAGTAAATATATATACAGCTTAGAAGAGTTGTAAATTATATGTAAAATGTACTACTTCTATACTCACTATAAAATTGTACTATTTTGTATCTCTTAAGAAATGATGTTAATATTTTGTATCACACACCCGATATATCCAATATCATGTACTTGATCTAAGGATGAATAAATTGAATTGAATTGAATTGTTACTATTTTATACCTAACAAACCAAGTGAGATTGCTCTACATTAATGTTTGAGTCTCTCATTCTGGGAGTTCCAGGTTTGATCTCCATGGTTGGACTACCTCACCCATGGGTTTTTTTGGGGTTTTCCTGGGTCAACAGCCAAATTTAGAGTAGGTTACTTTCATCCTCAAATTCTCTCTCCCTCCATTTCATTCATGCTTTTATCCATTTGGACTATTTCAAGGTAGAAACTGCCAGCGGGAGTTTGGGTGCAGTATGGTGGAGAAGAAATGCTCTGTCCTCTGAAGTAGCAGCTGGGCTCCGGATTGTGTTCCTACTGCAACCCTTCAGCCACAGAAGAGCCCATGTAGGCAGCGCTCTGCAGGAACAGTGGGGTCCAGTGTACTGGCAGTGTCGCAGAGTTTACATGTATGAACTGTCCTCTCTGTCTACCCACATCTCCCTCACAGTGTGTGTTTGTGTACTGACTGTGTCACAGAGTTTACATGTATGAACTGTCCTCTCTGTCTACCCACATCTCCCTCACAGTGTGTGTTTGTGTACTGACTGTGTCACAGAGTTTACATGTATGAACTGTCCTCTCTGTCTACCCACATCTCCCTCACAGTGTGTGTTTGTGTACTGACTGTGTCACAGAGTTGACATGTATGAACTGTCCCCTCTGTCTACACACATCTCCCTCACAGTGTGTGTTTGTGTACTGACTGTGTCACAGAGTTTACATGTATGAACTGTCCTCTCTGTCTACCCACATCTCCCTCACAGTGTGTGTTTGTGTACTGACTGTGTCACAGAGTTTACATGTATGAACTGTCCTCTCTGTCTACACACATCTCCCTCACAGTGTGTGTTTGTGTACTGACTGTGTCACAGAGTTTACATGTATGAACTGTTCCCTCTGTCTACCCACATCTCCCTCACAGTGTGTGTTTGTGTACTGACTGTGTCGCAGAGTTTACATGTATGAACTGTCCTCTCTGTCTACCCACATCTCCCTCACAGTGTGTGTTTGTGTACTGACTGTGTCACAGAGTTTACATGTATGAACTGTTCCCTCTGTCTACCCACATCTCCCTCACAGTGTGTGTTTGTGTACTGACTGTGTCGCAGAGTTTACATGTATGAACTGTATTATCTGTCTACCCACATCTCCCTCACAGTGTGTGTTTGTGTACTGACTGTGTCGCAGAGTTTACATGTATGAACTGTCCTCTCTGTCTACCCACACCTCCCTCACAGTATGTGTTTGTGTACTGACTGTGTCGCAGAGTTGACATGTATGAACTGTCCTCTCTGTCTACCCACACCTCCCTCACAGTGTGTGTTTGTGTACTGACTGTGTCACAGAGTTTACATGTATGAACTGTCCTCTCTGTCTACCCACACCTCCCTCACAGTGTGTGTTTGTGTACTGACTGTGTCACAGAGTTTACATGTATGAACTGTCCTCTCTGTCTACCCACATCTCCCTCACAGTGTGTGTTTGTGTACTGACTGTGTCGCAGAGTTGACATGTATGAACTGTCCCCTCTGTCTACACACATCTCCCTCACAGTGTGTGTTTGTGTACTGACTGTGTCACAGAGTTTACATGTATGAACTGTCCTCTCTGTCTACCCACATCTCCCTCACAGTGTGTGTTTGTGTACTGACTGTGTCACAGAGTTTACATGTATGAACTGTCCTCTCTGTCTACCCACATCTCCCTCACAGTGTGTGTTTGTGTACTGACTGTGTCACAGAGTTTACATGTATGAACTGTCCCCTCTGTCTACCCACATCTCCCTCACAGTGTGTGTTTGTGTACTGACTGTGTCACAGAGTTTACATGTATGAACTGTCCCCTCTGTCTACCCACATCTCCCTCACAGTGTGTGTTTGTGTACTGACTGTGTCACAGAGTTTACATGTATGAACTGTCCTCTCTGTCTACCCACATCTCCCTCACAGTGTGTGTTTGTGTACTGACTGTGTCACAGAGTTTACATGTATGAACTGTTCCCTCTGTCTACCCACATCTCCCTCACAGTGTGTGTTTGTGTACTGACTGTGTCACAGAGTTTACATGTATGAACTGTCCTCTCTGTCTACACACATCTCCCTCACAGTGTGTGTTTGTGTACTGACTGTGTCACAGAGTTTACATGTATGAACTGTATTATCTGTCTACCCACATCTCCCTCACAGTGTGTGTTTGTGTACTGGCAGTGTCGCAGAGTTTACATGTATGAACTGTCCTCTCTGTCTACCCACATCTCCCTCACAGTGTGTGTTTGTGTACTGACTGTGTCACAGAGTTTACATGTATGAACTGTCCTCTCTGTCTACCCACATCTCCCTCACAGTGTGTGTTTGTGTACTGACTGTGTCACAGAGTTTACATGTATGAACTGTCCTCTCTGTCTACCCACATCTCCCTCACAGTGTGTGTTTGTGTACTGACTGTGTCACAGAGTTTACATGTATGAACTGTCCTCTCTGTCTACCCACATCTCCCTCACAGTGTGTGTTTGTGTACTGACTGTGTCACAGAGTTTACATGTATGAACTGTCCTCTCTGTCTACACACATCTCCCTCACAGTGTGTGTTTGTGTACTGACTGTGTCACAGAGTTTACATGTATGAACTGTGCCTTCTGTCTACCCACACCTCCCTCACAGTGTGTGTGTTTGTGTACTGACTGTGTCACAGAGTTTACATGTATGAACTGTTCCCTCTGTCTACCCACACCTCCCTGTGCACAGGCACAGTGCCAAAGTTCCCCTCCACATCTACCCTGCTCGTATACTTACCATTCAGGGTGGTTCACTGAGAAATGGAAAATTAATATGTACAGAAATTGTCCTACAAAAATTAGTGAAAAAAGGGAGTATTTTTTACTTCAGGCAGTGATGTAACCCCCTGCCATGTCCCTTTAGGGGCATAATGTAATAAGAGCAACTTACAGACACATATATGCACTTTAAAACACGTATTACTTTTTGGTACAAAGAACACAAAATGTAAAATTGTGTATTTTTCCTTCTTAGATAATGAGAAAGCATTCATCTTACCATAAGTTTTCATCAACAAGGATGTAAAGTTTGTTTGTAGATGTTGCAGCTAAGGTTATTGTATAAGCTCCCATGTTCTCAAAGAAAATATAATCTCCAGCGTTCATGACTGGAAGTGGCACGTTCTTGCTTATTGCATCACCTGACAGACTAGCAATGGTCGATGGTATCAGCTCACCATTCTGAATCAAATGTTAACACATTTATGTAGATAATTCAGTACCTTCCTTACAAATTAGAACTTATTTTCTATAGTATGATTAAATATTTGTGATTCTTGCTAATTTCAATGTGCAGAATTAAAAACTACATACCATTTTTGGGTAGCATATCATCTTTTGTCAATATGAGAATGTTGAATAAAAATAAGGTACTAAAACTTGCGAAAATATTACACATTCATGTATAACTTTTGATACCGAAATTTAGATTTCAAATCGAATGGGCTTGATAAAGACACGTTTTAATTTAATTGCCGGATATGAGATTTGCGATATGTGATGAGTAATAACATATATAGATAATAGAGTAGGAAGTGTTGTAAGGTGAGCAAGATATGAGTAAATAATAGTCGTTAAATTTGTAGGATAAACGCATTATTGGTTTGAAATTAATGAGTCATGACGTCATACCACATAGTTTGAAATTCAGGTCTGCCAATCTTAAAAGTCGCGCGATATGTTTAATAAAATATAAAGAAAACATTGTTTAATCATAAAAAGGTAACTAGATATTCGGAATTCAAAAAAGAACATGTTATAATAGAAAGGGACATTTATAAATTGGGAAAAGAAATGAAATAGCATTTTGGATACGAGGCTTTCTTTTGGGTGACGTCATAAAATTTAAAATTGGAGAGAACGTTTTCCTAGCGTGGGGACGCCAGGAAGCGTGTTCTACTCACCCCAGACTGGTGCTGCACGTTGTGGTGTACAGACGTGAGTGCGATTCCTCTGCGTATAGAAAGTCGGCATAACTCCCGAAAGTGTATGAGAAGTAATAAACAATATACAAAAGTTTTTCTGGGGTAATCTATAACACCTACGCATACCCGAGATAAAGAAAGAGATCTCATACTGAACTCTACCGACTGAGCGAACCACATCAAAGGGCGACACAACGTGAACCACCCAACGACATTCCGCCACACTTTTAAAGAAAATAAATAAAAATAATAACATGAAAGTTTATCTGAATTTGAGAATGTATGTTAGTAATCTTTCTCCTTTTTCATGTAACTTGAGTGATTTCTTTGCATTGTGTTGTAACACATTATCCCCTAGTTGATAAGTGTATGTTTAAATAGGAGGAGCAGCGCCTCCATGCCATAGCACTACTTTAAAGAAGGGAACAAATATACAATGATACCAAATTTATAGATGCGTAAAATTAGTCATTTAAAAAGAATAATAATTGGAATAATAGTCATCTCTACAGAATAGGTATCTCAGCTCTCCAATATGTGTCCTGTGTAACGATCCAGCGGAAATGAACGAAGACCACTTGAAGACCTGTGAAGCACTAAGATCAGAAGAAACTACAGTTCAAAAGTATTGGAAAGCACGAATGCTAATGGCTTCATTGCCAGATGCAAGGCACTAGAAAACAACAACAACAACATAATTGGAATAATAATTTTAAGTAAAAAAATGGACAGAGAAAACAAAAACCAGAAGGGGTTAACCTCTGAATTTAAAAAGCTGAATAGTTTCAATTGATTTTTTGTGTTTTGGTAGCACCAGTTTAGTCAGAACAAAGGCACTTTTCACTTGTCTGTTGCAGTTAGTGAGGAAATAGTATGTGATCTAGCAGCAATAGAGGTATTTTTAAAAGAGTCCAGGATAATACTAATCGGGGTATATAGATCGCCTGGGGGAAACAAAGATCTATTTCTTAAAATCATAGAAAATGCACTAAACAAAATAAATAAAAAAAAGATTAAAATACTAATGGGAGATTTCAACATTGACATGATAAAGGAAAGTACATATAAATCATCACTTACAGAAATCTTAAATAGGCATAATTCAAAAATTGGTATAAAAGAGCTAACAAGGGTAACAAAATATTCTGAAACTTGTGTTGACAATGCTTTTATTCACTTGCCAGAAACAAAATGGAGTATGTCAGGGACAGGTGATCATTCAGGACAACTGTTGAGAGTAAACTTTAGAAGAGATGTCATACAAAGTTACTTCTGAGTACAGGCGACAAATGAACAAGAAAAGCTCAAACAACCTGAGAAATTATCTTAGAGAAGTAAGCTGGGAAAAGGTGTATAATACTGATGATGTAAATGAAAAATATAACATTTTAAGTATAATACTGCAAAATAGTCTACAAAAAATGATGCCTTTAAGAAGATTCAAAATAATTTCAGGTGATAAGGTAAATGGTTTCACAAAATGGATGACAAGAGGAATAAAACAATCATGCATAAGGGTGAAATTCTTAAATTCAGTAAAACAGCCAAATATGTGTGAAAAATGTCTAAATTATATTGAAAATTATAACAAAATACTAAATACAATAATTACACAGGCTAAAATGAATTATAACAAGGAGCAAATTGAAAAAGCAGAAAGCAAAGTAAAAGCAGTGTGGAAAATCGTAAATCAAATACATAAAAACAGTAAAACTAAACAGAAAATATTTAAATAAACCGTAAAAATAATAAGATAATAGATCCTAAACAAATATGTAATATATTCAATGACTACTATATAAATGTTGCAAAACAGCTAGATTCAAAGCCAAAAACTCTGAACTCAAAAATAATATAAAATTTTACCCAAATGCATGCAGTATTTCCAGATACATTACAAGGAGCGATCGTTAGACCAATATATAAACAAAAAGAAAGCAAGTGCAACGTAGAAAACTACAGATCAATCACATTATGTTCTGCAATATCAAAAGTGATGGAGACTGTGTTTTTGAAACAACTACAAGGATGTTTTGAAAAACAGAAAATCTTAGCAGAGGTACAATATGGATTTCAAAAACATAAATCAACAATAAATTCGATAGATAAAGCAAATGATAAAATTATTAATGCACTCCATAATCGTAAATTTGTAGTCGCCATATTTCTGGATCTGTCTAAAGCTTTTGACTGTGTAAATATAAACATCCTTGAAAATAAGTTAGAAAAACATGGGGTTCGAGGCATTGCACAAAAGTGGATTGCATCATATCTAGAAAATAGACAGCAGTGCGTAGAAGTAAACTACAAAAATGAAAAGGGTATGGTAAATAAAGTAAGATCGCAATTTGAAACAATTAAACAAGGAGTTCCACAAGGCTCAAAATTGGGTCCTTTTCTATTTTTAGTTTATATAAATGATTTTTTTGAAATGGTAGCAAACAATGGAGGTACAGCAATTGGCTATGCAGATGATACAACAATAATAGTTACAGATCCCACTACCAAAGGTGTAGAAAACAAGGCAAACAGTATCATAAAAACATTAAGACTATTTTTCAAATCTGGATCTGGTATTAAACATAAAAAAGACATCATGGATAAATTTCAGTTTAAAATAAAAACATGCAGATCACATTGATCTCAAGGTAGATGGGGAAAGTATTCCTGAGGCACAAGTCACAAATTTCCTCGGAGTGCTTATAGACAGAAATCTTAATTGGCAACCACATATAATGTACATAACAAAAAAGATAAATAAGGGATTATACAATATGAAACAAGTTAAAGATAACATGAAGCAGGTGTACTATGCATTCATTTATTCATATATAAAATATGGCATAACATTATAGGGGAACACTACAGCTAAGGAAGTACTAAAATATTCAAATTACAAAAAAGGCCCATTAGAACAATTGGGAAAATAGAAAAAAGACAGTTGTAGGGACTGTTCAAGAAATACAAAATCCTTACAGTTCCATGTATCTACATTTATTATCATGGCTAACGAAAAAGACAGGCTGAGGCACAAACTGCAGAGAGGCAATTCTCCTAGTCTGATCATGGCCCAATGAAGTAAAACCATAATCACCTAATATTTCCATATTCTAAACAACCATAAACAATTGCTCGTTGGGTTCATATAAAAGATACAGTTTCATCATGATGGTACACAGTGTTAACCATGTATTAAGACTACCATTAGTATATAACTCCAGTTCCTGCCACAGTCTGTCTTTTCATTAGCCACGTTAATTATGGTTATTTTTATACATTATATCCAAGTTGCTCAGGATATATAAAACATCAATGATAATCTTTCTACAATTACAGTAGAGTTCCCCTAATACAAACTAATTGGGACTGAACCCTGCTCGGATTAGCAAAAGTTTGGATTAGGTTGGTTTTTGTCAAATATGACTACATATTAACTTTATGCGTTTTTATGTTGAGTAATAAAATGGTTGAAAGTAAAGACATTAGGACAGTATGCTGTAATTTATTTTATAACTTCATTCTGAGGTTCGAAAACCTCATTGGCGAAGCTTGCCTCTTCAAGTTATTTCAGTGCGTTGCGTCAAAAGATCACAGACTTCACTTCTTAAGTGAATTTATTTATTTTGAAATAAATTACATAATCCTGTCTAAATGCATTTATAAGTGTTTACAAGAAATACTGAAAATTTATGCCAATTATGTGGTGCTTATTTAGGTTTTACTATTACTTAATTTGACTCAGGGGTTTCCGTCTAGGGGATATGTGAATAGTGACCACAAGGTACCCAAGCTGAGCAGAACATTACTTCCACTTACTGGTGCCTAGGGGATATGTGAATAGCGACCACAAGGTACCCAAGCTGAGCAGAACATTACTTCCACTTACTGGTGTCTAGGGGATATGTGGATAGTGACCACAAGGTACCCAAGCTGAGCAGAACATTACTTCCACTTACTGGTGTCTAGGGGATATGTGGATAGTGACCACAAGGTACCCAAGCTGAGCAGAACATTACTTCCACTTACTGGTGTCTAGGGGATATGTGGATAGTGACCACAAGGTACCCAAGCTGAGCAGAACATTACTTCCACTTACTGGTGTCTAGGGGATATGTGGATAGTGACCACAAGGTACCCAAGCTGAGCAGAACATTACTTCCACTTACTGGTGTCTAGGGGATATGTGGATAGTGACCACAAGGTACCCAAGCTGAGCAGAACATTACTTCCACTTACTGGTGTCTAGGGGATATGTGGATAGTGACCACAAGGTACCCAAGCTGAGCAGAACATTACTTCCACTTACTGGTGCCTAGGGGATATGTGAATAGCGACCACAAGGTACCCAAGCTGAGCAGAACATTACTTCCACTTACTGGTGTCTAGGGGATATATGGATAGTGACCACAAGGTACCCAAGCTGAGCAGAACATTACTTCCACTTACTGGTGTTTTGCTCCTCACTGTAACTTTTCTGTCTGACCTTACCTTGGTCACCTCTTGTTCTCTTCCGACCCTGATGCTATTAGGGTTCCCGAGGGCTAGGGAGTCTTTATTTTTCCAACTTCTCCATTTCTCTATACAATCTTAACCCCTAACATGCTGACCTGTCATGGCATGTATTACGTCCTCTGATTGGTGATCAGAGGATATGGTCGGTGAATTTATTTTGATAATTCTCCTGGTCAGGTCGGTGAGACCCATAAACCAACGACAGGTGTGGTCCTCCAGACATTCTGGGGGTTGTGAGAGAGCGATGTGACCGCCAAAACATAAAAATATGGTGCTCTCTAAAAAGTGGTTACTATTACTGCTATTGCTCTCTTCAATATCATCAGTGAAAAATATTGGAGAGCAAGAGGATTAATGACTTCATTGTCAGAAATCCAGCATTGGCTAAGAACAACAACATTTATGAAAGCATCAAGCATGTTCTACTAAATGGAAAAATTGCTAAAAACAATCACATTCATAGCCATAATGTTAGAAATAAACACGATTATTACAGAACTGCACTCAGGGGAACATTAAATAATCTTTCAATAAAAGGTATGGGGAAGGAACATTATAATTCTCTGCCCAAGGAAATAAAAGACTTAAAACAGGGAGAGATACAAGTAAAAACCATTAAGAACTATTTACTAGAAAATGCTTTCTACAATACTGAGGAATTTAAGTACAACACTAAATGTAATCAAAATGTGTAAATGAGTGTAGATGTATTTTATAGGTATGTGAAATTGAGAGAATGAGCTTTGTAAATAAAAGTATGTAAGTTCTTCTGAACTCTTGATATACCCTATGTAATAGAAACATATGGATGAATAAAGAATAAAATGAACAGGCCTAAATTTGTTGGTGTGTCTAAGTGCATGGAAACCAACAAAAACACAAACTTATAATAGTAAAGTATGTGTGTAATTGTGAGCAAAGTTCTGTTTGGCTGATCAGTTATTTATAAAAGATATCAGTACAGATCTAGCAGTGGAATTGAGGGGATGAATAGTGAATGAAACTCCCGTGGCCGAAGGGAAAAAGGAGTTAAGTGGCATGACAGCTAAAGAGCAGATAAAGTAAGAGATAAAGGACTGGCAGAGAGATTCAGACAAGAGTGGATGAACTATGATAGGGGAAACAAAGAAATGGATACGTTAAAACATGAAATTCAAAACTTAAAAACAACACTGGAAAGAATGGAAGACAAAAGCAGAAAGTACTGTGACTTTTGTGGTGGGTGTGTAGTAAAGTAGACAGATGTAGTCTAGATAAAGAAACACTTTTATTTCCGTAAACAGTAACTTGTACACTCGTTGCAACAGCAAGAAAGTCTTTACCGATTCTCCAACAGCACGACTCCGAATTCGTAACACAAAGAACTGTCCCTTCTCACACTTTACCGCTATTTATATCTCCCAAGCACTATTCTGGAAAGTTCAGTTATTCGGTGAAATACAAAGCAGACATTTCTAGAGGCCTCTATCACTTTCTCTCTTTCGGCAAGCGCCCAACAATGCGGCCATTCTCTGTCTCTTTCCTTCGACTCCTTTGCGGTAGCGCCGACAATAATGCGCTGGGCGACACTGCTCCCTCCTCAAGGCTGGTCGTCCCGAACAGCACCATCGTAACGGGCCAGACGATCCAGGTGTACCACTAACATCTTCCCTCGGGGCACCTTCTGGATGCGGTAGACTACGTCGTTAATCCTCTTTACCACTCGGTACGGTCCTTGCCACGGTTGTTGAAGTTTTGGGCAGCGTCCCTTGGTCCGGGTAGGGCGGTACAACCAGACCATGTCACCTTGCTGGAATCCTCGGCTGTTGACTTGCCTGTCGTACCGGGTCTTCATGCGGTCGCTCGCCATCTGGATGTTCTGACGAGCCATCTCGTGCATGTCGTGGAGATGGTCTACTAGACTCTCCACATACTCGGTTGCCGGCCGTTTCGCTTCCGGGGGGCTACCAAAAGCCAGATCACAAGGGAGGCGTAGCTCTCGGCCGAACATTAGGCTTGCTGGTGTCATCCCGGTAGTGTCGTGTGTTGACGAACGGTAGGCCAGCAAGAACAGTGGTACCTTGAGGTCCCAGTCTCTCTGATGGCTGGCCACGACCTTCCTCAGGTGCTCCTCTAGGGTCTTGATGTATCTCTCGACCATGCCGTCCGACTGTGGATGTAGGGGTGTTGTGCGGGTCTTGTTCACCCCAAGTCTTTCTAATGCCTCCTTCATTAGGTGGGACTCAAAATTGGTGCCCTGGTCGCTGTGGAGCTCTAACGGGACCCCAAAACGGCAAAATAGCTGTTCCACGAGGCAGTCTGTAATTGTCTTCGCCTCTTGGTTCGGGATGGCATACACCTCCGGCCACTTGGTGAAGTAGTCCACAGCTACCATCAGGTACTTGTTGCCTCGATCGGACACTGGGAATGGTCCAGCTATGTCGACGGCGATGCGTTCGAAGGGCGCTCCGACGTTGTACTGCTGCATGCGACCCCGGCTCCTAGTCTGGGGGCCACGACTCGCCGCGCACACGTGACATTGACGGCACCAGTTCTCAGCGTCTGCTCGGAGCCTCAGCCAGTAGTAGCGCTGTCGGAGTTTGTCGATCGTCCGGTTTGCTCCTAGGTGTCCACCCGAGGTACCGGCGTGCACTTCCTCCAAGACTTCCGGGACCCTACTTCGGGGAAGTACCAACTGCTCTTTCTGGGTCTTCCCATCAGGTGATTCCCATACCCGGAACAACACGCCCTCTTTGGTCTTCAACGAGTCCCATTGGGCCCAGTACGACTTGTATGTAGCGCTTCTGGGTGCGATGTCCTCCCAAGTTGGTCTTGTCCCTGCCTGCACTTCTCTCAAGAGTGGCCCCAAGTCGGCGTCCGCCAGCTGCTCCCTCCTCAGGCCCGCGCTATCCCATCCGTCCGCAGGCACTGCCGTGACCACTCTGACAGCTGCGGTACGCTCCTTCTCTTCCACTCTTGCGCATTGGCCGCACTCTTCTAGGCAGGGTCTTCGGGACATGGCGTCTGCGTTGCCGTGGCTCTTCCCTCTGCGATGTTCGGAGGTGAAGTCATACTCCTGCAACCTTTGGACCCAACGGGCTGTCTGGCCCTCCAGGTTTCTAAAGCTAAGTAGCCAGGTTAGGGCGGAGTGGTCTGTCCTCAGATGGAATGGCTGACCGTACAGGTACTTGTGGAAGTGCTCCAAGGTCTTCACTACCGCCAGTAGCTCTCGTCGGGTGACACAGTAGTTCTTCTCTGCCTTGGACAACGTCTTGCTGTAGTAGGCTATCACCCGCTCGTGGCCGTTCTGGACTTGGGATAGGACGCCTCCAATGCAATGGTCGCTGGCGTCGGTGTCCACAATGAAGGCGTCGCCTGGTTGCGGGAATCCCAAAATAGGAGCACTGCAGAGCGTCCTCTTGAGCTGTCGGAAAGCACCTTCGGCGTCCTCCGTCCACACATAAGGTCGATGTTCTTCCGTCAAGCGAGTGAGGGGTTTGGCGATGCTGGAGAAACCCTTTATGAAGCGGCGGTAATAACTGCACAACCCAAGGAAACTGCGCAGTTCTCGCCTATCCTTTGGGCGAGGCCAATCTCTCACGGCCTGTGTCTTCTCCGGATCCGTGGCCACTCCGGTTGGTGAGACTATGTGGCCCAAGTAGTTGACTTCCCTGCGGAAGAGCTGGCACTTCTTGGCGTTCAGCTTCAAGCCGGTCGCCTGCAGTCTCTGCAGCACCTTGCTCAGTTTGTCAAGATGGTCTTCGAATGTCTTGCCGACGATGATGATGTCGTCCAGGTATAACAGGCAGGCGTCATAAGTCAATCCTCTCATTACTGACTCCATGAGGCGTTGGAAGGTAGCTGGTGCGTTGCAGAGGCCAAAGGGCATAACTGTGAACTGCCAAAGCCCTTGGCCTGTGGAGAATGCGGTCTTCTCCTTGTCTCTTGGGTCTAGAGCCACCTGCCAGTAACCCGATTTCAGGTCCAGGGTTGAGAACCACTGCGCACCAGCAAGCGTGTCCAGGGTGTCGTCAATCCGGGGTAAGGGGAAGCAGTCCTTCCTGGTGACAGCGTTCAGCTTCCTGTAATCTACGCAGAAGCGTAGCTCGCCATTCTTCTTCTTCACCAGAACTACAGGGGAACACCAAGGACTGTCAGATTCTTCGATCACTCCCTTGGTTCTCATGTCCTCCAGCATGTCTCGTACCGCCGCTTGTTTAGCCAACGGAACGCGTCTAGGTGGTTGCCGAATAGGCCGGGCGTCTCCGGTGTCGATGTGGTGAAGCACTCGGTCCGTGCGGCCGTAATCGCTGCTGCCTTGGCTGAAGACGCGCTGATATCGTCTCAGCAGTTGTTGGACCTTCTCTCTCTGTTCAGCGGTCAGGTGGTCGGCCGCCCTCTCCAGTAATTCTTCCAGTCGGGGCCCCAAGTGTTGCGTCGGCACCGGCTCCTGGGTCTTGTCTATTGGAGTTACGCTGACCACGGGCTCGCACGTCCCCAACTCCGTCCCGGCCTGGACGTCGTGATCGGTGTCTGTTGGGTTGAGCAGTCTCACCGGCACCTCCTCTCGGCACGGCAACAATGTCCCGGCTACACAGAGCCCGTGCACATGCGTCTTCCGGTCCAGCAGCATGTTCTTCTTGCGCTGGCCTTCCAGTCGCGCCGTCACTACCATCTCGCTTCTCGCGGGGACAACTACGTCTTCCCTGAGAATGACCCTGCAGATTCCAAGGCGTTCTTCGGGGTGCCGGAGCATTACTTCCTCTCCCTTAAGCCGCAGAACCTTCTTGCCGATGTCGACCGTCGCCTCGTGGCTCCTGAGGGCATCCAGTCCCAGTATCACCTCCTCAGCCACCTCCGCGACGAACACCCACAAACGCAAGACACTTCGCCCCAAGGTCAACTGCAGCAGGGCCTCCCTCTCCACAGGCAAGGTGTCACCCGATGCCGTCACTAGTTGGTACGGTCGGCTCGGTTTTCTCGACGGCAAGCCCCTGGCTACGTCAGGTCTGACGACAGTCACGGCTGCTCCAGTGTCAACAAGCACGCGGCACGGCTTCCCTCTCACCCAGCCGTCCGCGATGAGGCTGTCATCCATCCGTCGGCTGACGGCGCGCAGTGTCACTCGAGGGGATGATGGTGACGGCGCCGACGTGCCCCTCGCCACGCCGGTCATTACTCGTTTTCCGGCTGCTCTTCTTGGTACCGGCAGTCTCTCATCAGGTGTCCCGGCTGGCCACACCCCCAACACACACCACCTAGTCTTCGTCGGCGTCCCTGGACTGGTCTGCGGTCTTCATCGTAGCGGACACTCCGTGTCTTCGAGGTCGGGGTAGCCGTCACTTTGGCCGCTTCCATCCTTAATGCGGCCGTAAGTGCCTCGTGGATGGTCTTGTAGTCGCCGAGCATCAGACGTTGACGTATCTCGGCATCGCGTACCCCGTCGACGAAGGTATAGGCGGCTTCTCGGGATACGAATTCGGAGGGAAGGTCGACCAAGGCTTTGCTGGCTAGCTGTTCGATTGCCAGGGCGAACTCCTGCAGCGTCTCCACTGGCAGTTGCATCCTAGATTTCAGTTGGCTGCGGTAGGCTGCGGCTAAGCGGTGGTTTCCGAATCGGTTCTCCAGGGCCTCCCAGATGTCCTTGGGCGCCGCCGCTGTCTGAACTGCGTTCAGCACCTCTGCAGCTCGTCCCTGGAGGCTGGCTATCAGCTGCGCGGCCTCTTCTTCTGGCGACCATTTGTTGTGCTTGGCCACTGTGTCGAATTGACGGCGGAAGACCTCAAACGTTGACGTGCCATCGTACTTCGGTGGTTTCACGCGCGTCGATGTTGTGTCGCGTGCTGGAGCCTCGGCCTTGTAGTTCTTGAGCTTTTCACTAAGCATCCCTTCCACCATTGCATTTAGCTCCTTGGCGCTACCGTCGACCCTGTCTTCAAGAACGCTAAGCCGTTCCCCGACATTCTCCAGGGCGTCAACGCGTTGGCCGAGGTCCTCCATCTTTCCACCGAGCTCTTTCACATCCTTCCTCACGCCAGCCAGTTGCTCGTCAATTTTCGCCGATAGCTCCGTCTTCATCTCTTTCAGCTCGGCAGCGAGGTTGTCGTTTGCCGCCTTCATTTCTGTAGCGAGGTTGTCGTTTGCCGCCTTCATTTCTGTAGCGAGGTTGTCGTTTGTCGTCTTCATGTCTTTCAGTTCAGCAGCGAGGTTGTCGCTTGCCGTCTTCATTTCTTCTTTCAGGTCGGCAACGAGGTTGTGGTTTCTCGTTTCCATTTTGGCAGCGAGGTTGTGGTTTGCCGTCTTCATCTCTTTCAGCTCGGCAAATAATTCTTTCATCATTGCCATCATCCTGGTTTCCGAATCTCCCTCCATCTTGGTTCTAACGTTGCAACTTCTAACGACGATGTAATGAAACTAGAAGCAATTCGACGAATCCCACTCCTGACACCAGTGTGACTTTTGTGGTGGGTGTGTAGTAAAGTAGACAGATGTAGTCTAGATAAAGAAACACTTTTATTTCCGTAAACAGTAACTTGTACACTCGTTGCAACAGCAAGAAAGTCTTTACCGATTCTCCAACAGCACGACTCCGAATTCGTAACACAAAGAACTGTCCCTTCTCACACTTTACCGCTATTTATATCTCCCAAGCACTATTCTGGAAAGTTCAGTTATTCGGTGAAATACAAAGCAGACATTTCTAGAGGCCTCTATCACTTTCTCTCTTTCGGCAAGCGCCCAACAATGCGGCCATTCTCTGTCTCTTTCCTTCGACTCCTTTGCGGTAGCGCCGACAATAATGCGCTGGGCGACAGTACAATGTAGTGAATAAAATTGTATTTGACTACAACATTGACATATTTGTAATACAAGAAGCAAATCTAACAAATGACCAACTTAAATACTTCAATTTTACTGGATTTTTTACTGCACTTACTACCCAAAAATAGACAGATAAGTAGTGGAATATTAGTTGGAGTCAAAAAGGATATTAAAACCTCCTTTGAAACTGTTAAAGAAATGGATAACACAGATAAAAGTGAATTAATAAAGCTAAATTTTTGGGATAACAAAACACATCTACATTTATACAGTATTTACAATCCTCCCAGGAATGAACCAGATCTCTCTCTTGTTGACCAATTAAATAAAACAATCGTAATTGGGGATTTCAATGCACATTCCAAAAGATGGGGTTATGAAAAAGTGGATTCTACAGGGAAGATAGTGGAAGAATTTTTGAATACCACAACTTTTGAACTGATTTATAGTAAAGAAGATCCCACAACCTTCATACATTATTCTGGAGCGGGCAGTAACCCAGACCTCTTGTTAGCTACAACAGATATTGTTTCAAAAATTAAAAAACAAGTTATAGAAGATCCAAGTTCTGGTCACAGAGCAGTAATTGCTGATATAAAACTAGAGAACACAAATAACAGTCAAGGTCTTACGAATCTGTATTGGAACTTCAAAAAAGCAGATTGGAACAAATATAAAACTGAATTAGAACATAAATTTAAAGAACAAAAACTCACAGCTGCATGACCAGCCAGATCATATGAACAAAGAATTCTGTAAAGTCATCCTAGAAACTGCAAAAAAACATATTCCTCGTGGAAGAATTAAAAATTTCAAACCCTTTTGGAACCACCAGTTAGAAGAACTGAAAAAGCAAAGGGATATAGCTAGAAATACAGCTGAACAAACAAAAAACATATCGGATACACAAATATGGTGGAAGAAATGTGCCTCACTAAAAAAAGAAATTAATACTGCTAAAAGAAATCACTTTAATAATTTCTTAGAAAAAATGGATTATAGGACAGATGGTAACAAAGCTCATAAGTTCATAAAAAATGTCAAGGACAGGAAAGAAAACAACAGCACACCTATCATACACAACAATAAAATGTTAGTAAATGATGCAGTCATAGCCGAAACATTCAATAAATATTATGCTAATTCACACAAAGTAACAAGAAATAATAAAAAGGAACGTAAAGAATTTAAGAAAGATTTGAAACAAGAAAGAAAATGTAATCCTAACACTCAGTGCAATATCTTTTTTCAAAATTTTAATATGCAAGAATTGAACATTGCAATAAATAATCTAAAAAACAAAAAGTCTCCTGGACCAGATCACATACATCCAGAGTTCATAAAAAACCTTGGAAAAACAGCAAAACAACAACTACTGAAACTCTACAATCTATCCTGGAAAACCACTGTACCTGCTGAATGGCGAAAAGCAATAATTGTCCCACTCTTGAAGAAAGACAAAACAGCATCAGAAATAAAAAATTATAGACCAATAGCTCTTACCAGCATAATAGCAAAAGTGATGGAAAGAATGGTGTCAAACAGTTAAATTGGTTCCTAGAATCACAAAATTTAATATTCCCATGTCAAGCTGGATTCAGAGAGTTCCACTCTACAAATGAACAAGTCTTACTTCTCAGTCAAGAAATCAAAGACTCCTTCAATAGAAAAGAAGATAATTTATCAGTTTTTATTGATTTTCAAAGTGCATATGATTCTATATGCAGAACAAAACTACTAAAGAAAGTAAAAAAAATAGGGATACAAGGTCCAATGTTTTCATGGCTATGTCATTTCCTAACACAACGCTTTATTGTTACCAGATATGGAAGAAATATATCTAAATATAAACAAGTACACCGTGGTTTACCACAAGGTGCAGTGCTCAGCACAACACTTTTTAATATATTTATTAATGATCTACCACAACAAATACAAGAATCAGGCGTGAAGTGTGCACTATTTGCTGATGATTTAGTAATGTGGACTTCAAAACCAAAAAGCAAAAGTACAGAACTAGAAAAAACCATGCAACAATCCTTAACCAACTTACAGAGGTGGACCAAAGAAAATTTAATGACTGTTAATACAACAAAATCAAACTACTAAATCTTTTCACTAAGAAAAACACCACTAAAAATAAAACTAAATTTTGTGGGTCAACAATTACCAGAAACAAAGGAAGCAAAGTATTTAGGAGTTACATTTGATACCAAACTTCCATGGACCAAACAAATAGAAAATGTAATACAAAGAGCAGAGAGGCACCTTTCACTGTTAAAACGTCTAACAGGAATGAAGTGAGGATGTTCCAGAGCAACGCTTAACACAACATACAATGTATATATCAAACCATTATTTACTTACTGCAGCGAAGTTCCTGTAACAGCAAACACAAAAAAAAATTCAAATCTTTCAAAACCAAAGTCTGAGACTAATTACAGGTGCTATCAAAACCACACCAATAGCAGCTATGGAAATACTAACCAACCAATACCCCATTGAATATGAAATAGAAAAAGCGGCTCTTATTCAACACGAAAAGTTGATCAGACTCCCATTCAATACATGGCACAAGAGAAATTTTACACATACACTAAAGACTCAGGAGAGCTTTCTTTCCAAAATTCAAGACATCAAGAAGGATGTACACCTTCCTAATTCAAAGGAAAACTTCATATATAAAGTCAATCCAACACATACATTAGACATCACATATCATTTACACCTGACAGAAGAAGTTAAAAAAAGTGATACTCCAACTAGTGTTCTAAAATTATTGGCATTAGAGACAATCCATACTAGATTTCCAGAACATGAATGGCTCCATATTTATACTGATAGATCATTGATATCAAACCAAGATGGAGCAGGTGCTGGAGTCACGTGTCACCTCTTTTCCTATTACAAATCTTTAAGTTATGGAACTACTAACTTTGATGGAGAAATTAAAGCAATTCGAGTGGCCCTACAAAATCTTTTGTACAGAATTTCACATTTTCAGCAAGCAGTTATTCTCTCAGATTCCAGGGCAGCAATTATAGCAATTACTTCCAAGTTGTCACCAAAAAACCAAACTATTATAAAATGTTGGAAGATGCTTAGCCATCTAACAGCACTTCAAAAACACCTAGTCTTCCAATGGATACCAGCTCACTGTGGACTGAGTGGTAATGAGAAAGCTGATTTTCTTGCAAAAAAGGGTACCAGCGGTGTACAAAAATCTATAGTTAATCTACCATTTTATGCAGCTAAAAGATTAGTCAACTCGGAATTCAAAAAAATTATTGCAAAATATTACTATGAAAAATCAAAGAATAAAAGATGGAAACTACCAAACATTCAAACAGTAATTCCTGAGTATCCTCGAAAAACAGCAGTTGCAACCTTCAGGTTGATTACAGGACATGATTGTCTGGCAAAACATTTAAACAGAATTGAGATATATTCTTCACCACTCTGTCCTCTATGTGATCTGCAAGAGGAAATGGATCGAGACCACCTTCAAATATGCCCGGCCACTTCTAGTGCCCTTCCCATCCATCAGTGAAAAATATTGGAGAGCAAGAGGATTAATGACTTCATTGTCAGGAATCCAGCATTAGCTAACAACAACAACAAGTGATTTCAGGAGTTGAAGAGAAACACCTAGTGGGAGTATACCAAGATTTGAGAGATCTACTAGTAAACAGATTGGAAATACATCTGAGAGGCTATGACATTTGTAACACATTCAGAATTGGCAAAATCCCAGGGAAAAGAAACATTCTTGTGAAGTTTGCAAACACGCAAACGGCTATAGAAGTATTAAAACATGCAAAAAAATTGAGAGGATCAACTATTTACATCAATAAGGACTTAATGTATGCACAAAAGAAGCAAATCAAAGAGTTCATTAATCAGCAGAGGCAAGCAAGAAGTGAAGGCAAGAGGGTATACATTAAAAACTTCAAGCTCTACACAGTTGATCAGGTAGCACAGAGGAAAAAAGGACCAAGTGACAGGTAGAGGCAGGCCAGGTAGGCAGAGAAATGAACATTCGTCAGCAGAAAATACCTTAGAACAGACGACTACTCAGCATTTTACAACACCTGTGGTTCCAGTATCAAGTGAGGGCGAGGGGGAAAGGGAGAACTAAGCAGCAGAGAAAGAAAGAAAGGGATATTTCGCTGAGAGTAACAAGGTTAAAAAACGGTTGAGTGATCCATAAATGAGGTAGTACAGGGTGAAAGTGAGGTTATAGTGAAGTAGTGTAATTGGGATAATGAAGACTAGCAAAGTGTACAATGTAACTGATTATAAAGGTTATAAGAGTGAAGCTGATACGTAAAGTTGAGGAAGAGGGAAAGTGAATTGGGTTGAGAGATGAAATAAAACAGAAATAAAAATTAAAGTGTGGGAGCAAAGTGAGATTAATGAAAAGGTTAACATGTGTAATATATATGTAAAAGGAAATTATACAGAAGGGTTACCCTAATCAGCAAAGGGGCCAGAGCCCAGCTTAGGGGTAGCCCAAGATGTGTAAGATTTGGTACTCAATAAATCATTCATTCATTCATTCAAATCATAAAAGACATACATTAGTAGGCAACTTCTCAGTGGAAATAGTGAAAAGATTGAAACTTTTATTAAAAGTCATTATCATCAGAACAAAACCCACACATACACAGAAAGAGAATTCTCATAGCTTTATCAGCAGCAAAGGACTGAATCAAAGGGACTTTGAGGCATTATTAGGTGTTGTTATCAATGTGTGACCAACAAAATACTATGTAATTTGGCATCAAAATCGTTGCATCTAGGATTGACTAATCCTGCTAATTAATGTCTTTAATAACTGTATAATTATGTAGGAAGACTGAAATTAACATTACTACAATATATTCTTGAAGGACCCACTAAAACTGAAGTCTGATATCTGATAACAAACAGAAAGGTTATCTGGATTGTATTTCTTAAGTAAGATCTGAACCAATTTGTAGCAATTTCACTCAAACCATAAAATTTTTACTTTATAATAAATGTCTTAGCTAGGTCACAAAGTATTCCTAATGGCAGTTGTTTCTCATCCAAGACTAAGTACAGGTTGGGCAGAAAGTAACTAGGTACTATTAAAAGGCTGTTAAACTTTTAATATCAATGGAGTAATATTGGAAATAGTGCAAACTACAGAACTACAATACTTAAATAAGATATTCATTTTTTATGCTGCTGATCACCTTAAAGTATGAGAACGAGCACAGATTGCTTTAAGTTAATTCCACAATTCATCCAGAGACAATAAAGAAGCTAACCATTACAGGTTCAGTAAAATATGCAGCAAAAACAGGTCATCTATCCATGTCTCGGGTCCTGAGAATGTGGCGACTGTTCAATCGTAGCCCATGTACCTCTTGATGGTCCTGCAAGAAGTCCAGACCTGATACCCTTTGATTTTCTTTTATGCGGCTGGGTAAAACAAGAGCTGTATTGGATGGAATCTCATATATTGGACAAACTGGAAGCACAGATTTGAGAAGTTCTTACCAACAACCCAAACAACTTCCTACAGAAAGCTGTGTATTCCATTGCAGGTCATTTGAGGAGATCGGTTAATGCCACAGATGCCTACATGGAATTTAATGAATTGCAACACATGCCCATACAACAGTGTACATGCTGTATTAATACCTAGTTACCTCCCAGCCACTCTGTGCTACAAGCGTAAGAGAAACTGACAATACTTACATTCACGAGTGCTTTAGGACGGGGCACACATGGCAGGGTTTTAAAGACCAGTGTTCCAAAGCTTTTGTAGGTGTTATTGTTGATATAATAACAGATGTGCCTTGTTTTATGATCCTTGTCCTCCAAGATACACTCCTTCTTGAGATGTATGGAGCTGACCAGTGTAAATGGAGAACTAGCATAGTAACGTCCTGGTTCAGCTAGAACACTTACTGGACATTCTGCAAAGTGCTCCAAAAGTGCACATTTCACAGCCTCCATCACCTGCAAACAACAGCATTTGTACAGCTTTGTTTCTATTTTGCAAGTCAATTCATAGTGATAATTACATTATAACAAACATTTTTAACTATTTTCCTAAATAACTTTCCTGTTTTAGTAATTTAATTTATAATTTTATATCTCTACAACTTAATAAAGATGCATTTAAAACACAATATAAGCACACTATCAACACTGCTTTAATGAAGTTATAAAATGGATGTAATACATAAAAGAATTGAAAAATTTAGAGGTTAAAGATATTTCTGCTCTTAAAAAAATAAAAGCTGATTACTAAAGTTTTAAAAAATTCACTTATATTTGGGAAAATAAAAAATTCACTAAAATTTCTAAAGAACATCCTATAATGTTAGTTTATCAAAATAAATACAACATAAACAATGTTATTTTATACCAACCAACTTACTGCTGGTGTTACAAGTCATGTGTGGGCAATGTTTGAGAGATAGAATCAGGACTGAAAAGATTCTATGGTATTGAATTTTTTAGTCCTGGTTATATATTATTTATTCATCCACTGATCATTTTACATGACATGGGATATATCATATATAGCACACTATAATTAATACATAATTATTATACAAAATACAATAGTACAACCTTGTATCATTTATGTAGTTTACAATGCCATTGGTTATTACAAGATATATCATTAAATATTTACATCTAAATACCACATACCTCTCATATAAAATGTTGCTTACTTAATATTTTAAATAATAAAAGACTGACATTTATGAATTCAGCTCTTTAGTTTGTGACCAGGATTAAATTGGAAAGACCAAACATTATTTGGAAACCAGAAACATTAGATATTGCCTGTGGTAAACCATTTTTGCACATTTACAAATGAAATAAATCCAGAGGTTAAATTACTAAGCATTTAAAGGAGAATAAATATGTAAGTTTTAAAGTATAAGCTAACTGTGTGGGAGAAGATGACTACAATAGCTTCTAAACTATTAAAACCTTTGCTGTCACTAACCTGTTTCAAGTGGACAAATTGACAATAAACCTACACTAGTATGGAGTAACACTCAGATATGTACCTATGTAACCTTGATATGACAATACAGAAATAAATACCTAGTGTTTAATATGGGTTTAGTAATGCTTGGAAATTACTGCCATAGAGGGTGATGGTCTAACCACTTGGCCACGGTTTGGTCATTTCAGTTGTTTCTTTCTTATGATTGTGATTAAGTTATAAGTCTGTTATAATTGTCTGAAAAGTTATGTTTGTTTCATTACTATGACTACTGCATTGGACAACACTATTTGTAACTTTGACAGGGAAATTTACTTATACAACAAAACATGTGTACATACCTGCTCTTAGATCACAGGTTATCCTTCTGGACAACAGGATTTTGTTATTTGTAAATCATTCACATACCATTTATACAGCTATATTCATTTTAATTTTGTACAGTGTTCATTAGATACAGTGATATCCTGTAGTAATTTTATCCCTTATCACTATAGCACTATAAAATGAAATTTAAAAATCTGTAGTGTTATGCACCAAACCTTGCCCATATTTGGTGATTAAATGTGTGATATCTGTTCCTTTGTCTCCAGGAAATCCCCCACCAATATCCAGCATGTTGAACTGATAACCAAACCTTGTCCCATATTGTATAGTTACCTGTGTGATATCTGTTCCTTTGTCTCCAGGAAATCCCCCACCAATATCCAGCATGTTGAACTGATAACCAAACCTTGTCCCATATTGTATAGTTACCTGTGTGATATCTGTTCCTTTGTCTCCAGGAAATCCCCCACCAATATCCAGCATGTTGAACTGATAACCAAACCTTGTCTCATATTGTATAGTTACCTGTGTGATATCTGTTCCTTTGTCTCCAGGAAATCCCCCACCAATATCCAGCATGTTGAACTGATAACCAAACCTTGTCTCATATTGTATAGTTACCTGTGTGATATCTGTTCCTTTGTCTCCAGGAAATCCCCCACCAATATCCAGCATGTTGAATTGATAACCAAGCTTTGTAGCACATTGAAAGAGGGACTTTGCTGCAGCAATAGCTCGACGATAGTCTTCATTGTCTTCACAGTAAGTACCAACATGGAAACTTACACCCACCATGTTCAAACCCAGAGATCGAGCAACACTAATTATGTGTGGCCCCTCACTCTCAGGGTCACAGCCAAACTTTTGATTGAAGTTTCTCAATGATTTCAGTCCACCAGCTTTAATACGAACTAGTAGCCTGAAACATTTGATAGGACTCTGTACAGTGTTATGTATAAACACAGCAATGCTGATATTGTCTTAGAAACTATTTAAGGTGAAACGTGGGATGGAGTACTAACATTTTGTGATTGATATAACTGTGTATTTATTAAATATATCAATAGAACAAAATTTTTTTGAGTAGGTTGAGCTGGTCCACCTCTTGTAACATCTTCATGTTAACACTCACTTCTCATGTCCACGGTGTTCCTATTACAGATCTCATAATTAGAATGGAAAATAGGCGTATGCCAATAATTAATAACAGGGAAATACCTGGGTTGCTATTTGCAGATGATTTAGTAGCAGGAGCTATATCCAAAGTGGGGATAGATAGAGCAATTGAAGCAATAGATAAATTTTGTAAGGAATGGAGCCTCAAAATTAACGTAAACAAAACCAAAATTACGGTATTTAAGAAAGGTAACAAGTTAAGAATAGAAGAGAAATGGTACTGGCAAGGAAGGGAAATTGAGGTGGTCGATACATTTAATTATCTAGGAGTAAGGTTAAGCAGTAAGGGAGGGTGGAAAGAGCAGAAGAGAATGGCAGTGGCTAAAGGTAAAATTGCATTAAAAGCTGATGCAAAAATTATGCTGTTGGTTCACGTTGTGTCGCCCTTTGATGTGGAATTGATGGTCACGTTGTGTCGCCCTTTTATGTGGAATAGATGTTGTTCGCACCGGCTAGTTTAACATGGATCTCTTTCATCCCGGGTATGCGTAGGTATGTTATAGATTACCCCAGAAGAACTTTTGTATATTATTTATTTTTTTACTCTCTGACACTTTCGGGAGTTATGCCGACTTTCGCTACATAGAGATGCTTGCAGAATAGGAATCGCACTCACGTATGTACACCACAACGTCCAGCACCAGTCTGGGGTGAGTAGTGACGCTTTCTGGCGTCCCCACGCTAAGAAAACGTTCTCTCCGATTTTAAATTTTATGACGTCATCCACAAGAAAGCCTCGTATCCAAAATGCTATTTCATTCCTTTTCCCAATTTAGAAATGTCCCTTTCTATTATAACATGTTCTTTTTTGAATTTCGAATATATAATTACCTTTTTATGATTAAACAATGTTTACTTTATATTTTATTAAACATATCGCGCAACTTTTAAGATTGGCAGACCTGAATTTTGACCGTGAATTTAAACTATGTAGTATGACGTCATGACTTGTTAATTTCAAACCAATAATGCGTTTATCCTACAAATTTAACGACTATTATTTACTCATATTTTGCTCACCTTACAACACTTCCTACTCTATTATCTACATATGTTATTACTCAACACTTATCGCAAATCTCGGATCCGGCAATTAAATTAAAACGTGTCTTTATCAAGCCCATTCGATTTGAAATCTAAATTTCGGTATCAAAGCTATTAAAGCATGCCTAGATAAATTACCAGGAATGCAAATAAAATGCTGGAGATAATTTACACAGCCGTAGTAGAAGCAAAAATGTTGTATGGGGTGGAGATATGGGGTTTGGAGGAAGGGGGTGCAAATATGAGTGTGATACATAGAAACTTTTGCAAGCAAGGTTTGGGCTTACCACGAGCTTTACCAAATGGAGTGGCACAAGCAGAATTGGGAAGACTGGGAACCAGAGGGATAGTGGTGGACAGGGTGTTAAAATATTGGGCGAGAATTAGGAGTTTAGATAAGCAGAATATTCTACGTCAATGCTTGATAGTACAGGAAAGACTAATCAGAAAGATTCACGGCTAAACAAGATAAAGGAAATGATGTTAAAAATAGGGTTTGGTGTCATGTGGGAAAACAGGGAATTATTGCAAAGTGGATTTTGGAAAGAACTTAGGCTAAGAACGGAAGATATTGAAATGATAGGAAGTTTCAATTTCGAAAGCTCACTGGAAGTTTATAGAGAGATGAAAGTGAGCTGGGACAGGGAAAAATATATAGACATTTGTGATAAAGCAGCAAGAGAAGGCTTTGCATGGGCCAGAACAGGGGTGGTGAAGAGGGAGGGACCTAGGGAAATGCCCATTATGTCACCAAAGGGATAAAAAGTGGCATTTACTTTTAGAATGTGAAGAAACTAGGTTGCTTAGGGGGAAGATAGGTAAAAAAGATTGGACAAGGCTACCAAATGAAATTCAAGCAATGAAGTTAATGAGTGTAAAAACTAGGGGAAATTTAATTGAAATTGGGAACTTTTTGGGCAAAGTAAGAGCCAAATGGTTGAGGAAGATAAGTAAATATGACCAAAATGAAGATGAAGTATTTTAGATAAGATGTAAATGGGGACCCATTAGCTCGACAACCCCAGTGTTTGAACCTACTGGGCCCAAGGGTAATCAGCAACTCAATGTAGTAACAAGTATGTAAATGTATAATAATTTGTAAATGAAATGGAAATAAAGATCACACATACATGCGCGCGCACATACAGATCTCATCTTTACCTTGTTCTGAGATCCCTCACTGTTCATCTTGACTACATGTCCCCCCATCTCCTGTGTCTTTGTCAACACCTTGTTCTCGACCCTGTATCTACAAGTTATGCCCAGTAATTTTCTCTCCTTTTTTTGTTGACAACCTTGTGTCTTCTTTACTTGATCTCTCGTAAATGTTCAGGTCTGGCAATGATATATGAGAACTGGAATGATGCACATCTGCAGCATTTCAAACCTTAGCTTCATTCTAATTTTTGTGTCTAGAAGAATGAACAGTAAACTTACTCCATGCCATCTTCTTAATATTTCAGTTCACTTTAAACTGATGGTTTGACCCAAGTAGAAATATTCATTCTATTGTTCTTGCTTCTAACAACACTAGCAATTCTTCTTAGTTTCACATAATTTTTGTTTCCATTGTGTTCCTTGTGCTTGCTCTCTCTATTTAGTTCTATTAGCATTCTTTGTAGTTCTTTCTGAGTTTTTGCGAATAATACTATATCATCTGCAAATCTCAGATATGTAAGAGTAGCTAACATAATAAAATGAATTTTCAAAAATGGAGATAAATGTTACATAGCAAACTATAGACCTATAACTCTTATTTCATTATTTAGCAAGATGCTTCAAAAAGATGTGTCCATTTTCAGCTGCCTTTAAATGAATCAAACTTGGTTTTTATAACTAGATTTTCCACATTATAACCTTCAGACACATATGTTATTCCAGATAACAAGGGAAGGTTAAATTAAAATATATTTATAAGTATTCAGAAGGAACATTGGCAAGTGATAAGAAATGTACACCATTTAATTTTATAATCTGAAAGTTTCAAATTGTCAGTTTCTTTTTTCACATACTTACATTTCATAGCTTTTATGTGTTAAATTCTAGTCAAAATATTCTGACATTACAATAGACTCTGGTCTTTGAATTTTCTTAATGTTATTTTAGATTCAAACTTTATATGAGTATACTGTTGTATCAGATATTGTTGCAATATTGAAGGATATTTAATATAAACGTAGATAAATGTGGGATAAACATATAGATTATATCTGCAATAAAATAAGTTCAGGATTATTTGTGATGAAAAAAATGACAAAACTAGTGGAAGCTAGGATACTATATTATGCTATTAGCTAAGTTAATCTCTTCCAGGCTTATAGGCTGTGGTCTAGGAGGCATTGAAGATACCGACATTTTGCCAAGTACTGTGCTTGGCATCTTGTGGGGGTGGGCGGGGCTTGTTGCGCTGGCTAAGGTGGTGGTTGGCAGGCTGGGTGTAGGTGGGATTTTTTACAGCTGTTGTGTTTGTCTGAAACATTATCTAAGACCGGTATCCATGCTTTCTGTACACAGAGCGTTTCTTCTTTCCAGTTGAAATTGTCTCTGTGTTTGTAGATTTCTATGGCCTCCCTTTGTAGTCAGGCATAGTAGTTGACTGTAGAAGACAGCACTTGGGTTTCTTTAAAGTTGATTTAATGGCCGAATAATAAGGCATGCTCTGCCACAGACGATTTATCCGTATGTCCCAATCTGGTGTGATGCTCATGTTGTTTTAATCTGGTGGCCACACTGCGCATGGTAGTGCCTTTATATACATCTGCAGATGTGTCTGGGTGGCTGATATCAGTAGATCTTTGATCTGTAGACAGCATCAATTCCATGTGAGCACAGAAGCTTGCTTATCTGCTCAGAGAGGTACCTGACGTAGGGGAGAAAGGCTCTTGCTACTGTGCCACATTCCTTCTTTTCAGTTGGCCGCCTAGGATGAATTGCGCGCTGGATTTCCTTTCCTGTGTGTCCATTGGCCTGGAATGCTGAGTTTGGGTGATTGAGTTCTTCCTTCAAGTAGCCGGGATGCTCATTCTGTGAGTGTGTTTGTTATTCATTGTTTCTGCCTAGCTTGATGGTTTGAGGTTTTATGTAAATACCGATGCCTTCTAGTCCACGGTGTGCAAGCTCATAGCTAATAGACAGGATGCTGACTGAGAAAGTCCAAGTTTATACACTATACTATGGCTTAATTTATCCTCATTTATCATATGGGATAACTTTGGGGACATTGTGCTACTAATGAGCATTCCTTCTCCAGCATTAAGATTAATTCTAAAGATGAAACAATCAAATTCTTGCAGGCAAGCCTTTAAACACCTAAACATTTTCACAGTATATTCACTTTACATACAAAAAAGTATTCATACACTGTTCTCTATGTAGAATAACTTTATTTATTGGAACTAAAGGTTACAACCAGAGTTGATATTTGGTAAATTAACAGTGTAGGGTTTTCTCCTGATTCAGTATGCATAAAAGGATTATCCAAATTAGTATTCTGCAAAAAGTAAATAAATATTTTGTACCAGCCACAATGTGGAAAAAAGTATACATACATTCAAAGAAAATGACAAGTTCATAAATATAAAGCAATGTTAATACTGTGTAGACATTGCTCCTTTTATCACTTCTGTTAATCTGTTTGCCATAGTTGTTTTGGTAGACTCTGATACCTTGATTTAATATTTTGCCATTCTTGTGGTAGATATTGTTTCAGAGCTGTCTTACTGTCTTGCAATAATCATCTTGGCTGGAGTCACATGTCACCTCTTTTCCTATTATAAATCTTTAAGTTATGCTACAAACTTTGATGGAGAAATTGAAGCAATTCGAATGGCCCTACAAAATCTTTTGTATAGAATTTCACATTTTCAGCAAGCAGTTATTCTCTCAGATTCCAGGGCAGCAATTATAGCAATTACTTCCAAGTTGTCACCAAAAAACCAAACAATTATAGAATGTTGGAAAATCCTTACCGATCTAACCGCACTTAAAAACACCTAGTCTTCCAATGGATACCAGCTCACTGTGGACTGAGTGGTAATGAGAAAGCTGATTTTCTTGCAAAAAAGGGTACCAGCAATGTGCAGAAATCACTAGTTAATCTACCATTTTATGCAGCTAAAAGATTAGTCAACTCTGAATTCCAAAAAATTATTGCAAAATATTACCATGAAAAATTAAAAAATAAAAGATGGGAACTGCCGAACATTCAAATAGTAATTCCTGAGTATCCTCGAAAAACAGCAGTTGCAACCTTCAGGTTGATTACAGGACATGATTGTCTGGCAAAACATTTAAACAGAATTGGGATATATTCTTCACCACTCTGTCCTCTATGTGATCTGCAAGAGGAAATGGACCGAGACCACCTTCAAATATGCCCGGGCACTTCCAGCGCCCCATCCATCAGTGAAAAATATTGGAGAGCAAGAGGATTAATGACCTCATTGTCAGAAATCCAGCATTAGCTAACAACGACACTAAGAGGTTGGCAACTATGAATCAGAGGGTAATGGAACAGAAGTGCAATCTATAACTGAAACAATGAAATAGAAGTGTGAACTAAACAGCGGAGCGGTTTTAGCATAGAGGAACAGAAGGGAAATTAAAACATAACTACAGAGTGAATGTAAATAAAAGGACGTAAGATTAGCAGAAAGTGTTATGAAGTGAAGATTTCCTTTCTCTTCATTCACTGTGGCTGCTATTACTGGAAATCTGCATTTCAAACAATGTTGAAATCATCAGTAATTTGGCACAATTATTTCTAGTAAAATTCAATGTTTAAAGCATTCCATTTGTCAATCACCTGTCACATGTAACTCTTATAAAACTTTCTATTTCATATATAAACATATAATTATAAAATATATTCCCATTTAAGGTTATGTATGTACTGCCCAATGTGCTGTGATTTCATAGTTATTTCAAGTTGTACAGTTGTTGTTAGCTAATGCTGGATTTCTGACAATGAAGTCATTAATCCTCTTGATCTCCAATAGTTTTCACTGATGGATGGGAAGGGCGTTAGAAGTTGTAGAACTTATCTCAGGTTGTACAGTATATTATTCTAAAACACAACCTTGTTACTGTATTTCCATGCCAAATTCAAGTCAGTTTTACTTCTCATTCTAGATTGAATACCACTTGGAAACAGGGATTCAAATCAAACTGAATCCATGGATCCAATCCTCTTAGAAGTGGGATTGTATTGAAATTGTGTTACATGGAAACACCTACTGATTCAAATTGATGTGAATCAGCCAAAACTGCTAACTGGTACTATACTTGTAACACGCTGCATGCTGTCACTTTGGTTTCTTAATAAAAGTGATGTAATAAAGAACAACAACAGTCACTTTTATTGTTTCTATAATCTTGCAATATATTCTTCACAAAACATTCACTAACCTCAAAACCTGCTTAAAATACACAGAAAAAATATTTTTACAGGTTTACCAACATAAACCAAGTGACCAACATGAAAGCTTGAATTATTTATGCTTGAGCCTTGCATATCCAAATGGGTCTCATTTGGGATTGAATTCAATATGGAAGCATAGATCATATTGAAAATGGGATTGGACTCAAATTGATAACAATTCCCCATGGAAACGTAGCAGGCAGTTCTTTTGTAAATGTATATTCACAAAATATATTCCAATTTAAGATTACCTACATACCGCACAACTGCATGAGCTTATGATTTCATAGTTATTTTAGGTTATGTGATTCAATTAATTTGCTTCATCATAATATGAAATGGCACTTGTTGCCCAAATTCGTCATTTTGAATGAGAATAGACCTTCCCACCTTTTTGGTATCTACACACATGCACTGCTGGAAGTTACCTCCATTCTCATCTTACATGCATTACCAACTACACAATTTAAATGTCGTGCAACTTATATATTACTACTGCTGGGTAGCTACTTTCATTTCTCACAGGTTGGCACCCTGTGTTACGTGGTCCCTAAGCCTACATTCAACAACATTGCCCCCATAAGCTATAACAGAAGTACACAGCTTACCTTGCTTCAGGATGCAGTTTCTTGACTTTATGCAGTTCCAACTGATGGTCTATGACTATTACGTTGACTCCTACAGCTGCAGCAAAGGCAAGGTGAGAATCAAGTACTGCTGGATTTGCAAGCAAGATTCTCTCTGGGCTAACTCCCAAATCAAGCACTTGCTTTATTTCATTCTAAAAATGCAAACATTATGTTATGATACTGGACTGGCTGCAAAATTAGAACATAACCTCACTAGCAAACACATGATTATTCATATTCATGTGAAATAATATAAGTTTGTGCCTGCTGTTTTAAAATGCCTGGAGATGAAAAATAACAATAGCTTTTTCTTTTGCAGTGTTATCAAACCGCTATTTGATTCATCAGAAATGTAAAGACACTAAAGGTTTTATGCAGAGAGTGTGTGGATTATTCATAAAATTGGATACAATCTGAGTAATATTAGTAAAATAGAAACCACAGACTTATAGTTCAAAGTCATGTTATATATCAAATAAAAAATATAAACTGTTAGTGAAAACCTATTTTCAAACTTGCAGAATGATGAGGAAAACATCTACAATTAAATGGAGACTATGCTTAAAAGTGACAGAAAAATGTGTAGATCAAGATGATGTACTAGTTCATCTAAAAAATAAAGATTAAGATTCTTCAAAATAGTTGCTCAAGAATGTCAGTAGGACACTTCTAAGAAAACTGGCCTTATTCAACCTTCACAATTAACAATTTGTGTTTTAATTAACTCCATATTTCAGTTAGAGTTTTAAGTTTCACACCATGGTTGAGGTGAATGTCTTACCTTGGATGCACAATCAAATCCTGCACCAAGGGCTGCCAACACTTCCAACATAACAGTGCTATTGTTTGCCTTGACAGCTGCGGACAGAAATACACATTTGTTGAACAAAGTGCCCAACAAGAACCACAACATATTTTAATTATCATAGATTTTTGCACATGAAAAATGATTTTGTTGTTTAATGACGCTGTCAATTGCCAGGATCTCATCAGCATCACCAGTGTGCCGGAATTTGGTCCTGCAGGAGTTCTTTTACATTCCACTAAATCTACTGACATGCAGCTGTTGGTTTTAAGCACACTTAAAAACCATCGGTCTGGACCAGATTTGAACCCACGACCTTAGGATCAGTAAGCCGGCATCTAACCAACTGAGCCACCCAGACCGATGGATTTTTGCAAAATGAGCATCTTATTGCTTTATAAAATAATTTGCTATTGGAAAATGGCAAACATGAATATGTTCTATATGTACTCAGGCCCAAATAACCCTGTTGTCGATGGGCTCTTAAACCCCACTCACTCACACTCATTGTTCATGCATATTTAGGGCTTCGCTTAACTAAAAAGCGAAGTTATCCAAAAATTATATGCCAAAATTTCAGTTGCAATATGTATTTTGTAGTTGTATTAACACAAACAATATTTTAGAATATTTTCCTACATGGGGCCTTGCCTCTAAGATGGCCTGCGTTGGATCTCAGAGGCCACATGTAATATATGTGCAGGAGAAACTGGTGTGTCTGCTGGTTTACCCCATCATCCATTGCCCCTAATGCTCCATCATCAGTCTTCAGAGAATGACAGTATTTTGGCTTTAGATAAAAATAAGCTGACACCAAGAGAAGGAATACAATTGCAGAGTAAGAAAAGACTACAAACATTGAGATATAGATTGAAATCTGAATAGGGAAAAGATAGTATAAGGAAGGTAGGATTCTGCAACTGTGAGGGAATAAAAAAGTGCATATATGTGAAAACATTTTGCAGCATTTATTAACAAAACTTGATTATCTCGCAGTAGTTGAAATGTAGTTAAAAGAG
The DNA here is from genome assembly GCA_030765045.1 of Tenodera sinensis. Lineage (NCBI taxonomy): Eukaryota > Metazoa > Arthropoda > Insecta > Mantodea > Mantidae > Tenodera > Tenodera sinensis. Next base: position 1,324,435 of record CM060966.1, read on the forward strand.
GAACGGATATACATAAAGGGAGGGCACAGAGGATGTTTAGATGTGCTGAAAGTGAAGTTATAGTGAAGTAGTGTAATTGGGATAGTGAAATGCACAATGTAAACACATTAATAAAAGTTACAAGTGTGGCGCTGATAAGAAAGGTTGAGAAAGAGGGGAAGTGAATAAAGTTGGGAGGTGAAATAAAGCAGGAAATAAAAAATTCAAATTAAGCATGGCAATGTGCATGTAAAATGTAATTTCACAGAAGGGTTGCCTTAATGGCCAAAGGACCACGGCCAGCTCAGGGGTGGCCAAAGGTATGTAAGGTCTAGTACTCAATAAATCATTATTCATGAACATCAGCTTTCTTTATATGGATTTTGCTTTCATTTCATATCATTTTGTTATTCACTCTCATACCAGGCTACTGTCTCTGAGATAATGTGCTCCTCAACAAGCATCTGGCACCAGTCCTAGGGAGGAGGGGGGGGTAACATAGAAATAAGAAGCAGTTGTACATATCTGCACACATATATATTCATTATTTTCATGTTCTACAAATTTGCGGTAATAGTTTCTTGACTTGCCTTGCGTGTCATGGAACAAAAGTCGATAATTTATTGTATGTCAGAGCCCAGGAGGATGATATGAGAGTACCTTACAGGTGGCCAGAACTCATCACACACAGAGCTACTATGGTGGGTCTCTAACAGGTGCACACAGTTCTTTAGCCCGACCGAGTTCCAGGTTGCCACAGAGAGTGCACCACCAGTCAGGTCCACCTGATCAATAGTCCCCTTGGTCCACTGACCACAGCACCTCCCCTCAGCCGAACACTGAGCATCCTGCTGGTAACACTGCTCACTCTTACCACATGGAAAGACCGGAGAGAAAGAGAGAGAATGAAATAAAAGGAAGTGATTTGGGAATGTAAGGTAAATATCCTTCCAGTATTCGTCTGAGTGACCCAGGAAAACCTAAGCTCGGGCAGGTCGGTCATGGGAATGCAGGCCAGAGATCTGAGGAATCCCGGTTGATGCTCTGGGTTAGTCTATCTTTATATAACAATATGAGAGAGGAAATGGTCATTCTGTTGTCCCTTTTAGACGTCTATCCAAATGGATGTAAATAAAGTGTTGAAATGCTTTATGTTAAACATATGTAAATAGAGTGAGCTGCTTACCGAGCGATGTATGGGATGATAATGAACATGTGATTTAGGAGCTACAATGTAACTATATACAAGGTACGGAAAGTAACTGGTCATGGGTTTGATTCCTGTGTTTGCTAGGTGAATACTGGGGTGTTAATGACATTCCTTACATTTCCTGTCTCTCTGTTTCACCTCACTTCTCATTTCATCTGTTGGTTGCTTCAGGGTTGACAGGTTGTGCATGCAGGGAGAAAGGATTATCTCTGTAAATCTCTGGAGATGCGGTCTTCCCAGGAGGATATGCCCACCTCCAGCTCTGACACCAAGGGCCTTTAATCTACAAGTCTTAACTTTAACACACATCTGTTTGTTGCTTCAGGGTTGACAGGTTGTGCATGCAGGGAGAAAGGACTATCTCTGTAAATCTCTGGCGATGCAGTCTTCCCAGGAGGATATGCCCATCTCCAGCTCTGACACCAAGGGCCTTTAATCTACAAGTCTTAACTTTAACACAAATCTGTTTGTTGCTTCAGGGTTGACAGGTTGTGCATGCAGGGAGAAAGGACTATCTCTGTAAATCTCTGGCGATGCGGTCTTCCCAGGAGGATATGCCCACCTCCAGCTCTGACACCAAGGGCCTTTAATCTACAAGTCTTAACTTTAACACACATCTGTTTGTTGCTTCAGGGTTGACAGGTTGTGCATGCAGGGAGAAAGGATTATCTCTGTAAATCTCTGGCGATGCAGTCTTCCCAGGAGGATATGCCCACCTCCAGCTCTGACACCAAGGGCCTTTAATCTACAAGTCTTAACTTTAACATACATCTGTTTGTTGCTTCAGGGTTGACAGGTTGTGCATGCAGGGAGAAAGGATTATCTCGGTAAATCTCTGGCGATGCAGTCTTCCCAGGAGGATATGCCCACCTCCAGCTCTGACACCAAGGGCCTTTAATCTACAAGTCTTAACTTTAACACACATCTGTTTGTTGCTTCAGGGTTGACAGGTTGTGCATGCAGGGAGAAAGGATTATCTCTGTAAATCTCTGGCGATGCAGTCTTCCCAGGAGGATATGCCCACCTCCAGCTCTGACACCAAGGGCCTTTAATCTACAAGTCTTAACTTTAACACACATCTGTTTGTTGCTTCAGGGTTGACAGGTTGTGCATGCAGGGAGAAAGGATTATCTCTGTAAATCTCTGGCGATGCAGTCTTCCCAGGAGGATATGCCCACCTCCAGCTCTGACACCAAGGGCCTTTAATCTACAAGTCTTAACTTTAACACACATCTGTTTGTTGCTTCAGGGTTGACAGGTTGTGCATGCAGGGAGAAAGGATTATCTCTGTAAATCTCTGGCGATGCAGTCTTCCCAGGAGGATATGCCCACCTCCAGCTCTGACACCAAGGGCCTTTAATCTACAAGTCTTAACTTAAACACACATCTGTTTGTTGCTTCAGGGTTGACAGGTTGTGCATGCAGGGAGAAAGGATTATCTCTGTAAATCTCTGGCGATGCAGTCTTCCCAGGAGGATATGCCCATCTCCAGCTCTGACACCAAGGGCCTTTAATCTACAAGTCTTAACTTTAACACACATCTGTTTGTTGCTTCAGGGTTGACAGGTTGTGCATGCAGGGAGAAAGGATTATCTCTGTAAATCTCTGGCGATGCAGTCTTCCCAGGAGGATATGCCCACCTCCAGCTCTGACACCAAGGGCCTTTAATCTACAAGTCTTAACTTTAACACACATCTGTTTGTTGCTTCAGGGTTGACAGGTTGTGCATGCAGGGAGAAAGGATTATCTCTGTAAATCTCTGGCGATGCAGTCTTCCCAGGAGGATATGCCCATCTCCAGCTCTGACACCAAGGGCCTTTAATCTACAAGTCTTAACTTTAACATACATCTGTTTGTTGCTTCAGGGTTGACAGGTTGTGCATGCAGGGAGAAAGGATTATCTCTGTAAATCTCTGGCGATGCAGTCTTCCCAGGAGGATATGCCCATCTCCAGCTCTGACACCAAGGTCCTTTAATCTACAAGTCTTAACTTTAACACACAATGGACTGTCACAAACAGGATGGAAGGAAACACAAAATGTTCACGAAGGTTGGATTTGCATTATGTAATGATCAAATCAAACAAATTAGAAGGATCTGGCTTCCACTCCTTTCAAGAGGAATGCCTAACATACAACCCTCCCAAAAATTTCCGCTGGCGTCAGGTGGCCTTGTAAATGCTCGTCTGATTATGTACATTTGGCTCCCTCAACATGCACACATTAACAGAACTGCCACTCCAGAGACAGGGAATGGTCAAATATTAATATTGACTAATACAACACTGCACACACATACAAACAGGTACAAACAAACCACACACATACACACAATTCTTTATTGAAATGAACACTTCTTCAGTAATATCTTTTATTTTCTCCACTATGTGCAGGAAGTACTGTAATTCACCCAAAAACTTAATGTTGTGAGTTCACTGGAAATATGCTTTAGGGTCCCCATGTGGTGTGGTGTGTATGTAGTGTGTGTGTGTGCTGTGTGTGGTGTGTGTGTGCTGTGTGTGTGAGTGTGTGTTGTGGTGTGTGTGTGTGTGGTGTGTGTGCTGTGTGTGAGTGTGTGTTGTGTGTGTATGTGTGGTTTGTGTGTGGTGTGTGTGTGCTGTGTGTGGTGTGTGTGTGGTGTGTGTGTGCTGTGTGTGTGAGTGTGTGTTGTGGTGTATGTGTGGTGTGTGTGTGTGGTGTGTGTGTGGTGTGTGTGTGTGTGGTGTGTGTGTGCTGTGTGTGTGAGTGTGTGTTGTGGTGTGTGTGTGCTGTGTGTGGTGTGTGTGTGTGTGTGCTGTGTGTGTGAGTGTGTGTTGTGTGTGTATGTGTGGTGTGTGTGTGTGGTGTGTGTGTGGTGTGTGTGTGTGCTGTGTGTGGTGTGTGTGTGCTGTGTGTGCTGTGTGTGTGGTGTGTGTGTGCTGTGTGTGGTGTGTGTGTTGTGGTGTGTGTGTGGTGTGTGTATGTGTGGTGTGTGTGCTGTGTGTGGTGGGTGTGTGTGAGTGTGATGTGGTGTGTGTGGTGTGTGTATGTAGTTTGTGTGTGGTGTGTGTGTGGTGTGGTGTGTGTGTGGTGTGTGTGTGAGTGTGATGTGGTGTGTGTGTGGTGTAGTGGTGTAGTGGTGTATGGTGTGTGTGTGTGGTGTTTGTGTGTCGTGTGTGTGTGATGTGTGTGTGGTGTGTGTGGTGTGTATGTGTGTGTGTATGTGTGTGTGGTGTGTGTGTGGTGTGTGTAGTTTGTGTGTGGTGTGTGTGGTGTGTGTGGTGTGTGTGTGTGGTGTGTGTGTGTGTGGTGTGTGTGGTGTGTGTGTGGTGTGTGTAGTTTGTGTGGTGTGTGTGGTGTGTATGTGTGTGGTGTGTGTATGTGGTGTGTGTAGTTTGTGTGTGTGGTGTGTATGTGTGTGTGGTGTGTGTGTGGTGTGTGTGGTGTGTATGTGTGTGGTGTGTGTGTGGTGTGTGTAGTTTGTGTGTGGTGTGGTGTGTGTGGTGTGTATGTGTGTGTGGTGTGTGTGGTGTGTGTGTGGTGTGTGTAGTTTGTGTGTGGTGTGTATGTGTGTGGTGTGTGTGGTGTGTGGTGTGTGGTGTGTATGTGTGTGTGGTGTGTGTGTGTGGTGTGTGTGTGGTGTGTATGTGTGTGGTGTGTGGTGTGTGTGTGTGTGTAGTTTGTGTGTGGTGTGTGTGGTGTGTATGTGTGTGTGGTGTGTATGTGTGTGTGGTGTGTGTGTGGTGTGTGTAGTGTGTGTAGTTTGTGTGTGGTGTGTGTGTGTGGTGTGTGTAGTTTGTGTGTGGTGTGTGTGGTGTGTATGTGTGTGTGGTGTGTGTGGTGTGTATGTGTGTGTGGTGTGTGTGTGGTGTGTGTATGGTGTGTGTAGTTTGTGTGTGGTGTGTGTAGTTTGTGTGTGGTGTGTGTGTGGTGTGTATGTGTGTGTGGTGTGTGTGGTGTGTATGTGTGTGTGGTGTGTGTGGTGTGTGTGTGTGGTGTGTGTAGTTTGTGTGGGGTGTGTGTGTGGTGTGGTGTGTGGTGTGTATGTGTGTGTGGTGTGTGTGTGGTGTGTGTGTGGTGTGTGTAGTTTGTGTGTGGTGTGTGTGGTGTGTGTGGTGTGTGTGTGGTGTGTGTGTGGTGTGTGTGGTGTGTGTGTGGTGTGTGTAGTTTGTGTGTGGTGTGTGTGGTGTGTATGTGTGTGGTGTGTGTGTGGTGTGTGTAGTTTGTGTGTGTGGTGTGTATGTGTGTGTGGTGTGTGTGTGGTGTGTGTGTGGTGTGTGTGGTGTGTATGTGTGTGGTGTGTGTGTGGTGTGTGTAGTTTGTGTGTGGTGTGTGTGGTGTGTATGTGTGTGGTGTGTATGTGTGTGGTGTGTGTGGGGTGTGTGTGGTGTGTGTAGTTTGTGTGTGGTGTGTGTGGTGTGTATGTGTGTGTGGTGTGTATGTGTGTGTGGTGTGTGTGTGGTGTGTGTAGTTTGTGTGTGGCGTGTGTGTGGTGTGGTGTGTGTGGTGTGTGTGTGTGGTGTGTGTAGTTTGTGTGTGGTGTGTGTGGTGTGTGTGTGGTGTGTGTGTGTGGTGTGTGTAGTTTGTGTGTGGTGTGTGTGGTGTGTATGTGTGTGTGGTGTGTGTGGTGTGTATGTGTGTGTGGTGTGTGTGTGGTGTGTGTAGTTTGTGTGTGGTGTGTGTGGTGTGTGTGTGGTGTGGTGTGTGGTGTGTGTGTGTGGTGTGTGTGGTGTGTGTGTGTGTAGTGTGTGGTGTGTGTGTGTGGTGTGTGTATGTGGTGTGTGTATGTAGTTTGTGTGTGGTGTGTGTTGGTGTGTGTGAGTGTGGTGTGTGTGTCTAGTGTGTGTGTGTATGTGTGTGTAGTGTGTGTGTGGTGTGTGTATGTAGTTTGTGTGTGGTGTGTGTGGTGTGTGTATGTGTGGTGTGTATGTGTGGTGTGTGTGGTGTGGTGTGTGTGTGGTGTGTGTATGTGGTGTGTGTATGTAGTTTGTGTGTGGTGTGTGTGTGGTGTGGTGTGGTGTGTGTGGTGTGTGTGTGTGGTGTGTGTGTGGTGTGGTGTGGTGTGTGTGTGTGTGGTGTGTGTGTGTGTGTGGTGTGTGTGTGTGGTGTGTGTGTGTGGTGTGTTGTGTGTGTGTGGTTTGTGTCGGTGTGTGCATCAGTGTGTGTGTGTGATTAAAACTGAAACAAGAAGCAAAAAAGCAACATTAATCTATTTTATACTAATAATAACTTTATGGATACCTACTTTTATTTTGTATGTTCATTTATGTATAAAAGTGCTATTATTTTGATTTAAAATACTTGACAAAGTTTGTCATAACTAGGCTCACAATGCCTTGTAGGTTTTGAAACTTATAGATGCAATAAATAGAAAATATAATCTTATATTGTCTCGTAACAAAGAAAGAAGAAATTCATTATACAGCATCTTGAAATAGTGCTGAAAGCTTCTTTTTCAATTTACAAGAATTAGAAACATTGGTAAAAGTGAAGTGTATATGCAGTATATGAGAGAAGAGTAGAAGATATACATACCATAGTAAGGGACGACATTTGGAAGTTTGGCTTGCCAGTCTTCATGTTTTCTAGCAATATCACCAATGTCACAAACATAATACGACTCCTCTGCATCCTTTAAAATAAAAATATTCAGTTTAGGAATAAAATAGAGACAAACTATTATATATACTCATAACTTTGCATTAGGATCATGCCTTGATAAAACACTGCTGGTGACGCAGTGCCTAATAGACCTGCCCTCTATACAGAGAGACCCAGAACTGCTGCACAGTATTTTCCGCTGTACAGACAGAATCATAATGACAGCAGCTGATGTACACAAGGTCACTCAGATGACTTGTTTTTCTCTGCTCTGAAAGTGCAGTATTGAGCTGACAGTGATATTGTGTGGTTGAGTTATTACCAGTGTACTTTATTATTTTGTCCTGTACTTAGTCACACAGTGTATTATGGCTCAGCATTTGTTTTCTGCTCCACAGTGTGGAGTATGTGTTAACTCAGCTCACCAAGTGAAAGTGTGATTTACAGAAAGATTTCCAGGAGTAATAGTTCCAGGCCATACAACAATCCATGAAATTAACAATAAATTTCAGGCCACAGAAAGTGTTCAGGCACAGAAATCTAAAAGACAGCATATGGTTCTTACCAAAGAAACATTAGACAACATCGGTCGTCGTTTGGAGAATTCCCTACCAAAATCACTTAGGTGTCTTTCAGAACAGGCAGGCATTTCTTATGAGTCTTTGCAAGGAGCTACTAAATTGAAGTTAGTATTAGTATATTAGTATTAATTGCTGTTGTCCCTCGTGGAACAAAGCATCGCCATCTGGTCCTGCTCACCTCACTCCAGGTCCTGCCTTCTTCCATTGCTTCCATATGGACAGATCTTCGCAATGATTGTCAGGGTCTTCCTCTCTTCCTCCTTCCCTCGGGTTCCACTCCAATGCTTCTCTCTCAATGGCTTCACTTCCCTTCCTCAGTGTGTGTCCAATCCACTTCCATTTCCGCTTCTTTATTTGCATGGCTATCTCAACTTCGCCCATTCTTTACCAAAGCTCATGGTTTGAAAAATTGACCCACATTTAATATTTTTCACAGACAATGCTTGGTTCCACCTTCCTGGATATGTGTGTACACAAAATAATCATCATTGGAGCTCTGAGAAACTAATATTGTTCATCAAATACCCCTTTATTAGGAAACAATTGCTGTATGGTGTGCACTTAGCGGAGAAATATTTACAAGCCCAATTTATTTTGAGTGAACAGTTGATGCACGTACATATGTTAATACAAATTTTCCCTAATTTTTTTAGAGAACTAACTGATAGAGAGCGCGATTTTGCCGTTTTTCAACAAGACTGCAACAGCTCATACAGCCAATCTTTCAAGGAGACAATTGAAAGTGTGTTTTAGGACAGAATTATTAGCATAGATTTGTGGCTCCCTCGGCCCAAAAAACTGCAATTTCTATCTCTGGGGCAAGTTAAATGATTAAAGTGTACAAGACAAACTCACACACCCTGGAAGAATTAAAACAAAATATCCACCAGGAAATTGCCAGCATTTCTCAATGTGATCTACGGCGAGTGATAGCTAGTTTCCTAAGCAGGTGTCAAAAATGTATGGACAATGACAGTGGCCAGTTTCATCATCTCCTTTAATAATGCTGGCAAGTAAAGCCTTTAAAAGTAGTTTTAAACATGTATAGTTTCATCTGCACTGTTGTATGATGGGGCAGTCGGCGACAAGCACAGAGGGCCTGTACAGACAATCACAGCACATCCAGTTCACAGTCTTTTGGATCACCTGTTATTTGTATTTGTGTTTTCTTTCTTTTGTTTTTCCCTTATTACTAAGTTTACCTTATTGAGGTTAACATTTGTGGCTTATATTAGTATAATCTTATCACAAGATGTAATATGAGTACAGTATATGCTCCAACTTGTACTACAATATATTTTAACATAAATTGCAATCTTCAGGTATAATTTTTGTTAACATCCTCCAACGTAGTGTCACATCAGATGGTGAATCAATGAAATGTGTAAAATGATGCTCAACTGAGTCCGAGGTCCAAACAGCTGTAAGTTACCCGACATTCATCTTCTCAGGATGAGGAAAAACCTCAGAAAAAAACCCATCCGGATAACTCACCATAAGCAAGATTCAAACTCGCAAACTAGTGAGGTAGAAACTCTACAGAGATGGGCCTCCAGGTATAAAACTTGTAATTTAAAATGTATTGGAAATAATAAATCATCATCATTAATAATAACAATAATGATGATGATGATTGATTGATGATTGTGATTGTTATTGTTAAAGTTATAGTTATAGTTAATTGTCGTTGTCGTTGTCATCGTCATCATCATCATTATTATTGTTATTGTTATGCGACGATCTTCTCACACAATTACGTCAATTGTGTTAATGTTGACTTCTGTTTTTGCTGTTACGGGTCTTCCAGGGTGCAGAGAATCTTGAAGGTCTTCATGACCCCCTTTGAAACATTTATACCATTCAAAGACTTGTGTTTTGCCTAAAGCTTGGTCCTTGTATGCTTGCTGCACCATTTCAAAGGTTTCTGTACGAGTTTTGTCTAAAAGAACACAAAACTTTATTGATGTGCATTGCTGCAATTTCAGTTTCATGGTGGGTGCAGTTAACATGACCTCACAAATCGGGCTCTAACTCCCAACTGATGACTCTGCATGACTGGCACTGCTAGAGGAAGGATTCACCTTTCCACCACTAGCAGCCATGGTTCTCCAGGGCGGTTTCTTTAAATACAATTAAATTAGTTTGGTTATTTATTGAAGGACCCTCGTACAAGTTATTATCCACGGGTATAGCCAAAGTAGGTGCTGTGGATATACCTTTTATTTGTGTTCATGATGAAGATCTAACAACTTGTTGCAAACAAATACAAGCAATATGTAATGAGACTAGTGTGGTTAACCTCTGCAACGTGCATTAGCTATGCTTGCAGTCAAACAAACAAAGAAACAGACAAGGTTGTCGCTGCAGAAAACAATTAACTAAAGTGTAATGTTACATTCCTACCAGGCAATTATACATTTACACAAACTTAGTGGTCTCTTAGGCCTCAAGTGACGAACAGAAGCTTCAGCAAAACCATACATTACCTACTATATGTTATCGCAATGTTTAATAGGTAGGTATCATAATATCCTTGGTGTTACCTAACCCCTACCAACATAAACTTTACTCAGACCATACATTTAAGAAAAATGACTGAATTACAAATAAATAATTTTAAAGAAAAGAAAGAATAAACAGAGCAGGTCATAAAATTGGTGCAAAAGATAAAAAGTAAAATTGAAGAAAGTTACAAACATTACCAAAAGTTAGAAACAACAGAACACATAGATAAGAAATCTTAAGGGCAGCCCAAGATGTAAATGCTTTAATAATCAACAAACTCAATTCAATTACCACACATTTCTAACACACACATGTAGTATTTGAAGCTTTCATGCGATTACTAATTAGAGCTTCTTGGGTTATCAGCCGAATAATATCTATAAAACTGTTGCAGCTTTCGGCCATTTAAACTCCATGAAATGAATGAATGATGAGAAAGATGTAGGTTTAAGGGCACTCAACTACTAGGTCATCAGCAGCTTTAAAAAACAGTTCATGGCAAAAGCCAGATATAAAGTTTAATATAAAACAAAATTACTAGTAAAATGAAAATGTACATAATTATACAAAAGAGAGATGCAAAAGCCAAACTTAAAACTAGGTTACAAAGATGTCAAAAAAGTATAACAATTTGATATTTAAAGTTTTAAATTCTCAAGTTCTGCAAAAAACTTAAAAACTCTTGCAACTGCTTGTTTATTGCAAGTCTAATAGGGAGTTGCAGAGAGCCTCGAAGGTCCACTAGAGAGGAACATTCTAACAACACGTGACGGACTGACACACAGTGCACTAAGAGGAGGCGTGCCCCATTTAAAAATGTAACCATGTGTGAAATCACAGTGGCCAATTTGCAACCAAGTCAAGTTAAGCTCCTCACAACAAGATATGCGAGAGGAACTTCCCCAGTTTATCGGAAGTTGTTTCACTTCTCTAAGCTTATTACTGCGGAGAGCTGACCACTCTTCCTGCCAGGACGACAGCACTGTTCCCCGCACTTCAAGCCTAAAGTCTTCCGAAGTAACACATGAGATGGTAATACTGGGTTCTGTAGTTGCCATCTTTGCTGCCAAATCTGCCATTTCATTCCCCGGCAAACCTAAATGACTAGAAAACCATGCACACACCACGTCAATGCCAAAAGCGTGTAAAGCATGGAGGGCATCCTGGATACATTGTACAATAGGGTGGGAGTTGTACAACTGACAAAGGCTCTGAAGTGCACTAAGGGAATCACTCAAAATCAGGCAATCCCCTAATTTACGACCCACATATAAAACGGCTCGGTAAATTGCATAACGCTCTGCAGTATAAACGGAAGTGCCTTAGCTTGATGCATCTGTGTAAATCAAACGTCGGTCAATGTAAACTGACAAAAATTCTAAAAAAACAAGGGTGCATACTAGAGATAGGGATCGTGGACTTCCGGTAGACACTCACCCCCAGATCTACATGGTACGTGCTAGACATTTCAATAGCGACCTTCCTAAGAAGCTCCCGGAAACGAAAACCCGCTGGCTTAGGACTAAGGGTGCTTTTCCTATATCGTTCTCTTAGCGTGGTGGTGAAAAACGAAGCGAACATTAGATGCTTAGGCATACATCTAAACGCACAGCCATAATTTGCCAAGAGAATCTCACGCCGATATTGCAGAGGAGGTTCTGCTGACTCGGCGTAAAGGCTTACCACTGGGCTTGTTGGAAAAGCTCCTATTGCAATGCGGATGCCCCTATTGTGGACCGTGTCTAATCTTCTCAGCACAGATGGTCGTGCTGAAGAATAAACAACACACCCATAGTCAAGTTTGGATCGGATGAGTGCGCGATACATTCGCAATAAAATTCTCCGATCCGCTCCCCACGATTTGCCATTTAGAACGGTCACATCGTGCTCTTAGCTGTGCTATTTGCGATGACCAACTAAGCTTCATATCCAAGATCAACCCCAAGAAACACGTCCCATCTGCGAAGAGAAGTAAATCTGGACCGAAACGGAGCGAAGGTGGTAATCGTCTCCAACAGTACCTACGGTACCAGAAATTAACGCAGATTGACTTCTCAGTAGAGAAACCGAAGCTCCATTCTCTAAGGTTGTCCAAACATTGCTGCAGGCGCCGCCGTTGTAAGAACGCCGTACGCTATGAAGTGCAATAGATGGCGAAGTCGTCTACGAATAGGCATGACGAAACTCCACGTGGAACACATTTCTAGATGGAGTTAATTGTTAAATCGTGACACTTAGTACCGAACCCTGCGGTACTCCCTCCTCCTGAACAAAAGAATTAGAAAAAAACCGAGCCGAACCTTACTCGGAGAAAGCAGTCCTTAATAAACTCCTGGATGAACAGCGGTAGGCTTCCACGTATGTTCCAGGTATGCAGGGAACGCAGAATCCCTGCTCGCCAACACGTATCATAAGCCTTCTCGAAATCGAAGAATATGCCAACGGTTTGACAGTTCTTCATAAATCCATTCATTATCTGTGTCGAGATGGTTTAGGGTTGAACGGCGTCGTCGAAAACCACATTGGGTGTTAATCAGTAGGTTACGACTTCCTAACCACCATACCAATCGTTCATTGATCATGCGTTCCATCATCTTGCAAATGCAACTGGTGAGGGAAATAGGACGATAGCTGGAGGGAAGACGACTGTCCTTTCCAGCCTTCAAGATGGGAATAATTGTGGCCTCCCGCCAATTTTCTGGGAGCATAGTGTCAACCCAAACACGATTATAGACCACGAGCAGGAATGCCTTACCTTTAGGAGAGATCTGTTGTAACATTTGTACATGAATACCGTCCGGTCCTGGTGCTCATAATCGCGAAGATGAAAGAGAATGCTCTAACTCCGCCATGGTGAAAAGGCGATTGTAATCTTCTACGTTTCTAGAATGAAACGTGAAGCCTTGAGATTCCACCTGAGTTTTAATTGGAAGGAACTCAGTGGAGTAGTTTTCCAAGCTAGACACTTGAGCGAACAAACGTGTTGGCCACTTAAAATTGATACACAACAGCTCCTGTAGCTGTTTTCAGTTCCGCAATAGGTATATGGGTCGATCTACCTGCAACACACCTTAACTTATCCCATACAACCGAGGAAGGTGTATGTCGGTTAAATGAAACTACTTATTTGCGCCATGATGCCTTTTTGCTATCCTTAATGGCTTATCCGGACATGAAGTGCATTTTCTTGTATTGGATTAGGTTATCCAATGTAGGGTGACGTTCAAGAGCACGCCTTCGAGCTCGAATGGCATTCCGACATTCATCCATCCAGAAGAGTGGGACAGGAGCAGTTAGTCGACCGCGGAATAGATTGTTCAGCAGCAGAAAGAATCCTCTCGGTAAGATGCTGCGCCAAATCATTCACTGAGTCGTGCTCGGCGGTCAGTTCCAGTTGACATGGTCCAAGCGCCATCTAGGCATATCTTGGAGCATTATGTTGCGTTAAGAGACTAATAAGTGTTCACTAGAGTGTACATACATCAGTCATGATATCCCATTGTAAGAAGACTGCCAACTGAGGTGAACAAACTGCAAGATTAAGGTGCGAGAGACTATTGAAGGAGGCAGAAAGAAATGTAGGCTCTCCAGTGTTGAGGAAAGCTAGGTTGGAATCAGCGATGAGCTTTCCTCTCGCAAAAGCGCGACTTGAACCCCCAAAGTGGGTGATGCGCACTGGGAAACCAGATCTCGTAAGTCAACGGGCCAGAAGTCATGGGACGGGAGCAAATATAAGTTACAAATGGTAACTCTACGGCAACTTGCTGTATGTCAGACCGTAAGGTTATGGATTCTATATCTAATCTAATATCTGTAAATGAGCAATTCTTGTGTGTGCGTGCGCGCGCGCGCGTGTGTGTGTGTGTGTGTTCCGCGCATCTTGGAAACGAGTCTAACGATTTGGCTTAAATTTTATATTCAGATAAGGTTTTGCTTTGTAAGTTTATCTACAATTATTGTGTCATTCCTGAGAAGAAAAAAACGCGATTTTACATAAAAAAATAAGCTTTTTATGACCCGTTCTACAGAGCAAGTCTTGTACACATATTGTCGGTATCTCAGAAACGGTTCTATTTTCATCAAATTTCATATTCAGGTAAGATTTTGCTTCTTAAGTTTATCTTCAATTGTGTCTTGTCCGACAAAACGCGATTTTAGAAAGGAAAAAAAACCAGGTTTTTATTCAATCTTCTATAAATAATTTATACAATTTTCTGTGTCTGAAATACAAATCTTACGTATTACATTCACACTGTTTTCTCTACTCACATTCAGATCTCTTTGTCTCCTCACTGTTCTAAAAACAATTTTCCATAAAAAACGTAGTTTTACACACTACAAATTATCTCCGTTTTTAAAATAAGTCATACCATTTTCCGTATGTTTGAAATACAAATGCTGTTACATTCACACTGTTTTTTCCACTCACTTATAGATAAGACATTCACATCTCTTTCTATACTCACTCTTCTACTAACAAGTCATATACATGGATGTTTGTATACAGGTATGTAACTGTTAATCACGGATCACCGTGAAATTAGGCACGTATATGTATTTTTCCATGGAGAAAGTTTTTTTGGTAACCATTTTACTACACAATGTAATACTTTCAAATGGTTTTCTACTCGCTTTTCTTTTACATGGTACATTCATATATCCTCTGTTTGTCCTTCAACATACAATTCATAGAATTTTCTATGATTGAAATATAAATGCAACGTATTACATTACGCGGTTTGCGTTACTAATTCTTCCTTTACAAGACACAATCACTCTGCTTTCATACTCGCCCTTCAACATACAATTCACACAATTTGCTATATGTTTGAAATAGTATTACATTCATACTATTTTCTCTCCTCACTTTTGTTATACGTAACAATTCACATGTTGTTGTCTATCGTTAATGTGCTTCACGCCTGTGTGTGTGTGTGTGTGTGAGTGTGTGTGTGTGTGTGTGTGTGTGTGTGTGTGTGTGTGTGTGTGTGTGTGTGTGTGTGTGTGTGTGAGTTTCATGGCGAAAGTTTTTATGCAATCTATTTTACCACGGAACGTGTTACGTTCACATGGTTTTCTCTACTCCCTTTTTCTTTTACATAACTCACAACTCCCTCTTCTACAAAGAATCCATACATTTTTCCATGCATTTGAAATATAAGTGCAATGTATAACATTTGCGCTGTTTTTCTACTCATTTTTCTTTTACTAAACAGTCACATTTCTTTCACTAATCCCTCTTCGACGAACAATTCATACAATTTTCTGTGTGATAGAAACAAAAATGCGCATTACATTCATAAGGCTTTATCAACTAGCGTTTCTTCCTGCAGTATTTGTTATTGTTCAACAGTGCTTTTGCTCAGTGCCGTTCCAGTGTTTTAATAAAAAATAAAGAAGTACCTACCTAGTTAAAATGTGAAGTTGTCACAATTGGTGTCAGGAGTGCGTCGAAAATCACGAAATAGGACAGTTGGTGACAAAGTTGATCGGGCGTTTGGTATATGCCTTTCCACCCTTAGAGGACCTCAATCGAGAGTGTATCTCGGGGCCCCGGGTGCCCCAAACACACACCTACAGAAGGGTCACTATGGAGTTTAGTATATGCCTTTCCACCCTTAGAGGACCTCAATCGAGAGTGTGTCTCCGGGCCCAGGGTGCCCCAAACACACACACACCTACAGGAGGGTGTCTATGGAGTTTAGTATATGCCTTTCTACCCGTTAGAGGACCTCAATCGAGAGTGTGTCTCCGGGCCCAGGGTGCCCCAAACACACACACACCTACAGGAGGGTGTCTATGGAGTTTAGTATATGCCTTTCCACCCGTTAGAGGACCTCAATCGAGAGTGTGTCTCGGGGCCCCGGGTGCCCCAAACACACACACACACACCTACAGGAGCGTGTCTATGGAGTTTAGTATATGCCTTTCCACCCGTTAGAGGACCTCAATCGAGAGTGTGTCTCGGGGCCCCGGGTGCCCCAAACACACACACACACACACACACACACACACACACACACACACACACCTACAGGAGCGTGTCTATGGAGTTTAGTATATGCCTTTCCACGCTTAGAGGACCTCAATCGAGAGTGTGTCTCGGGGCCCCGGGTGCCCCAAACACACACACACACACACACACACACCTACAGGAGGGTCACTATGGAGTTTAGTATATGCCTTTCCACCCTTAGAGGACCTCAATCGAGAGTGTGTCTCGGGGCCCCGGGTGCCCCAAACACACACACACACCTACAGGAGGGTCACTATGGAGTTTAGTATATGCCTTTCCACCCTTAGAGGACCTCAATCGAGAGTGTGTCTCGGGGCCCCGGGTGCCCCAAACACACACACACACCTACAGGAGGGTGACTATGGAGTTTAGTATATGCCTTTCCACCCTTAGAGGACCTCAATCGAGAGTGTGTCTCGGGGCCCCGGGTGCCCCAAACACACACACACCTACAGGAGGGTGACTATGGAGTTTAGTGGGATGATGATGTTGTAGTGTTTAACGCCCGCTTTTATTACTACGGCACCGCAGGCGGTGACACTGATGATACATGGAATGAAGATGGAGCACCGGTGGAATGAGATGGCGGGGGAAACCGGAGCACCCGGAGAAAACCCGCCCTGACGCCGCTTCGTCCACCACGAATACCACATGCGGGTCCCTGGGATCGAACCCGGGCCGCCTAGGTGGTAGGCGAGCGCGCTAACCGCTCGGCCACGGCGCCGCCGACTATGGAGTTTAGTATATGCCTTTCCACCCGTTAGAGGACCTCAATCGAGAGTGTGTCTCGGGGCCTCGGGTGCCCCAAACACACACACACCTACAGGAGGGTGACTATGGAGTTTAATATGCTCGAAATGTGGAAGATTTCACACGGTCCGAGAAACTCTAATTACTGCGACAGTTCACACGGGATCAATTTGCACTTCTATTCAGCCTTTTATTCATTCATTCAATATTATTTGTGATAGATTCTTGGTTGTGTTGGAAACTAACGGTAACTGCCCCAACACATATCCCACTGATAATACTCACATCAAACATTTCTATTTGTTGTACCACATTCTCAAGGTCTATGTCCTTTACCACAAGGTCCTTCATGTCAGGGAACTAAGGTACCTTATTCACAAACTGCAACAAACAAACGACCACATTAACATGAACAAGGTTTCCACATACGCACGCACACACACCCACACACACACACACACACGCACGCACGCACACACACACAGAGAGAGAGAGAGAGAGAGAGAGAGAGAGAGACCTTTTTCTGAACACCTGATGTGCTACACTCACATGACTTTCTCTACTCTTGTACTAACCATTCTTACAAACTCTTATTGCTATATCTTCTTCATGTTAATACAGATATCTGATGTGTTACACTCACATGACTTTCTCTACTCTTGTACTAACCATTCTTACAAACTCTTATTGCTATATCTTCTTCATGTTAATACAGATATCTGATGTGTTACACTCACATGACTTTCTCTACTCTTGTACTAACCATTCTTACAAACTCTTATTGCTATATCTTCTTCATGTTAATACGGATATCTGATGTGTTACACTCACATGACTTTCTCTACTCTTGTACTAACCATTCTTACAAACTCTTATTCCTATATCTTCTTCATGTTAATACAGATATCTGATGTGTTGCACTCACATGACTTTCTCTACTCTTGTACTAACCATTCTTACAAACTCTTATTGCTATATCTTCTTCATGTTAATACAGATATCTGATGTGTTACACTCACATGACTTTCTCTACTCTTGTACTAACCATTCTTACAAACTCTTATTCCTATATCTTCTTCATGTTAATACAGATATCTGATGTGTCACACTCACATGACTTTCTCTACTCTTGTACTAACCATTCTTACAAACTCTTATTCCTATATCTTCTTCATGTTAATACAGATATCTGATGTGTTGCACTCACATGACTTTCTCTACTCTTGTACTAACCATTCTTACAAACTCTTATTCCTATATCTTCTTCATGTTAATACAGACATCTGATGTGTTACACTCACATGACTTTCTCTACTCTTGTACTAACCGTTCTTACAAACTCTTATTCCTATATCTTCTTCATGTTAATACAGATATCTGATGTGTTACACTCACATGACTTTCTCTACTCTTGTACTAACCGTTCTTACAAACTCTTATTCCTATATCTTCTTCATGTTAATACAGATATCTGATGTGTTACACTCACATGACTTTCTCTACTCTTGTACTAACCATTCTTACAAACTCTTATTCCTATATCTTCTTCATGTTAATACAGATATCTGATGTGTTACACTCATGACTTTCTCTACTCTTGTACTAACCATTCTTACAAACTCTTATTCCTATATCTTCTTCATGTTAATACAGATATCTGATGTTACACTCACATGACTTTCTCTACTCTTGTACTAACCATTCTTACAAACTCTTATTCCTATATCTTCTTCATGTTAATACAGATATCTGATGTGTTACACTCACATGACTTTCTCTACTCTTGTACTAACCATTCTTACAAACTCTTATTCCTATATCTTCTTCATGTTAATACAGATATCTGATGTGTTACACTCACATGACTTTCTCTACTCTTGTACTAATCATTCTTACAAACTCTTATTCCTATATCTTCTTCATGTTAATACAGATATCTGATGTGTTACACTCACATGACTTTCTCTACTCTTGTACTAACCATTCTTACAAACTCTTATTCCTATATCTTCTTCATGTTAATACAGATATCTGATGTGTTGCACTCACATGACTTTCTCTACTCTTGTACTAACCATTCTTACAAACTCTTGTTGCTATATCTTCTTCATGTTAATACAGATATCTGACGTGTTACACTCACATGACTTTCTCTGCTCTTGTACTAACCATTCTTACAAACTCTTATTCCTATATCTTCTTCATGTTAATACAGATATCTGATGTGTTACACTCACATGACTTTCTCTACTCTTATAGTAACCATTCTTACAAACTCTTACTCCTATATCTTCTTCATGTTAATACAGATATCTGATGTGTTGCACTCACATGACTTTCTCTACTCTTGTACTAACCATTCTTACAAACTCTTATTCCTATATCTTCTTCATGTTAATACAGATATCTGATGTGTTACACTCACATGACTTTCTCTACTCTTGTACTAACCATTCTTACAAACTCTTATTCCTATATCTTCTTCATGTTAATACAGATATCTGATGTGTTACACTCACATGACTTTCTCTACTCTTGTACTAACCATTCTTACAAACTCTTATTCCTATATCTTCTTCATGTTAATACAGATATCTGAGGTGTTACACTCACATGACTTTCTCTACTCTTGTACTAACCATTCTTACAAACTCTTATTCCTATATCTTCTTCATGTTAATGCAGATATCTGACGTGTTACACTCACATGACTTTCTCTACTCTTGTACTAACCATTCTTACAAACTCTTATTCCTATATCTTCTTCATGTTAATGCAGATATCTGACGTGTTACACTCACATGACTTTCTCTACTCTTGTACTAACCATTCTTACAAACTCTTATTCCTATATCTTCTTCATGTTAATGCAGATATCTGATGTGTTACACTCACATGACTTTCTCTACTCTTGTACTAACCATTCTTACAAACTCTTATTCCTATGTCTTCTTCGTGTTAATACAGATATCTGATGTGTTACACTCACATTACTTTCTCTACTCTTGTACTAACCATTCTTACAAACTCTTATTCCTATGTCTTCTTCGTGTTAATACAGATATCTGATGTGTTACACTCACATGACTTTCTCTACTCTTGTACTAACCATTCTTACAAACTCTTATTCCTATGTCTTCTTCGTGTTAATACAGATATCTGATGTGTTACACTCACATGACTTTCTCTACTCTTGTACTAACCATTCTTACAAACTCTTATTCCTATATCTTCTTCATGTTAATACAGATATCTGATGTGTTACACTCACATGACTTTCTCTACTCTTGTACTAACCATTCTTACAAACTCTTATTCCTATATCTTCTTCATGTTAATACAGATATCTGATGTGTTACGCTCACATGACTTTCTCTACTCTTGTACTAACCATTCTTACAAACTCTTATTCCTATATCTTCTTCATGTTAATACAGATATCTGATGTGTTACACTCACATGACTTTCTCTACTCTTGTACTAACCATTCTTACAAACTCTTATTCCTATGTCTTCTTCGTGTCAATACAGAGAAACAAATTATGTTATTGTATATTTCCTTGCAGGTACAAGGGGAATATGGGAATACAGTAGACTGTGAGCGATAGTCAAATCATCTAAAGCTTTCAAATTATGTTTAACATATAAAAAATGAACAACTCCGAAATGGTTCACTCTACAAAAAAATTTATTCAGACATAAATTGTGTATTTTGGCGAGATCTACATTTTTTGTGTAGTAAGATTTTGTCTATCTCTAACAGTTTACGAGTTATTCAAGTCATCAAGAGTAAACAGGATTACATGGCTATTGACAGAAAGTTCAATATATACATTTCATTTGTCATCAAAATATCTCAAACATATGACATTTTAATAAAAATCATTAGAGCCATTTTCAAGAAAATCAAAATTTTCGAAAAAGTTTCCATGTAAAGGGTAAATTAGGGTGGGGCTATTTTCTTCAAAATCTTCATGTCGCATCCTTGAAAGACATTAACTTAAATACCAACTTTGGTTTTTAACTTACGTGCATTTTTCTCTGCATAAGAATTTTGCTTGGACTTCAACGAATATTTGTATAAAAGAAAAATTAACCCAATTGGTCCAGCCGTTCTTGAGTTTTGCACTTAGCAACGCATAGCAATTAATTTGTATTTATATAGATGGAACAAATGAACATCTGTTCATTACTTACCTACGTTTAACAAGTTTATGAACAGTGGAAGTAAAGCGGACTAGATGCCAGGTCGACTTGCCAGCTCATACCTGTCCACAAGGGTGAGGGTCGTAATGTACTTACAAGTCCAAAGAGAACATCATTCCAACATTTCTCTTACACTTGTTAGTAAGAAAGTAATCCCAATGTAAAGAAAACAACTTTAAGTTACAAATAGGTCTTGTGTGTGTGTGTGTGTGTGTCAGTCTGTGGACAGCATAACTCGAAAACGAAAAGTCGGTTAAAAACCAAAGTTGGTATTTATTAATGTCTTACAAGGAAGCGACACGAAGATTTTGAAGAAAATTGCTCCAACCTAAACTACCCTTTACATGGAACATTTTTCGAAAATTTTTATTTTCTTGAAAATGGCTACAACTATTTTGATTAAAATGACATATCTTTGAGATATTTTTGTGACATATGAAATGTATATCTTGAATTTCCTGGATATATCCCCTGTACTCCTGTTTAATCTGGATGACTTTTGTATAACTGGTAAACAGTAACAGGTAGACCAAACCTTACTATACAAAAAATGTAGATCTTGCTAAAACACACAATTTATGTCTGAATAATTGTTTTGTACAGTGAACCATTTCGGAGATATTCCTTGTTATTTGTGTGAGTTTTGAAGAACGTATACTTCTCTCAAATGGAACTTCGTTATTCATTTTTATATGCTAACCGTGCAAAGAGAATGGAATCTCAAAGCTTTGAAAGATTTGACTATCGCTCATATTCCCCTTGTACCTATAAGAATATACTCAATAAGATGATTTGTACAAATTTTTATCTTAACTAACACGAAGAAGATATAGGAATAAGAGTTTGTAAGAATGGTTAGTACAAGAGTAGAGAAAGTCATGTGAGTGTAACACATCAGATATCTGTATTAACATGAAGAAGATATAGGAATAAGAGTTTGTAAGAATGGCTAGTACAAGAGTAGAGAAAGTCATGTGAGTGTAACACATCAGATATCTGTATTAACATGAAGAAGATATAGGAATAAGAGTTTGTAAGAATGGTTAGTACAAGAGTAGAGAAAGTCATGTGAGTGTTACACATCAGATATCTGTATTAACATGAAGAAGATATAGGAATAAGAGTTTGTAAGAATGGTTAGTACAAGAGTAGAGAAAGTCATGTGAGTGCAACACATCAGATATCTGTATTAACATGAAGAAGATATAGGAATAAGAGTTTGTAAGAATGGTTAGTACAAGAGTAGAGAAAGTCATGTGAGTGTAACACATCAGATATCTGTATTAACATGAAGAAGATATAGGAATAAGAGTTTGTAAGAATGGCTAGTACAAGAGTAGAGAAAGTCATGTGAGTGTAACACATCAGATATCTGTATTAACATGAAGAAGATATAGGAATAAGAGTTTGTAAGAATGGTTAGTACAAGAGTAGAGAAAGTCATGTGAGTGCAACACATCAGATATCTGTATTAACATGAAGAAGATATAGGAATAAGAGTTTGTAAGAATGGTTAGTAGAAGAGTAGAGAAAGTCATGTGAGTGTAACACATCAGATATCTGTATTAACATGAAGAAGATATAGTAATAAGAGTTTGTAAGAATGGTTAGTACAAGAGTAGAGAAAGTCATGTGAGTGCAACACATCAGATATCTGTATTAACATGAAGAAGATATAGGAATAAGAGTTTGTAAGAATGGCTAGTACAAGAGTAGAGAAAGTCATGTGAGTGTAACACATCAGATATCTGTATTAACATGAAGAAGATATAGGAATAAGAGTTTGTAAGAATGGTTAGTACAAGAGTAGAGAAAGTCATGTGAGTGCAACACATCAGATATCTGTATTAACATGAAGAAGATATAGGAATAAGAGTTTGTAAGAATGGTTAGTACAAGAGTAGAGAAAGTCGTGTCAGATGTGTAAGACCAAGTACAGGTCACACTTGTTGAACAAAGTGGTGTTTAAGAGCCAAGTAGACGTAAGAACTTACTTGAGGTAGCAGAGGAGCGTTTAGTGGCAAGTGTTGTTACTTATATAGGCATGTATGTAGGTACATAACTTCATGTGAAAGTATGAGACATCCTGACACATACTTCATGATAATCTCAGTTCCGCAACCGGTGTGTCGCGGCACAGCAGTGTGCCGTCACAGGTCTAACGCAATACAGTTCTACCAACGTAGTTGTCCATTTTCACTAAGAAGGTGTAAATGTCGAGCTTTCCACCATGTCAAAGTCGGATGGGCTCCTACACAGTTACTTCACTTTCTCAACAACGCCATGCGTTTTGGTATGGCCGTTTATTTTTAACACCTCTTTATTAGGTTCACCTGTGTGTGTGTGTGTGTGTGTGTGTGTGTGTGTGTGTGTGTGCGCGCGTGAATGTGGTGTGTGCGTGTGTGTTCGCGTGTATGTGTGCGTGTGTATGTGGCGGGAAATGCCGGCTATTTCAGCTAATATATACCCGCATATAAGATAATTTGTACAAATGTTTATTAACCTGAAGAAGACAAGAATAAGAGTTTGTAAGAATACTTGATACAATAGTAGAGAAAGTTATGTGAGTGTATTACGTAAGATTTTTGAAATTGTGGTTAAAGGTGATGTTTACGAGGACTGGTGTGTTTTATAACAATAGTCAACTCGTAAAAACCCAAATGTATTCTCGACCTTGTTTGTAGCGTGCTTATCTGTAACTGCGAGGTTATGCAAACTTCGTCACTGTCTCTAACTGTACTGTTTCACTTGTGTAACCTCAGGCTGTAGTCTCATACACACACCGTGCGATCTATGTACATATTCCATGACAGACGCCATTTTGAACAAACTTCACTTCCTTATATACCTGCGTGCACATGTATTTCGTATCGCAGCACGTGCACTGAATGTGCATCTTAATTTATTCAATTTATTCTTACTATAAGATTTTCAAACTGTTTTTGCAAATAATTCGTCTAGTTATATTAAATTTAACGCTATTTTGTATGTTACATGACGACATGCAGGTTAAGCGGTGGGATCAACTATACTCCATCCAGCCTTAGACCCACACCTTGTATCCCTCCGCGGTAACCCCGCGTTCGTATCAGCTGCGACTAACAAAAGCAAATAAACGCCGCGTGGACAGTATTCTTATTAATATTATTTACTATTTTATATAAATCAAAAGTTTAAAGCTATTTTTGATTATCATATATATTGAAAACTCGCAGATTGTCGCCAGTGCTTAAGGTACTATATTTTGTGGTGTGCTTTGGTTTAGGGTATATCGTAGGTTAGGTGACGGCATGTGTTTACATCAAGTTGGGATCTAAGACTGGAGCGATTATAGATAATGAAGTGTTACTCAAACACGTATGTACTGTTGTCTATCTTCTTCTACAATGTCGTGCCTCAGCCTCCTTTATCCTTTTCCTCCATTCTTCTCTGCCCAAAACCAGTCTTTTCCCTGCTGCAGTACCGAAAAAAAAAAAACTCCAGAATCAGAGTTCACGGCGTCTATCCACTTGTTCCTAGGTCTTCCAACTGGTCTCTTGCCATGTATCTTCCCTTCCATAACTCTCTTTGGTATTTGATGTTCTACCATTTTATAAACATGTCCAACCCATTCTAACCTTTTTGATTTAATATAAGTTACCAGGTCATCACTTTTATATTTCTCGTATAGCTCATATATATACATATGTATATCTGCTTCTCCACACTGCATTATCTAGTACTGCTCCAAAGATCTTCTGCGGATCTTCCATTCAAATACACCAAGCACTGTTTCAGTTCTCTTTGCATGTTTCACTCCATAACTCACAATGCTCCTGATTATAGTTTGATATATCTTAATTTTAGTTCTCTGGTGTACATTGTTAGATTTCATTATTTTCCCCAGTGCAAACTGTAGTTCAAGGTAAGGTCGGTGAAGGTAGACTTCATGAAGAAGAATAGCAGCACCTAGAGGAGAGCTTGTCTACAAAAGAAAGATGACATAGACGGCCGTTTCAGGTTATGTCAATTGCCCACCATGGCCTTATTCCCCTACTCATCTAAACTGAAAAACACAATAGGAAATGTTATGCTAGGCATAGATATTTACTATATCTCACACAACTTCAGTGAAACATGCATGAACCTTGTCAACATTTATATAGAAACATAATTAATTTCCGGAGGAATGATTCACAATTGAGGTAAACATGTTCCCTGCTTTATTTTCAACAACTACAATAATCTATATAATCAACTACCATTCGTTAGTCTCACAAAAACTTGAAAATAACTCAACCGATTTGAATAATTTCTTTTTTCTTTTGTTCGCTTCAACACTGCAATGGTTTAGAAAAAAATCTGTTGCACTCACGTGACTTTCTCTACTCTCGTACTAACAATTCTTACAAACCCTTATTCCTATATCTTCTTCGTGTTAGTTGAGATAAATATTTGTACAAATCATCTTATTGCTTATTTCCTTGTAGGTACACGGGGAATATGGGAATACAGTAGGCTTTGAGCGATAGTCAAATCTTTTAAAGCTTTCAAATTCTATTCTCTTTGCACAGTTAAAATGAACGATGTTCCATTTCACGAAAGTTTCAAGTTTTCCAAAACTCACACAAATAACAAGGAATATCTCTGAAATGGTTCACTCTACAAAAAACATTTATTGAGACAAATTGTGTGTTTTAAGGAGATCTACATTTTTTGTAGAGTAAGATTTTGTCTATCTCTTATGGTTTACGAGTTATTCAAAAGTCATCCAGACTAAACAGGACTACATATGCTATAGCCAGAAAATTCAAAATATAAATTTCATTTGTCATAAAAATATCTCAAACATGTGGTATTTTAATCAAAATTGTTAGAGCCATTTGCAAGAAAATAACAATTTGCAAAAAATTTTCCATCTAAAGGGTAGCTTAGGATGGGGCTATTTTCTTCAAAATCTTTGTGTTGCATCCTTGAAAGACATTGACCTTAAATACCAACTATGGTTTTTAAGCGACTTTTCGTTTTTGAGTTATGCTGTCCACAGACTCACAGATACACACATGGACCTTTTTCTAAAAATGCTTTTTCTGGTTCAGGGGAACTCAAAACACATATTTCTGGTGAAATCTTCACATCAATATTTTGGGTGGAATACAATACTTCCTTCTACTTACCAGTAGAGAAAGTAAAGAAGAATGTAAGGAAAGACAGAAAGGAGCTGCCAAAAATCGAAATTGGTAATTTGTATGGGAATTGCCTCTTTCAACATATGGCATTTGTGGCAAACGTATCCTTTCACAGCTGCACCTATTACATTTAAAATTATTACTTCATAAAAAGAGTAGTATAGTTTCAAAATAGATCTTGTTAAATCAAATTTAATTGCATTTCTGAACATTCACTTTGGTCAGCTATTCTAACAAGGTAAATTGACTTTGTAGGCTTAGAAATAACAGAAAATTCATTCAATTTTGTTTTAGCGAGACTCGGGCAGGCTTACACATAACCACAAAATGTGTTTTAGCGAAAGTCAAGGAATTATTTGAGAATTTTAATATTGTGAAGTTCTTAAGGTAAGTTCAACAAATTTGATTGATTGTGAAAAGAATGCCATGCCAAGGAGAGGACGAGCTGAACTGTGGCGAGCTACTTCGCGTCGAAACCACACTGAGCGACAGATACTCGTACTGGCATGCCCAATTTACATTCCAGAGTGACTAAAAATGAACAAGCTAATAGATGAGAGGTAGAACTGGAACTTAAAAATTCAATGCCACAGCTGGGACTTGAACCACACACCTTCCGCTTACCGGGCGGCTGCTCTACCACTGAGCTATTGTGACAAACTGCCAGAATGGCATTAAATTCTCAAACCAGTTCGTATTTCTCCTGGTAAACCACAAAGGCAGTCTCACATCAGAGACAAATTACCCCAATGGTGACTTACTATTGTAAGTACTTTATATCCCAGGATTAAATAACCTTCAGATGGTAATTATTATTTATTTATGCCAACAAACTTACTGTTGGTGTTTTTAACCACACAAGCCGTGTGTGGGCAATGTTTGAGAGGTAGAACTGGAACTTAAAAATTCAGGTTATTTAATCCCAGGACATAAAGTACTTACGATAGTAAGTCACTATTGGGGTAATTGTCTCTGATGTGAGACGGCCTTTGTGGTTTACCAGGAGAAATACGAACTGGTTTGAGAATTCAATGTCATTCTGACACATTGTCACAGTAACTCAATGGTTAGAGCACCCGTCTGATAAGCAGAAGGTCTGTGGTTCAATTTCCAGCTGTGGCATTGAATTTTTAAGTTCCAGTTCTACCTCTCAAACATACACGGCTTGTGTGGTTAAAAACACCAGCAGTAAGTTTGCTGGCATAAATAAATAATAAGCTAATAGATGTCTGAGAAACTTTTTGTTTTTACATATGGAGAAAGAAAGCAAAACACATATTCTAACAGATAGTCCCCCATTCGGATCTCCGGGCGGGGACTACTTCTCGAGAACCAAAACATTATACTAATAGAAGATCTAACATCAGACTTCTACAATGGAATGCGGGTGGTCTCATACAAACAAAAAAAGTAGAACTGAATAAAATTGTATTTGATTATAACATTGATATATTTGTAATACAAGAAGCAAATCTAACAAATTACCAACTTAAATACTTCAATTTTACTGGATTTTTACTGCACTTACTACCCAAAAATAGACAGATAAGTAGTGGAATATTAGTTGGAGTCAAAAAGGATATTAAAACCTCCTTTGAGATTGTTAAAGAAATGGATAACACAGATAAAAGCGAATTAATAAAGGTAAATTTTTGGGATAACAAAACACATCTACATTTATACAGTATTTACAATCCTCCCAGGAATGTACCGGATCTCTCACTTATTGACCAATTAAATAAAACAATCGTAATTGGGGATTTCAATGCACATTCCAAAAGATGGGGTTATGAAAAAGTGGATTCTACAGGGAAGATAGTGGAAGAATTTTTGAGTACCACAACTTTTGAACTGATTTATAGTAAAGAAGATCCCACAACCTTCATACATTATTCTGGAGCGGGCAGTAACCCAGACCTTTTGTTAGCTACAACAGATATTGTTTCAAAAATTAAAAAACAAGTTATAGAAGATCCAAGTTCTGGTCACAGAGCGGTAATTGCTGATATAAAACTAGAGAATACAAATAACAGTCAAGGTCTTACGAATCTGTATTGGAACTTCAAAAAAGCAGATTGGAACAAATATAAAACTGAATTAGAACATAAATTTAAAGAACAAACAAACTCACAGCTGCATGACCAACCAGATCATATGAACAAAGAATTCTGTAAAGTCATCCTAGAAACTGCAAAAAAACATATTCCTCGTGGAAGAATTAAAAATTTCAAACCCTTTTGGAACCCCCAGTTAGAAGAACTGAAAAAGCAAAGGGATATAGCTAGAAATACAGCTGAACAAACAAAAAACATATCAGATACACAAATATGGCGGAAGAAATGTGCCTCACTAAAAAAAGAAATTAATACTGCTAAAAGGAATCACTTTAATAATTTCTTAGAAAAAATGGATTATAGGACAGATGGTAACAAAGCTCATAAGTTCATAAAAAATGTCAAGGACAGGAAAGAAAACAACAGCACACCTATCATACACAACAATAAAATGTTAGTAAATGATGCAGTCATAGCCGAAACATTCAATAAATATTATGCTAATGCACACAAAGTAACAAGAAATAATAAAAAGGAACGTAAAGAATTTAAGAAAGATTTGAAACAAGAAAGAGAATGTAATCCTAACACTCAGTGCAATATCTTTTTTCAAAATTTTAATATGCAAGAATTGAACATTGCAATAAATAATCTAAAAAACAAAAAGTCTCCTGGACCAGATCACATACATCCAGAGTTCATAAAAAAAGCCTTGGAAAAACAGCAAAACAACAACTACTGAAACTCTACAATCTATCCTGGAAAACCACTGTACCTGCTGAATGGCGAAAAGCAATAATTGTCCCACTCTTGAAGAAAGACAAAACAGCGTCAGAAATAAAAAATTATAGACCAATAACTCTTACCAGCATAATAGCAAAAGTGATGGAAAGAATGGTGTCAAACAGGTTAAATTGGTTCCTAGAATCACAAAATTTAATATTCCCATGTCAAGCTGGATTCAGAGAGTTCCACTCTACAAATGAACAAGTCTTACTTCTCAGTCAAGAAATCAAAGACTCCTTCAATAGAAAAGAAGATAATTTATCAGTTTTTATTGATTTTCAAAGTGCATATGATTCTATATGCAGAACAAAACTACTAAAGAAAGTAAAAAAAATAGGGATACAAGGTCCAATGTTTTCATGGCTATGTCATTTCCTAACACAACGCTTTATTGCAACCAGATATGGAAGAAATATATCTAAATATAAACAAATACTCCGGGCTTGCCACAAGGTGCAGTGCTCAGCACTACACTTTTTAATATATTTATTAATGATCTACCACAACAAATACAAGAATCAGGTGTGAAGTGTGCACTATTTGCTGATGACTTGGTAATGTGGACTTCAAAACCAAAAAGCAAAAGTACAGAACTGGTAAAAACCATGCGACAATCCTTAACCAACTTACAGAGGTGGACCAAAGAAAATTTAATGACTGTTAATACAACAAAATCAAACTACCAAATCTTTTCACTAAGAAAAAAACCACTAAAAATAAAACTAAATTTTGAGGGTCAACAATTACCAGAAACAAAGGAAGCAAAGTATTTAGGAGTTATATTTGATACCAAACTTACATGGACCAAACAAATAGAAAATGTAATACAAAGAGCAGAGAGACACCTTTCACTGTTAAAACGTCTAACAGGAATGAAGTGGGGATGTTCCAGAGCAACTCTTAACACAACATACAATGTATATATCAAACCATTATTTACTTACTGCAGCGAAGTTCTTGTAACAGCAAACACAAAAAAAATTCAAATCTTTCAAAACCAAAGTCTGAGATTAATTACAGGTGCTATCAAAACCACACCAATAGCAGCTATGGAAATACTAACCAACCAATATCCCATTGAATATGAAATAGAAAAAGTGGCTCTTATTCAACACGAAAAGTTGAGCAGACTCCCATTCAATACATGGCACAAGAGAAATTTTACACATACACTAAAGACTCAGGAGAGCTTTCTTTCCAAAATTCAGGACATCAAGAAGGATGTACACCTTCCTAATTCAAAGGAAAACTTCATATATAAAGTCAATCCAATACGTACATTAGACATCACATATTATTTACACCTGACAGAAGAAGTTAAAAAAAGTGATACTCCAACTAGTGTTCTAAAATTATTGGCATTAGAGACAATCCATACTAGATTTCCAGAACATGAGTGGCTCCATATTTATACTGATGGATCATTGATATCAAACCAAGATGGAGCAGGTGCTGGAGTCACATGTCACCTCTTTTCCTATTACAAATCTTTAAGTTATGGAACTACAAACTTTGATGGAGAAATTAAAGCAATTCGAATGGCCCAACAAAATCTTTTGTACAGAATTTCACATTTTCAGCAAGCAGTTATTCTCTCAGATTCCAGGGCAGCAATTATAGCAATTACTTCCAAGTTGTCACCAAAAAACCAAACTATTATAGAATGTTGGAAGATGCTTAGCCATCTAACAGCACTTCAAAAACACCTAGTCTTCCAATGGATACCAGCTCACTGTGGACTGAGTGGTAATGAGAAAGCTGATTTTCTTGCAAAAAAGGGTACCAGCGGTGTACAAAAATCTATAGTTAATCTACCATTTTATGCAGCTAAAAGATTAGTCAACTCTGAATTCAAAAAAATTATTGCAAAATATTACTATGAAAAATCAAAGAATAAAAGATGGGAACTACCAAACATCCAAACAGTGATTCCTGAGTATCCTCGAAAAACAGCAGTTGCAACCTTCAGGTTGATTACAGGACATGATTGTCTGGCAAAACATTTAAACAGAATTGGGATATATTCTTCACCACTCTGTCCTCTTTGTGATCTGCAAGAGTAAATGGATCGAGACCACGTTCAAATATGCCCAGCCACTTCTAGTGCCCTTCCCATCCATCAGTGAAAAATATTGGAGAGCAAGAGGATTAATGGCTTCATTGTCAGAAATCCAGCATTAGCTAACAACATATTCTAACAGAAAGCTCTGTGTTGTATGTTAACTGTGTTTATCTTTTGTGTCAATAAGAAACATTAAACTCATTTGAATTACTAACGAGTTTTGTTTAATGACCAAACGACACTCAAACCGTACACGATGTGTCTAATATTACTGATCTCTATGAACTGTAGTTGGAACACTGATAATCACATGTGAAAGAGTTGCGATCAAATCAATTTCAGGTCACTTCTTGGTATCTTATAAAGCATTCAGTTGTAAAATTGCACCCAACTTGAAATCATATTTACTTTCTCTTCTATGTGAATATTGTATTCCACCAACAAATTCAATGTCGAGACCCCATAATGTTTTGAGACCCCATAAATGGAAAAAAAAAAAAAAAAAAAGTATTTTAAGAAAAAGGTGTGTGTTAGTCTGTGGACAGCATAACTCAAAAATACTCGGTTAAAAACCAAAGGTGATACTTAAGTTTAATGTCTTTCAAGGATGCGGCACAAACATTTTGAAAATCATTACTCCACCCTAAACTATCCTTTACATGGAAAATGTTCGGTAAATTTTGATTTTCTCTAAAATGGGTCTAACAATTTTGATTAAAATGCCACAAGTTTAAGATATTTTTATGGCAAATGAAATGTATATTTTGGATTTTGTGGCTATATTCTATGTTGTCCTGTTTACTCTTGACAACTTTTGTATAACTGGTAAACCGTAAGAGATAGGCCAAATTTTCTTAGTTTTCTCTGCCTGATTACCCTCCCCTTATGTAAGACTTACACCCCCTAGGACAGGCATGTCAAACATCACTCCCAGGGTGTGAAGAGAGGAGTCCACCCCTCCTTAACTGCAGTAACACGCGCTAGTAGAACCGGTTTTCGCTTTGTTTTTCTCGCTCTCCGATTTGAAGGGAGGGAAAATAGGGGAATATTTTCACACCTGGCGAGTGCTGTTTGACACACCTGCCCTAAGACTTACAAGTCAGTGTCTAGAGTCAGACGTCTGTCAGGGAACACAGGAACCTATGTACCAGATAGAGTGAACACCTGCAAGTATGAGAGTGAGGACTTACAAGTCAGTGTCTAGAGTCAGACGTCTGTCAGGGAACACAGGAACCTATGTACCAGACAGAGTGAACACCTGCAAGTATGAGAGTGAGAACTTACAAGACAGTGTCTAGAGTCAGACGTCTGTCAGGGATAACAGGAACCTATGTACCAGACAGAGTGAACACCTGCAAGTATGAGAGTGAGGACTTACAAGACAGTGTCTAGAGTCAGACGTCTGTCAGGGAACACAGGAACCTATGTACCAGACAGAGTGAACATCTGCAAGTATGAGAGTGAGGACTTACAAGTCAGTGTCTAGGGTCAGACGCCTGTCAGGGAACACAGGAACATATGTACCAGACAGAGTGAACACCTGCAAGTATGAGAGTGAGGACTTACAAGTCAGTGTCTAGGGTCAGACGTCTGTCAGGGAACACAGGAACCTATGTACCAGACAGAGTGAACACCTGCAAGTATGAGAGTGAGAACTTACAAGACAGTGTCTAGAGTCAGACGTCTGTCAGGGAACACAGGAACCTATGTACCAGACAGAGTGAACACCTGCAAGTATGAGAGTGAGGACTTACAAGTCAGTGTCTAGGGTCAGACGCCTGTCAGGGAACACAGGAACCTATGTACCAGACAGAGGGAACACCTGCAGGTATGAGAGTGAGAACTTACAAGTCAGTGTCTAGAGTCAGACGTCTGTCAGGGAACACAGGAACCTATGTACCAGACAGAGTGAACACCTGCAAGTATGAGAGAGAGGACTTACAAGCCAGCGTCTAGAGTCAAACGTCTGTCAGGGAACACAGGAACCTATGTACCACACAGAGTGAACACCTGCAAGTATGAGAGTGAGGACTTACAAGTCAGTGTCTAGAGTCAGACATCTGTCAGGGAACACAGGAACCTATGTACCACACAGAGTAAACACCTGCAAGTGTGAGAGTGAGGACTTACAAGTCAGTGTCTAGAGTCAGACGTCTGTCAGGGAACACAGGAGCCTATGTACCAGACAGAGTGAACACCTGCAAGTATGAGAGAGAGGACTTACAAGCCAGCGTCTAGAGTCAGACGTCTGTCAGGGAACACAGGAACCTATGTACCACACAGAGTGAACACCTGCAAGTATAAGAGTGAGGACTTACAAGTCAGTGTCTAGAGTCAGACATCTGTCAGGGAACACAGGAACCTATGTACCACACAGAGTAAACACCTGCAAGTGTGAGAGTGAGGACTTACAAGTCAGTGTCTAGAGTCAGACGTCTGTCAGGGAACACAGGAGCCTATGTACCAGACACAGTGAACACCTGCAAGTATGAGAGTGAGGACTTACAAGTCAGTGTCCAGAGTCAGACGTCTGTCAGGGAACACAGGAGCCTATGTACCACACAGAGTGAACACCTGCAAGTATGAGAGTGAGGACTTACAAGTCAGTGTCTAGAGTCAGACGTCTGTCAGAGAATACAGGGGCCTATGTACCAGACAGAGTGAACTCCTGCAAGTATGAGAGTGAGAACTTACAAGTCAGTGTCTAGAGTCAGACGTCTGTCAGGGAGCACAGGAACCTATGTACCAGACAGAGTGAACACCTGCAAGTATGAGAGTGAGGACTTACAAGTCAGTGTCTAGAGTCAGACGACTGTCAGGGAACACAGGAACCTATGTACCAGACAGAGTGAACACCTGCAAGTATGAGAGTGAGGACTTACAAGTCAGTGTCTAGAGTCAGACGTCTGTCAGGGAACACAGGAACCTATGTACCAGACAGAGTGAACACCTGCAAGTATGAGAGTGAGGACTTACAAGTCAGTGTCTAGAGTCAGACGACTGTCAGGGAACACAGGAACCTATGTACCAGACAGAGTGAACACCTGCAAGTATGAGAGTGAGGACTTACAAGTCAGTGTCTAGAGTCAGACGTCTGTCAGGGAACACAGGAACCTATGTACCAGACAGAGTGAACACCTGCAAGTATGAGAGTGAGGACTTACAAGCCAGTGTATAGAGTCAGACGTCTGTCAGGGAGCACAGGAACCTATGTACCAGACAGAGTGAACACCTGCAAGTATGAGAGTGAGGACTTACAAGTCAGTGTCTAGAGTCTGTCAGGGAACACAGGAACCTATGTGCCAGACAGAGTGAACACCTGCAAGTATGAGAGTGAGGACTTACAAGTCAGTGTCTAGAGTCAGACGACTGTCAGGGAACACAGGAACCTATGTACCAGACAGAGTGAACACCTGCAAGTATGAGAGTGAGGACTTACAAGTCAGTGTCTAGAGTCAGACGTCTGTCAGGGAACACAGGAACCTATGTACCAGACAGAGTGAACACCTGCAAGTATGAGAGTGAGGACTTACAAGCCAGTGTATAGAGTCAGACGTCTGTCAGGGAGCACAGGAACCTATGTACCAGACAGAGTGAACACCTG
The DNA here is from genome assembly GCA_030765045.1 of Tenodera sinensis. NCBI lineage: Eukaryota > Metazoa > Arthropoda > Insecta > Mantodea > Mantidae > Tenodera > Tenodera sinensis. The sequence goes on from CM060966.1 coordinate 1,358,935, forward strand.
CAAGTATGAGAGTGAGGACTTACAAGTCAGTGTCTAGAGTCTGTCAGGGAACACAGGAACCTATGTGCCAGACAGAGTGAACACCTGCAAGTATGAGAGTGAGGACTTACAAGCCAGTGTCTAGGGTCAGACGTCTGTCAGGGAACACAGGAACCTATGTACCAGACAGAGTGAACACCTGCAAGTATGAGAGTGAGGACTTACAAGTCAGTGTCTAGGGTCAGACGTCTGTCAGGAAACACAGGAACCTATGTACCAGACAGAGTGAACACCTGCAAGTATGAGAGTGAGGACTTACAAGTCAGTGTCTAGGGTCAGACGTCTGTCAGGAAACACATGAACCTATGTACCAGACAGAGTGAACACCTGCAAGTATGAGAGTGAGGACTTACAAGCCAGTGTATAGAGTCAGACGTCTGTCAGGGAGCACAGGAACCTATGTACCAGACAGAGTGAACACCTGCAAGTATGAGAGTGAGGACTTACAAGTCAGTGTCTAGAGTCTGTCAGGGAACACAGGAACCTATGTGCCAGACAGAGTGAACACCTGCAAGTATGAGAGTGAGGACTTACAAGCCAGTGTCTAGGGTCAGACGTCTGTCAGGGAACACAGGAACCTATGTACTAGACAGAGTGAACACCTGCAAGTATGAGAGTGAGGACTTACAAGTCAGTGTCTAGAGTCAGACGTCTGTCAGGGAACACAGGAACCTATGTACCAGACAGAGTGAACACCTGCAAGTATGAGACTGAGGACTTACAAGTCAGTGTCTAGAGTCAGACGTCTGTCAGGGAACACAGGAACCTATGTACCAGACAGAGTGAACACCTGCAAGTATAAGAGTGAGAACTTACAAGTCAGTGTCTAGAGTCAGACGTCTGTCAGGGAACACAGGAACCTATGTACCAGACAGAGTGAACACCTGCAAGTATGAGAGAGAGGACTTACAAGTCAGTGTCTAGAGTCAGACGTCTGTCAGGGAACACAGGAACCTATGTACCAGACAGAGTGAACACCTGCAAGTATGAGAGAGAGGACTTACAAGTCAGTGTCTAGAGTCAGACGTCTGTCAGGGAACACAGGAACCTATGTACCAGACAGAGTGAACACCTGCAAGTATGAGAGAGAGGACTTACAAGTCAGTGTCTAGGGTCAGACGTCTGTCAGGGAACACAGGAACCTATGTACCAGACAGAGTGAACACCTGCAAGTATGAGAGTGAGAACTTACAAGACAGTGTCTAGAGTCAGACGTCTGTCAGGGAACACAGGAACCTATGTACCAGACAGAGTGAACACCTGCAAGTATGAGAGTGAGGACTTACAAGTCAGTGTCTAGGGTCAGACGCCTGTCAGGGAACACAGGAACATATGTACCAGACAGAGTGAACACCTGCAAGTATGAGAGTGAGGACTTACAAGTCAGTGTCTAGGGTCAGACGTCTGTCAGGGAACACAGGAACCTATGTACCAGACAGAGTGAACACCTGCAAGTATGAGAGTGAGAACTTACAAGACAGTGTCTAGAGTCAGACGTCTGTCAGGGAACACAGGAACCTATGTACCAGACAGAGTGAACACCTGCAAGTATGAGAGTGAGGACTTACAAGTCAGTGTCTAGGGTCAGACGCCTGTCAGGGAACACAGGAACCTATGTACCAGACAGAGGGAACACCTGCAGGTATGAGAGTGAGAACTTACAAGTCAGTGTCCAGAGTCAGACGCCTGTCAGGGAACACAGGAACATATGTACCAGACAGAGTGAACACCTGCAAGTATGAGAGTGAGGACTTACAAGTCAGTGTCTAGGGTCAGACGTCTGTCAGGGAACACAGGAACCTATGTACCAGACAGAGTGAACACCTGCAAGTATGAGAGTGAGGACTTACAAGTCAGTGTCTAGAGTCAGACGTCTGTCAGGGAACACAGGAACCTATGTACCAGACAGAGTGAACACCTGCAAGTATGAGAGTGAGGACTTACAAGCCAGTGTATAGAGTCAGACGTCTGTCAGGGAGCACAGGAACCTATGTACCAGACAGAGTGAACACCTGCAAGTATGAGAGTGAGGACTTACAAGTCAGTGTCTAGAGTCTGTCAGGGAACACAGGAACCTATGTGCCAGACAGAGTGAACACCTGCAAGTATGAGAGTGAGGACTTACAAGCCAGTGTCTAGGGTCAGACGTCTGTCAGGGAACACAGGAACCTATGTACCAGACAGAGTGAACACCTGCAAGTATGAGAGTGAGGACTTACAAGTCAGTGTCTAGGGTCAGACGTCTGTCAGGAAACACAGGAACCTATGTACCAGACAGAGTGAACACCTGCAAGTATGAGAGTGAGGACTTACAAGTCAGTGTCTAGGGTCAGACGTCTGTCAGGAAACACATGAACCTATGTACCAGACAGAGTGAACACCTGCAAGTATGAGAGTGAGGACTTACAAGCCAGTGTATAGAGTCAGACGTCTGTCAGGGAGCACAGGAACCTATGTACCAGACAGAGTGAACACCTGCAAGTATGAGAGTGAGGACTTACAAGTCAGTGTCTAGAGTCTGTCAGGGAACACAGGAACCTATGTGCCAGACAGAGTGAACACCTGCAAGTATGAGAGTGAGGACTTACAAGCCAGTGTCTAGGGTCAGACGTCTGTCAGGGAACACAGGAACCTATGTACCAGACAGAGTGAACACCTGCAAGTATGAGAGTGAGGACTTACAAGTCAGTGTCTAGGGTCAGACGTCTGTCAGGAAACACAGGAACCTATGTACCAGACAGAGTGAACACCTGCAAGTATGAGAGTGAGGACTTACAAGTCAGTGTCTAGGGTCAGACGTCTGTCAGGAAACACATGAACCTATGTACCAGACAGAGTGAACACCTGCAAGTATGAGAGTGAGGACTTACAAGCCAGTGTCTAGGGTCAGACGTCTGTCAGGGAACACAGGAACCTATGTACCAGACAGAGTGAACACCTGCAAGTATGAGAGAGAGGACTTACAAGTCAGTGTCTAGAGTCAGACGTCTGTCAGGGAACACAGGAACCTATGTACCAGACAGAGTGAACACCTGCAAGTATGAGAGAGAGGACTTACAAGTCAGTGTCTAGAGTCAGACGTCTGTCAGGGAACACAGGAACCTATGTACCAGACAGAGTGAACACCTGCAAGTATGAGAGAGAGGACTTACAAGTCAGTGTCTAGGGTCAGACGTCTGTCAGGGAACACAGGAACCTATGTACCAGACAGAGTGAACACCTGCAAGTATGAGAGTGAGAACTTACAAGACAGTGTCTAGAGTCAGACGTCTGTCAGGGAACACAGGAACCTATGTACCAGACAGAGTGAACACCTGCAAGTATGAGAGTGAGGACTTACAAGTCAGTGTCTAGGGTCAGACGCCTGTCAGGGAACACAGGAACATATGTACCAGACAGAGTGAACACCTGCAAGTATGAGAGTGAGGACTTACAAGTCAGTGTCTAGGGTCAGACGTCTGTCAGGGAACACAGGAACCTATGTACCAGACAGAGTGAACACCTGCAAGTATGAGAGTGAGAACTTACAAGACAGTGTCTAGAGTCAGACGTCTGTCAGGGAACACAGGAACCTATGTACCAGACAGAGTGAACACCTGCAAGTATGAGAGTGAGGACTTACAAGTCAGTGTCTAGGGTCAGACGCCTGTCAGGGAACACAGGAACCTATGTACCAGACAGAGGGAACACCTGCAGGTATGAGAGTGAGAACTTACAAGTCAGTGTCCAGAGTCAGACGCCTGTCAGGGAACACAGGAACATATGTACCAGACAGAGTGAACACCTGCAAGTATGAGAGTGAGGACTTACAAGTCAGTGTCTAGGGTCAGACGTCTGTCAGGGAACACAGGAACCTATGTACCAGACAGAGTGAACACCTGCAAGTATGAGAGTTAGGACTTACAAGTCAGTGTCTAGAGTCTGTCAGGGAACACAGCAACCTATGTGCCAGACAGAGTGAACACCTGCAAGTATGAGAGTGAGGACTTACAAGCCAGTGTCTAGGGTCAGACGTCTGTCAGGGAACACAGGAACCTATGTACCAGACAGAGTGAACACCTGCAAGTATGAGAGTGAGGACTTACAAGTCAGTGTCTAGGGTCAGACGTCTGTCAGGAAACACAGGAACCTATGTACCAGACAGAGTGAACACCTGCAAGTATGAGAGTGAGGACTTACAAGTCAGTGTCTAGGGTCAGACGTCTGTCAGGAAACACATGAACCTATGTACCAGACAGAGTGAACACCTGCAAGTATGAGAGTGAGGACTTACAAGCCAGTGTATAGAGTCAGACGTCTGTCAGGGAGCACAGGAACCTATGTACCAGACAGAGTGAACACCTGCAGGTATGAGAGTGAGAACTTACAAGTCAGTGTCTAGAGTCAGACGTCTGTCAGGGAACACAGGAACCTATGTACCAGACAGAGTGAACACCTGCAAGTATGAGAGAGAGGACTTACAAGCCAGCGTCTAGAGTCAAACGTCTGTCAGGGAACACAGGAACCTATGTACCACACAGAGTGAACACCTGCAAGTATGAGAGTGAGGACTTACAAGTCAGTGTCTAGAGTCAGACATCTGTCAGGGAACACAGGAACCTATGTACCACACAGAGTAAACACCTGCAAGTGTGAGAGTGAGGACTTACAAGTCAGTGTCTAGAGTCAGACGTCTGTCAGGGAACACAGGAGCCTATGTACCAGACAGAGTGAACACCTGCAAGTATGAGAGAGAGGACTTACAAGCCAGCGTCTAGAGTCAGACGTCTGTCAGGGAACACAGGAACCTATGTACCACACAGAGTGAACACCTGCAAGTATAAGAGTGAGGACTTACAAGTCAGTGTCTAGAGTCAGACATCTGTCAGGGAACACAGGAACCTATGTACCACACAGAGTAAACACCTGCAAGTGTGAGAGTGAGGACTTACAAGTCAGTGTCTAGAGTCAGACGTCTGTCAGGGAACACAGGAGCCTATGTACCAGACACAGTGAACACCTGCAAGTATGAGAGTGAGGACTTACAAGTCAGTGTCCAGAGTCAGACGTCTGTCAGGGAACACAGGAGCCTATGTACCACACAGAGTGAACACCTGCAAGTATGAGAGTGAGGACTTACAAGTCAGTGTCTAGAGTCAGACGTCTGTCAGAGAATACAGGGGCCTATGTACCAGACAGAGTGAACTCCTGCAAGTATGAGAGTGAGAACTTACAAGTCAGTGTCTAGAGTCAGACGTCTGTCAGGGAGCACAGGAACCTATGTACCAGACAGAGTGAACACCTGCAAGTATGAGAGTGAGGACTTACAAGTCAGTGTCTAGAGTCAGACGACTGTCAGGGAACACAGGAACCTATGTACCAGACAGAGTGAACACCTGCAAGTATGAGAGTGAGGACTTACAAGTCAGTGTCTAGAGTCAGACGTCTGTCAGGGAACACAGGAACCTATGTACCAGACAGAGTGAACACCTGCAAGTATGAGAGTGAGGACTTACAAGTCAGTGTCTAGAGTCAGACGACTGTCAGGGAACACAGGAACCTATGTACCAGACAGAGTGAACACCTGCAAGTATGAGAGTGAGGACTTACAAGTCAGTGTCTAGAGTCAGACGTCTGTCAGGGAACACAGGAACCTATGTACCAGACAGAGTGAACACCTGCAAGTATGAGAGTGAGGACTTACAAGCCAGTGTATAGAGTCAGACGTCTGTCAGGGAGCACAGGAACCTATGTACCAGACAGAGTGAACACCTGCAAGTATGAGAGTGAGGACTTACAAGTCAGTGTCTAGAGTCTGTCAGGGAACACAGGAACCTATGTGCCAGACAGAGTGAACACCTGCAAGTATGAGAGTGAGGACTTACAAGTCAGTGTCTAGAGTCAGACGACTGTCAGGGAACACAGGAACCTATGTACCAGACAGAGTGAACACCTGCAAGTATGAGAGTGAGGACTTACAAGTCAGTGTCTAGAGTCAGACGTCTGTCAGGGAACACAGGAACCTATGTACCAGACAGAGTGAACACCTGCAAGTATGAGAGTGAGGACTTACAAGCCAGTGTATAGAGTCAGACGTCTGTCAGGGAGCACAGGAACCTATGTACCAGACAGAGTGAACACCTGCAAGTATGAGAGTGAGGACTTACAAGTCAGTGTCTAGAGTCTGTCAGGGAACACAGGAACCTATGTGCCAGACAGAGTGAACACCTGCAAGTATGAGAGTGAGGACTTACAAGCCAGTGTCTAGGGTCAGACGTCTGTCAGGGAACACAGGAACCTATGTACCAGACAGAGTGAACACCTGCAAGTATGAGAGTGAGGACTTACAAGTCAGTGTCTAGGGTCAGACGTCTGTCAGGAAACACAGGAACCTATGTACCAGACAGAGTGAACACCTGCAAGTATGAGAGTGAGGACTTACAAGTCAGTGTCTAGGGTCAGACGTCTGTCAGGAAACACATGAACCTATGTACCAGACAGAGTGAACACCTGCAAGTATGAGAGTGAGGACTTACAAGCCAGTGTATAGAGTCAGACGTCTGTCAGGGAGCACAGGAACCTATGTACCAGACAGAGTGAACACCTGCAAGTATGAGAGTGAGGACTTACAAGTCAGTGTCTAGAGTCTGTCAGGGAACACAGGAACCTATGTGCCAGACAGAGTGAACACCTGCAAGTATGAGAGTGAGGACTTACAAGCCAGTGTCTAGGGTCAGACGTCTGTCAGGGAACACAGGAACCTATGTACTAGACAGAGTGAACACCTGCAAGTATGAGAGTGAGGACTTACAAGTCAGTGTCTAGAGTCAGACGTCTGTCAGGGAACACAGGAACCTATGTACCAGACAGAGTGAACACCTGCAAGTATGAGACTGAGGACTTACAAGTCAGTGTCTAGAGTCAGACGTCTGTCAGGGAACACAGGAACCTATGTACCAGACAGAGTGAACACCTGCAAGTATAAGAGTGAGAACTTACAAGTCAGTGTCTAGAGTCAGACGTCTGTCAGGGAACACAGGAACCTATGTACCAGACAGAGTGAACACCTGCAAGTATGAGAGTGAGGACTTACAAGTCAGTGTCTAGGGTCAGACGTCTGTCAGGAAACACAGGAACCTATGTACCAGACAGAGTGAACACCTGCAAGTATGAGAGTGAGGACTTACAAGTCAGTGTCTAGGGTCAGACGTCTGTCAGGAAACACATGAACCTATGTACCAGACAGAGTGAACACCTGCAAGTATGAGAGTGAGGACTTACAAGCCAGTGTATAGAGTCAGACGTCTGTCAGGGAGCACAGGAACCTATGTACCAGACAGAGTGAACACCTGCAAGTATGAGAGTGAGGACTTACAAGTCAGTGTCTAGAGTCTGTCAGGGAACACAGGAACCTATGTGCCAGACAGAGTGAACACCTGCAAGTATGAGAGTGAGGACTTACAAGCCAGTGTCTAGGGTCAGACGTCTGTCAGGGAACACAGGAACCTATGTACCAGACAGAGTGAACACCTGCAAGTATGAGAGTGAGGACTTACAAGTCAGTGTCTAGGGTCAGACGTCTGTCAGGAAACACAGGAACCTATGTACCAGACAGAGTGAACACCTGCAAGTATGAGAGTGAGGACTTACAAGTCAGTGTCTAGGGTCAGACGTCTGTCAGGAAACACATGAACCTATGTACCAGACAGAGTGAACACCTGCAAGTATGAGAGTGAGGACTTACAAGCCAGTGTCTAGGGTCAGACGTCTGTCAGGGAACACAGGAACCTATGTACCAGACAGAGTGAACACCTGCAAGTATGAGAGAGAGGACTTACAAGTCAGTGTCTAGAGTCAGACGTCTGTCAGGGAACACAGGAACCTATGTACCAGACAGAGTGAACACCTGCAAGTATGAGAGAGAGGACTTACAAGTCAGTGTCTAGAGTCAGACGTCTGTCAGGGAACACAGGAACCTATGTACCAGACAGAGTGAACACCTGCAAGTATGAGAGAGAGGACTTACAAGTCAGTGTCTAGGGTCAGACGTCTGTCAGGGAACACAGGAACCTATGTACCAGACAGAGTGAACACCTGCAAGTATGAGAGTGAGAACTTACAAGACAGTGTCTAGAGTCAGACGTCTGTCAGGGAACACAGGAACCTATGTACCAGACAGAGTGAACACCTGCAAGTATGAGAGTGAGGACTTACAAGTCAGTGTCTAGGGTCAGACGCCTGTCAGGGAACACAGGAACATATGTACCAGACAGAGTGAACACCTGCAAGTATGAGAGTGAGGACTTACAAGTCAGTGTCTAGGGTCAGACGTCTGTCAGGGAACACAGGAACCTATGTACCAGACAGAGTGAACACCTGCAAGTATGAGAGTGAGAACTTACAAGACAGTGTCTAGAGTCAGACGTCTGTCAGGGAACACAGGAACCTATGTACCAGACAGAGTGAACACCTGCAAGTATGAGAGTGAGGACTTACAAGTCAGTGTCTAGGGTCAGACGCCTGTCAGGGAACACAGGAACCTATGTACCAGACAGAGGGAACACCTGCAGGTATGAGAGTGAGAACTTACAAGTCAGTGTCCAGAGTCAGACGCCTGTCAGGGAACACAGGAACATATGTACCAGACAGAGTGAACACCTGCAAGTATGAGAGTGAGGACTTACAAGTCAGTGTCTAGGGTCAGACGTCTGTCAGGGAACACAGGAACCTATGTACCAGACAGAGTGAACACCTGCAAGTATGAGAGTTAGGACTTACAAGTCAGTGTCTAGAGTCTGTCAGGGAACACAGCAACCTATGTGCCAGACAGAGTGAACACCTGCAAGTATGAGAGTGAGGACTTACAAGCCAGTGTCTAGGGTCAGACGTCTGTCAGGGAACACAGGAACCTATGTACCAGACAGAGTGAACACCTGCAAGTATGAGAGTGAGGACTTACAAGTCAGTGTCTAGGGTCAGACGTCTGTCAGGAAACACAGGAACCTATGTACCAGACAGAGTGAACACCTGCAAGTATGAGAGTGAGGACTTACAAGTCAGTGTCTAGGGTCAGACGTCTGTCAGGAAACACATGAACCTATGTACCAGACAGAGTGAACACCTGCAAGTATGAGAGTGAGGACTTACAAGCCAGTGTATAGAGTCAGACGTCTGTCAGGGAGCACAGGAACCTATGTACCAGACAGAGTGAACACCTGCAAGTATGAGAGTGAGGACTTACAAGTCAGTGTCTAGAGTCTGTCAGGGAACACAGGAACCTATGTGCCAGACAGAGTGAACACCTGCAAGTATGAGAGTGAGGACTTACAAGCCAGTGTCTAGGGTCAGACGTCTGTCAGGGAACACAGGAACCTATGTACTAGACAGAGTGAACACCTGCAAGTATGAGAGTGAGTACTTACAAGTCAGTGTCTAGGGTCAGACGTCTGTCAGGAAACACAGGAACCTATGTACCAGACAGAGTGAACACCTGCAAGTATGAGAGTGAGGACTTACAAGTCAGTGTCTAGGGTCAGACGTCTGTCAGGAAACACATGAACCTATGTACCAGACAGAGTGAACACCTGCAAGTATGAGAGTGAGGACTTACAAGCCAGTGTCTAGGGTCAGACGTCTGTCAGGGAACACAGGAACCTATGTACCAGACAGAGTGAACACCTGCAAGTATGAGAGAGAGGACTTACAAGTCAGTGTCTAGAGTCAGACGTCTGTCAGGGAACACAGGAACCTATGTACCAGACAGAGTGAACACCTGCAAGTATGAGAGAGAGGACTTACAAGTCAGTGTCTAGAGTCAGACGTCTGTCAGGGAACACAGGAACCTATGTACCAGACAGAGTGAACACCTGCAAGTATGAGAGTGAGGACTTACAAGTCAGTGTCTAGAGTCAGACGTCTGTCAGGGAACACAGGAACCTATGTACCAGACAGAGTGAACACCTGCAAGTATGAGACTGAGGACTTACAAGTCAGTGTCTAGAGTCAGACGTCTGTCAGGGAACACAGGAACCTATGTACCAGACAGAGTGAACACCTGCAAGTATAAGAGTGAGAACTTACAAATCAGTGTCTAGAGTCAGACGTCTGTCAGGGAACACAGGAACCTATGTACCAGACAGAGTGAACACCTGCAAGTATGAGAGTGAGGACTTACAAGTCAGTGTCTAGGGTCAGACGTCTGTCAGAAAACACAGGAACCTATGTACCAGACAGAGTGAACACCTGCAAGTATGAGAGTGAGGACTTACAAGTCAGTGTCTAGGGTCAGACGTCTGTCAGGAAACACATGAACCTATGTACCAGACAGAGTGAACACCTGCAAGTATGAGAGTGAGGACTTACAAGCCAGTGTATAGAGTCAGACGTCTGTCAGGGAGCACAGGAACCTATGTACCAGACAGAGTGAACACCTGCAAGTATGAGAGTGAGGACTTACAAGTCAGTGTCTAGAGTCTGTCAGGGAACACAGGAACCTATGTGCCAGACAGAGTGAACACCTGCAAGTATGAGAGTGAGGACTTACAAGCCAGTGTCTAGGGTCACACGTCTGTCAGGGAACACAGGAACCTATGTACCAGACAGAGTGAACACCTGCAAGTATGAGAGTGAGGACTTACAAGTCAGTGTCTAGGGTCAGACGTCTGTCAGGAAACACAGGAACCTATGTACCAGACAGAGTGAACACCTGCAAGTATGAGAGTGAGGACTTACAAGTCAGTGTCTAGGGTCAGACGTCTGTCAGGAAACACAGGAACCTATGTACCAGACAGAGTGAACACCTGCAAGTATGAGAGTGAGGACTTACAAGTCAGTGTCTAGGGTCAGACGTCTGTCAGGAAACACATGAACCTATGTACCAGACAGAGTGAACACCTGCAAGTATGAGAGTGAGGACTTACAAGCCAGTGTATAGAGTCAGACGTCTGTCAGGGAGCACAGGAACCTATGTACCAGACAGAGTGAACACCTGCAAGTATGAGAGTGAGGACTTACAAGTCAGTGTCTAGAGTCTGTCAGGGAACACAGGAACCTATGTGCCAGACAGAGTGAACACCTGCAAGTATGAGAGTGAGGACTTACAAGCCAGTGTCTAGGGTCAGACGTCTGTCAGGGAACACAGGAACCTATGTACCAGACAGAGTGAACACCTGCAAGTATGAGAGTGAGGACTTACAAGTCAGTGTCTAGGGTCAGACGTCTGTCAGGAAACACAGGAACCTATGTACCAGACAGAGTGAACACCTGCAAGTATGAGAGTGAGGACTTACAAGTCAGTGTCTAGGGTCAGACGTCTGTCAGGAAACACATGAACCTATGTACCAGACAGAGTGAACACCTGCAGGTATGAGAGTGAGGACTTACAAGCCAGTGTCTAGGGTCAGACGTCTGTCAGGGAACACAGGAACCTATGTACCAGACAGAGTGAACACCTGCAAGTATGAGAGAGAGGACTTACAAGTCAGTGTCTAGAGTCAGACGTCTGTCAGGGAACACAGGAACCTATGTACCAGACAGAGTGAACACCTGCAAGTATGAGAGAGAGGACTTACAAGTCAGTGTCTAGAGTCAGACGTCTGTCAGGGAACACAGGAACCTATGTACCAGACAGAGTGAACACCTGCAAGTATGAGAGAGAGGACTTACAAGTCAGTGTCTAGGGTCAGACGTCTGTCAGGGAACACAGGAACCTATGTACCAGACAGAGTGAACACCTGCAAGTATGAGAGTGAGAACTTACAAGACAGTGTCTAGAGTCAGACGTCTGTCAGGGAACACAGGAACCTATGTACCAGACAGAGTGAACACCTGCAAGTATGAGAGTGAGGACTTACAAGTCAGTGTCTAGGGTCAGACGCCTGTCAGGGAACACAGGAACATATGTACCAGACAGAGTGAACACCTGCAAGTATGAGAGTGAGGACTTACAAGTCAGTGTCTAGAGTCTGTCAGGGAACACAGGAACCTATGTGCCAGACAGAGTGAACACCTGCAAGTATGAGAGTGAGAACTTACAAGACAGTGTCTAGAGTCAGACGTCTGTCAGGGAACACAGGAACCTATGTACCAGACAGAGTGAACACCTGCAAGTATGAGAGTGAGGACTTACAAGTCAGTGTCTAGGGTCAGACGCCTGTCAGGGAACACAGGAACCTATGTACCAGACAGAGGGAACACCTGCAGGTATGAGAGTGAGAACTTACAAGTCAGTGTCTAGAGTCAGACGTCTGTCAGGGAACACAGGAACCTATGTACCAGACAGAGTGAACACCTGCAAGTATGAGAGAGAGGACTTACAAGCCAGCGTCTAGACTCAGACGTCTGTCAGGGAACACAGGAACCTATGTACCACACAGAGTGAACACCTGCAAGTATGAGAGTGAGGACTTACAAGTCAGTGTCTAGAGTCAGACATCTGTCAGGGAACACAGGAACCTATGTACCACACAGAGTAAACACCTGCAAGTGTGAGAGCGAGGACTTACAAGTCAGTGTCTAGAGTCAGACGTCTGTCAGGGAACACAGGAGCCTATGTACCAGACACAGTGAACACCTGCAAGTATGAGAGTGAGGACTTACAAGTCAGTGTCCAGAGTCAGACGTCTGTCAGGGAACACAGGAGCCTATGTACCACACAGAGTGAACACCTGCAAGTATGAGAGTGAGGACTTACAAGTCAGTGTCTAGAGTCAGACGTCTGTCAGAGAATACAGGGGCCTATGTACCAGACAGAGTGAACTCCTGCAAGTATGAGAGTGAGAACTTACAAGTCAGTGTCTAGAGTCAGACGTCTGTCAGGGAGCACAGGAACCTATGTACCAGACAGAGTGAACACCTGCAAGTATGAGAGTGAGGACTTACAAGTCAGTGTCTAGAGTCAGACGACTGTCAGGGAACACAGGAACCTATGTACCAGACAGAGTGAACACCTGCAAGTATGAGAGTGAGGACTTACAAGTCAGTGTCTAGAGTCAGACGTCTGTCAGGGAACACAGGAACTTATGTACCAGACAGAGTGAACACCTGCAAGTATGAGAGTGAGGACTTACAAGTCAGTGTCTAGAGTCAGACGACTGTCAGGGAACACAGGAACCTATGTACCAGACAGAGTGAACACCTGCAAGTATGAGAGTGAGGACTTACAAGTCAGTGTCTAGAGTCAGACGTCTGTCAGGGAACACAGGAACCTATGTACCAGACAGAGTGAACACCTGCAAGTATGAGAGTGAGGACTTACAAGCCAGTGTATAGAGTCAGACGTCTGTCAGGGAGCACAGGAACCTATGTACCAGACAGAGTGAACACCTGCAAGTATGAGAGTGAGGACTTACAAGTCAGTGTCTAGAGTCTGTCAGGGAACACAGGAACCTATGTGCCAGACAGAGTGAACACCTGCAAGTATGAGAGTGAGGACTTACAAGCCAGTGTCTAGGGTCAGACGTCTGTCAGGGAACACAGGAACCTATGTACCAGACAGAGTGAACACCTGCAAGTATGAGAGTGAGGACTTACAAGTCAGTGTCTAGGGTCAGACGTCTGTCAGGAAACACAGGAACCTATGTACCAGACAGAGTGAACACCTGCAAGTATGAGAGTGAGGACTTACAAGTCAGTGTCTAGAGTCAGACGTCTGTCAGAGAATACAGGGGCCTATGTACCAGACAGAGTGAACTCCTGCAAGTATGAGAGTGAGAACTTACAAGTCAGTGTCTAGAGTCAGACGTCTGTCAGGGAGCACAGGAACCTATGTACCAGACAGAGTGAACACCTGCAAGTATGAGAGTGAGGACTTACAAGTCAGTGTCTAGAGTCAGACGACTGTCAGGGAACACAGGAACCTATGTACCAGACAGAGTGAACACCTGCAAGTATGAGAGTGAGGACTTACAAGTCAGTGTCTAGAGTCAGACGTCTGTCAGGGAACACAGGAACCTATGTACCAGACAGAGTGAACACCTGCAAGTATGAGAGTGAGGACTTACAAGTCAGTGTCTAGAGTCAGACGACTGTCAGGGAACACAGGAACCTATGTACCAGACAGAGTGAACACCTGCAAGTATGAGAGTGAGGACTTACAAGTCAGTGTCTAGAGTCAGACGTCTGTCAGGGAACACAGGAACCTATGTACCAGACAGAGTGAACACCTGCAAGTATGAGAGTGAGGACTTACAAGTCAGTGTCTAGAGTCAGACGACTGTCAGGGAACACAGGAACCTATGTACCAGACAGAGTGAACACCTGCAAGTATGAGAGTGAGGACTTACAAGTCAGTGTCTAGAGTCAGACGTCTGTCAGGGAACACAGGAACCTATGTACCAGACAGAGTGAACACCTGCAAGTATGAGAGTGAGGACTTACAAGCCAGTGTATAGAGTCAGACGTCTGTCAGGGAGCACAGGAACCTATGTACCAGACAGAGTGAACACCTGCAAGTATGAGAGTGAGGACTTACAAGTCAGTGTCTAGAGTCTGTCAGGGAACACAGGAACCTATGTGCCAGACAGAGTGAACACCTGCAAGTATGAGAGTGAGGACTTACAAGTCAGTGTCTAGAGTCAGACGACTGTCAGGGAACACAGGAACCTATGTACCAGACAGAGTGAACACCTGCAAGTATGAGAGTGAGGACTTACAAGTCAGTGTCTAGGGTCAGACGTCTGTCAGGAAACACAGGAACCTATGTACCAGACAGAGTGAACACCTGCAAGTATGAGAGTGAGGACTTACAAGTCAGTGTCTAGGGTCAGACGTCTGTCAGGAAACACATGAACCTATGTACCAGACAGAGTGAACACCTGCAAGTATGAGAGTGAGGACTTACAAGCCAGTGTATAGAGTCAGACGTCTGTCAGGGAGCACAGGAACCTATGTACCAGACAGAGTGAACACCTGCAAGTATGAGAGTGAGGACTTACAAGTCAGTGTCTAGAGTCTGTCAGGGAACACAGGAACCTATGTGCCAGACAGAGTGAACACCTGCAAGTATGAGAGTGAGGACTTACAAGCCAGTGTCTAGGGTCAGACGTCTGTCAGGGAACACAGGAACCTATGTACTAGACAGAGTGAACACCTGCAAGTATGAGAGTGAGTACTTACAGGTCAGTGTCTAGGGTCAGACGTCTGTCAGGAAACACAGGAACCTATGTACCAGACAGAGTGAACACCTGCAAGTATGAGAGTGAGGACTTACAAGTCAGTGTCTAGGGTCAGACGTCTGTCAGGAAACACATGAACCTATGTACCAGACAGAGTGAACACCTGCAAGTATGAGAGTGAGGACTTACAAGCCAGTGTCTAGGGTCAGACGTCTGTCAGGGAACACAGGAACCTATGTACCAGACAGAGTGAACACCTGCAAGTATGAGAGAGAGGACTTACAAGCCAGCGTCTAGAGTCAGACGTCTGTCAGGGAACACAGGAACCTATGTAACACAGAGTGAACACCTGCAAGTATGAGAGTGAGGACTTACAAGTCAGTGTCTAGAGTCAGACATCTGTCAGGGAACACAGGAACCTATGTACCACACAGAGTAAACACCTGCAAGTGTGAGAGTGAGGACTTACAAGTCAGTGTCTAGAGTCAGACGTCTGTCAGGGAACACAGGAGCCTATGTACCAGACACAGTGAACACCTGCAAGTATGAGAGTGAGGACTTACAAGTCAGTGTCCAGAGTCAGACGTCTGTCAGGGAACACAGGAGCCTATGTACCACACAGAGTGAACACCTGCAAGTATGAGAGTGAGGACTTACAAGTCAGTGTCTAGAGTCAGACGTCTGTCAGAGAATACAGGGGCCTATGTACCTGACAGAGTGAACTCCTGCAAGTATGAGAGTGAGAACTTACAAGTCAGTGTCTAGAGTCAGACGTCTGTCAGGGAGCACAGGAACCTATGTACCAGACAGAGTGAACACCTGCAAGTATGAGAGTGAAGACTTACAAGTCAGTGTCTAGAGTCAGACGACTGTCAGGGAACACAGGAACCTATGTACCAGACAGAGTGAACACCTGCAAGTATGAGAGTGAGGACTTACAAGTCAGTGTCTAGAGTCAGACGTCTGTCAGGGAACACAGGAACCTATGTACCAGACAGAGTGAACACCTGCAAGTATGAGAGTGAGGACTTACAAGCCAGTGTATAGAGTCAGACGTCTGTCAGGGAGCACAGGAACCTATGTACCAGACAGAGTGAACACCTGCAAGTATGAGAGTGAGGACTTACAAGTCAGTGTCTAGGGTCAGACGTCTGTCAGGGAACACAGGAACCTATGTACCAGACAGAGTGAACACCTGCAAGTATGAGAGTGAGGACTTACAAGTCAGTGTCTAGGGTCAGACGTCTGTCAGGAAACACAGGAACCTATGTACCAGACAGAGTGAACACCTGCAAGTATGAGAGTGAGGACTTACAAGTCAGTGTCTAGGGTCAGACGTCTGTCAGGAAACACATGAACCTATGTACCAGACAGAGTGAACACCTGCAAGTATGAGAGTGAGGACTTACAAGCCAGTGTATAGAGTCAGACGTCTGTCAGGGAGCACAGGAACCTATGTACCAGACAGAGTGAACACCTGCAAGTATGAGAGTGAGGACTTACAAGTCAGTGTCTAGAGTCTGTCAGGGAACACAGGAACCTATGTGCCAGACAGAGTGAACACCTGCAAGTATGAGAGTGAGGACTTACAAGCCAGTGTCAAGGGTCAGACGTCTGTCAGGGAACACAGGAACCTATGTACTAGACAGAGTGAACACCTGCAAGTATGAGAGTGAGGACTTACAAGCCAGTGTCTAGGGTCAGACGTCTGTCAGGGAACACAGGAACCTATGTACCAGACAGAGTGAACACCTGCAAGTATGAGAGAGAGGACTTACAAGTCAGTGTCTAGAGTCAGACGTCTGTCAGGGAACACAGGAACCTATGTACCAGACAGAGTGAACACCTGCAAGTATGAGAGAGAGGACTTACAAGTCAGTGTCTAGAGTCAGACGTCTGTCAGGGAACACAGGAACCTATGTACCAGTCAGAGTGAACACCTGCAAGTATGAGAGTGAGGACTTACAAGCCAGTGTCTAGGGTCACACGTCTGTCAGGGAACACAGGAACCTATGTACCAGACAGAGTGAACACCTGCAAGTATGAGAGTGAGGACTTACAAGTCAGTGTCTAGGGTCAGACGTCTGTCAGGAAACACAGGAACCTATGTACCAGACAGAGTGAACACCTGCAAGTATGAGAGTGAGGACTTACAAGTCAGTGTCTAGGGTCAGACGTCTGTCAGGAAACACATGAACCTATGTACCAGACAGAGTGAACACCTGCAAGTATGAGAGTGAGGACTTACAAGCCAGTGTCTAGGGTCAGACGTCTGTCAGGGAACACAGGAACCTATGTACCAGACAGAGTGAACACCTGCAAGTATGAGAGAGAGGACTTACAAGTCAGTGTCTAGAGTCAGACGTCTGTCAGGGAACACAGGAACCTATGTACCAGACAGAGTGAACACCTGCAAGTATGAGAGAGAGGACTTACAAGTCAGTGTCTAGAGTCAGACGTCTGTCAGGGAACACAGGAACCTATGTACCAGACAGAGTGAACACCTGCAAGTATGAGAGAGAGGACTTACAAGTCAGTGTCTAGAGTCAGACGTCTGTCAGGGAACACAGGAACCTATGTACCAGACAGAGTGAACACCTGCAAGTATGAGAGTGAGGACTTACAAGTCAGTGTCTAGGGTCAGACGCCTGTCAGGGAACACAGGAACATATGTACCAGACAGAGTGAACACCTGCAAGTATGAGAGTGAGGACTTACAAGTCAGTGTCTAGGGTCAGACGTCTGTCAGGGAACACAGGAACCTATGTACCAGACAGAGTGAACACCTGCAAGTATGAGAGTGAGAACTTACAAGACAGTGTCCAGAGTCAGACGTCTGTCAGGGAACACAGCAACCTATGTACCAGACAGAGTGAACACCTGCAAGTATGAGAGTGAGGACTTACAAGTCAGTGTCTAGGGTCAGACGCCTGTCAGGGAACACAGGAACCTATGTACCAGACAGAGGGAACACCTGCAGGTATGAGAGTGAGAACTTACAAATCAGTGTCTAGAGTCAGACGTCTGTCAGGGAACACAGGAACCTATGTACCAGACAGAGTGAACACCTGCAAGTATGAGAGAGAGGACTTACAAGCCAGCGTCTAGAGTCAGACGTCTGTCAGGGAACACAGGAACCTATGTACCACACAGAGTGAACACCTGCAAGTATGAGAGTGAGGACTTACAAGTCAGTGTCTAGAGTCAGACATCTGTCAGGGAACACAGGAACCTATGTACCACACAGAGTAAACACCTGCAAGTGTGAGAGTGAGGACTTACAAGTCAGTGTCTAGAGTCAGACGTCTGTCAGGGAACACAGGAGCCTATGTACCAGACACAGTGAACACCTGCAAGTATGAGAGTGAGGACTTACAAGTCAGTGTCCAGAGTCAGACGTCTGTCAGGGAACACAGGAGCCTATGTACCACACAGAGTGAACACCTGCAAGTATGAGAGTGAGGACTTACAAGTCAGTGTCTAGAGTCAGACGTCTGTCAGAGAATACAGGGGCCTATGTACCAGACAGAGTGAACTCCTGCAAGTATGAGAGTGAGAACTTACAAGTCAGTGTCTAGAGTCAGACGTCTGTCAGGGAGCACAGGAACCTATGTACCAGACAGAGTGAACACCTGCAAGTATGAGAGTGAGGACTTACAAGTCAGTGTCTAGAGTCAGACGACTGTCAGGGAACACAGGAACCTATGTACCAGACAGAGTGAACACCTGCAAGTATGAGAGTGAGGACTTACAAGTCAGTGTCTAGAGTCAGACGTCTGTCAGGGAACACAGGAACCTATGTACCAGACAGAGTGAACACCTGCAAGTATGAGAGTGAGGACTTACAAGTCAGTGTCTAGAGTCAGACGACTGTCAGGGAACACAGGAACCTATGTACCAGACAGAGTGAACACCTGCAAGTATGAGAGTGAGGACTTACAAGTCAGTGTCTAGAGTCAGACGTCTGTCAGGGAACACAGGAACCTATGTACCAGACAGAGTGAACACCTGCAAGTATGAGAGTGAGGACTTACAAGCCAGTGTATAGAGTCAGACGTCTGTCAGGGAGCACAGGAACCTATGTACCAGACAGAGTGAACACCTGCAAGTATGAGAGTGAGGACTTACAAGTCAGTGTCTAGAGTCTGTCAGGGAACACAGGAACCTATGTGCCAGACAGAGTGAACACCTGCAAGTATGAGAGTGAGGACTTACAAGCCAGTGTCTAGGGTCAGACGTCTGTCAGGGAACACAGGAACGTATGTACCAGACAGAGTGAACACCTGCAAGTATGAGAGTGAGGACTTACAAGTCAGTGTCTAGGGTCAGACGTCTGTCAGGAAACACAGGAACCTATGTACCAGACAGAGTGAACACCTGCAAGTATGAGAGTGAGGACTTACAAGTCAGTGTCTAGGGTCAGACGTCTGTCAGGAAACACATGAACCTATGTACCAGACAGAGTGAACACCTGCAAGTATGAGAGTGAGGACTTACAAGCCAGTGTATAGAGTCAGACGTCTGTCAGGGAGCACAGGAACCTATGTACCAGACAGAGTGAACACCTGCAAGTATGAGAGTGAGGACTTACAAGTCAGTGTCTAGAGTCTGTCAGGGAACACAGGAACCTATGTGCCAGACAGAGTGAACACCTGCAAGTATGAGAGAGAGGACTTACAAGTCAGTGTCTAGAGTCAGACGTCTGTCAGGGAACACAAGAACCTATGTACCAGACAGAGTGAACACCTGCAAGTATGAGAGAGAGGACTTACAAGTCAGTGTCTAGAGTCAGACGTCTGTCAGGGAACACAGGAACCTATGTACCAGACAGAGTGAACACCTGCAAGTATGAGAGTGAGGACTTACAAGTCAGTGTCTAGAGTCAGACGTCTGTCAGGGAACACAGGAACCTATGTACCAGACAGAGTGAACACCTGCAAGTATGAGACTGAGGACTTACAAGTCAGTGTCTAGAGTCAGACGTCTGTCAGGGAACACAGGAACCTATGTACCAGACAGAGTGAACACCTGCAAGTATAAGAGTGAGAACTTACAAATCAGTGTCTAGAGTCAGACGTCTGTCAGGGAACACAGGAACCTATGTACCAGACAGAGTGAACACCTGCAAGTATGAGAGTGAGGACTTACAAGTCAGTGTCTAGGGTCAGACGTCTGTCAGGAAACACAGGAACCTATGTACCAGACAGAGTGAACACCTGCAAGTATGAGAGTGAGGACTTACAAGTCAGTGTCTAGGGTCAGACGTCTGTCAGAAAACACATGAACCTATGTACCAGACAGAGTGAACACCTGCAAGTATGAGAGTGAGGACTTACAAGCCAGTGTATAGAGTCAGACGTCTGTCAGGGAGCACAGGAACCTATGTACCAGACAGAGTGAACACCTGCAAGTATGAGAGTGAGGACTTACAAGTCAGTGTCTAGAGTCTGTCAGGGAACACAGGAAGCTATGTGCCAGACAGAGTGAACACCTGCAAGTATGAGAGTGAGGACTTACAAGCCAGTGTCTAGGGTCACACGTCTGTCAGGGAACACAGGAACCTATGTACCAGACAGAGTGAACACCTGCAAGTATGAGAGTGAGGACTTACAAGTCAGTGTCTAGGGTCAGACGTCTGTCAGGAAACACAGGAACCTATGTACCAGACAGAGTGAACACCTGCAAGTATGAGAGTGAGGACTTACAAGTCAGTGTCTAGGGTCAGACGTCTGTCAGGAAACACATGAACCTATGTACCAGACAGAGTGAACACCTGCAAGTATGAGAGTGAGGACTTACAAGCCAGTGTCTAGGGTCAGACGTCTGTCAGGGAACACAGGAACCTATGTACCAGACAGAGTGAACACCTGCAAGTATGAGAGAGAGGACTTACAAGTCAGTGTCTAGAGTCAGACGTCTGTCAGGGAACACAGGAACCTATGTACCAGACAGAGTGAACACCTGCAAGTATGAGAGAGAGGACTTACAAGTCAGTGTCTAGAGTCAGACGTCTGTCAGGGAACACAGGAACCTATGTACCAGACAGAGTGAACACCTGCAAGTATGAGAGAGAGGACTTACAAGTCAGTGTCTAGAGTCAGACGTCTGTCAGGGAACACAGGAACCTATGTACCAGACAGAGTGAACACCTGCAAGTATGAGAGTGAGGACTTACAAGTCAGTGTCTAGAGTCAGACGTCTGTCAGGGAACACAGGAACCTATGTACCAGACAGAGTGAACACCTGCAAGTATGAGAGTGAGGACCTACAAGTCAGTGTCTAGGGTCAGACGTCTGTCAGGGAACACAGGAACCTATGTACCAGACAGAGTGAACACCTGCAAGTATGAGAGTGAGGACTTACAAGTCAGTGTCTAGAGTCAGACGTCTGTCAGGGAACACAGGAACCTATGTACCAGACAGAGTGAACACCTGCAAGTATGATAGTGAGGACCTACAAGTCAGTGTCTAGGGTCAGACGTCTGTCAGGGAACACAGGAACCTATGGACCAGACAGAGTGAACACCTGCAAGTATAAGAGTGAGAACTTACAAGTCAGTGTCTAGAGTCAGACGTCTGTCAGGGAACACAGGAACCTATGTACCAGACAGAGTGAACACCTGCAAGTATGAGAGTGAGGACTTACAAGTAAGTGTCTAGAGTCAGACGTCTGTCAGGGAACACATGAACCTATGTACCAGACAGAGTGAACACCTGCAAGTATGAGAGTGAGAACTTACAAGCCAGTGTCTAGGGTCAGACGTCTGTCAGGGAACACAGGAACCTATGTACCAGACAGAGTGAACACCTGCAAGTATGAGAGAGAGGACTTACAAGTCAGTGTCTAGAGTCAGACGTCTGTCAGGGAACACAGGAACCTATGTACCAGACAGAGTGAACACCTGCAAGTATGAGAGTGAGGACATACAAGTCAGTGTCTAGAGTCAGACGTCTGTCAGGGAACACAGGAACCTATGTACCAGACAGAGTGAACACCTGCAAGTATGAGACTGAGGACTTACAAGTCAGTGTCTAGAGTCAGACGTCTGTCAGGGAACACAGGAACCTATGTACCAGACAGAGTTAACACCTGCAAGTATAAGAGTGAGAACTTACAAATCAGTGTCTAGAGTCAGACGTCTGTCAGGGAACACAGGAACCTATGTACCAGACAGAGTGAACACCTGCAAGTATGAGAGTGAGGACTTACAAGTCAGTGTCTAGGGTCAGACGTCTGTCAGGAAACACAGGAACCTATGTACCAGACAGAGTGAACACCTGCAAGTATGAGAGTGAGGACTTACAAGTCAGTGTCTAGGGTCAGACGTCTGTCAGGAAACACATGAACCTATGTACCAGACAGAGTGAACACCTGCAAGTATGAGAGTGAGGACTTACAAGCCAGTGTATAGAGTCAGACGTCTGTCAGGGAGCACAGGAACCTATGTACCAGACAGAGTGAACACCTGCAAGTATGAGAGTGAGGACTTACAAGTCAGTGTCTAGAGTCTGTCAGGGAACACAGGAACCTATGTGCCAGACAGAGTGAACACCTGCAAGTATGAGAGTGAGGACTTACAAGCCAGTGTCTAGGGTAACACGTCTGTCAGGGAACACAGGAACCTATGTACCAGACAGAGTGAACACCTGCAAGTATGAGAGTGAGGACTTACAAGTCAGTGTCTAGGGTCAGACGTCTGTCAGGAAACACAGGAACCTATGTACCAGACAGAGTGAATACCTGCAAGTATGAGAGTGAGGACTTACAAGTCAGTGTCTAGGGTCAGACGTCTGTCAGGAAACACATGAACCTATGTACCAGACAGAGTGAACACCTGCAAGTATGAGAGAGAGGACTTACAAGTCAGTGTCTAGAGTCAGACGTCTGTCAGGGAACACAGGAACCTATGTACCAGACAGAGTGAACACCTGCAAGTATGAGAGAGAGGACTTACAAGTCAGTGTCTAGAGTCAGACGTCTGTCAGGGAACACAGGAACCTATGTACCAGACAGAGTGAACACCTGCAAGTATGAGAGTGAGGACTTACAAGTCAGTGTCTAGGGTCAGACGCCTGTCAGGGAACACAGGAACATATGTACCAGACAGAGTGAACACCTGCAAGTATGAGAGTGAGGACTTACAAGTCAGTGTCTAGGGTCAGACGTCTGTCAGGGAACACAGGAACCTATGTACCAGACAGAGTGAACACCTGCAAGTATGAGAGTGAGAACTTACAAGACAGTGTCCAGAGTCAGACGTCTGTCAGGGAACACAGCAACCTATGTACCAGACAGAGTGAACACCTGCAAGTATGAGAGTGAGGACTTACAAGTCAGTGTCTAGGGTCAGACGCCTGTCAGGGAACACAGGAACCTATGTACCAGACAGAGGGAACACCTGCAGGTATGAGAGTGAGAACTTACAAATCAGTGTCTAGAGTCAGACGTCTGTCAGGGAACACAGGAACCTATGTACCAGACAGAGTGAACACCTGCAAGTATGAGAGAGAGGACTTACAAGCCAGCGTCTAGAGTCAGACGTCTGTCAGGGAACACAGGAACCTATGTACCACACAGAGTGAACACCTGCAAGTATGAGAGTGAGGACTTACAAGTCAGTGTCTAGAGTCAGACATCTGTCAGGGAACACAGGAACCTATGTACCACACAGAGTAAACACCTGCAAGTGTGAGAGTGAGGACTTACAAGTCAGTGTCTAGAGTCAGACGTCTGTCAGGGAACACAGGAGCCTATGTACCAGACACAGTGAACACCTGCAAGTATGAGAGTGAGGACTTACAAGTCAGTGTCCAGAGTCAGACGTCTGTCAGGGAACACAGGAGCCTATGTACCACACAGAGTGAACACCTGCAAGTATGAGAGTGAGGACTTACAAGTCAGTGTCTAGAGTCAGACGTCTGTCAGAGAATACAGGGGCCTATGTACCAGACAGAGTGAACTCCTGCAAGTATGAGAGTGAGAACTTACAAGTCAGTGTCTAGAGTCAGACGTCTGTCAGGGAGCACAGGAACCTATGTACCAGACAGAGTGAACACCTGCAAGTATGAGAGTGAGGACTTACAAGTCAGTGTCTAGAGTCAGACGACTGTCAGGGAACACAGGAACCTATGTACCAGACAGAGTGAACACCTGCAAGTATGAGAGTGAGGACTTACAAGTCAGTGTCTAGAGTCAGACGTCTGTCAGGGAACACAGGAACCTATGTACCAGACAGAGTGAACACCTGCAAGTATGAGAGTGAGGACTTACAAGTCAGTGTCTAGAGTCAGACGACTGTCAGGGAACACAGGAACCTATGTACCAGACAGAGTGAACACCTGCAAGTATGAGAGTGAGGACTTACAAGTCAGTGTCTAGAGTCAGACGTCTGTCAGGGAACACAGGAACCTATGTACCAGACAGAGTGAACACCTGCAAGTATGAGAGTGAGGACTTACAAGTCAGTGTATAGAGTCAGACGTCTGTCAGGGAGCACAGGAACCTATGTACCAGACAGAGTGAACACCTGCAAGTATGAGAGTGAGGACTTACAAGTCATTGTCTAGAGTCTGTCAGGGAACACAGGAACCTATGTGCCAGACAGAGTGAACACCTGCAAGTATGAGAGTGAGGACTTACAAGCCAGTGTCTAGGGTCAGACGTCTGTCAGGGAACACAGGAACGTATGTACCAGACAGAGTGAACACCTGCAAGTATGAGAGTGAGGACTTACAAGTCAGTGTCTAGGGTCAGACGTCTGTCAGGAAACACAGGAACCTATGTACCAGACAGAGTGAACACCTGCAAGTATGAGAGTGAGGACTTACAAGTCAGTGTCTAGGGTCAGACGTCTGTCAGGAAACACATGAACCTATGTACCAGACAGAGTGAACACCTGCAAGTATGAGAGTGAGGACTTACAAGCCAGTGTATAGAGTCAGACGTCTGTCAGGGAGCACAGGAACCTATGTACCAGACAGAGTGAACACCTGCAAGTATGAGAGTGAGGACTTACAAGTCAGTGTCTAGAGTCTGTCAGGGAACACAGGAACCTATGTGCCAGACAGAGTGAACACCTGCAAGTATGAGAGTGAGGACTTACAAGCCAGTGTCTAGGGTCAGACGTCTGTCAGGGAACACAGGAACCTATGTACTAGACAGAGTGAACACCTGCAAGTATGAGAGTGAGGACTTACAAGTCAGTGTCTAGGGTCAGACGTCTGTCAGGAAACACAGGAACCTATGTACCAGACAGAGTGAACACCTGCAAGTATGAGAGTGAGGACTTACAAGTCAGTGTCTAGGGTCAGACGTCTGTCAGGAAACACATGAACCTATGTACCAGACAGAGTGAACACCTGCAAGTATGAGAGTGAGGACTTACAAGCCAGTGTCTAGGGTCAGACGTCTGTCAGGGAACACAGGAACCTATGTACCAGACAGAGTGAACACCTGCAAGTATGAGAGAGAGGACTTACAAGTCAGTGTCTAGAGTCAGACGTCTGTCAGGGAACACAGGAACCTATGTACCAGACAGAGTGAACACCTGCAAGTATGAGAGAGAGGACTTACAAGTCAGTGTCTAGAGTCAGACGTCTGTCAGGGAACACAGGAACCTATGTACCAGACAGAGTGAACACCTGCAAGTATGAGAGTGAGGACTTACAAGTCAGTGTCTAGAGTCAGACGTCTGTCAGGGAACACAGGAACCTATGTACCAGACAGAGTGAACACCTGCAAGTATGAGACTGAGGACTTACAAGTCAGTGTCTAGAGTCAGACGTCTGTCAGGGAACACAGGAACCTATGTACCAGACAGAGTGAACACCTGCAAGTATAAGAGTGAGAACTTACAAATCAGTGTCTAGAGTCAGACGTCTGTCAGGGAACACAGGAACCTATGTACCAGACAGAGTGAACACCTGCAAGTATGAGAGTGAGGACTTACAAGTCAGTGTCTAGGGTCAGACGTCTGTCAGGAAACACAGGAACCTATGTACCAGACAGAGTGAACACCTGCAAGTATGAGAGTGAGGACTTACAAGTCAGTGTCTAGGGTCAGACGTCTGTCAGAAAACACATGAACCTATGTACCAGACAGAGTGAACACCTGCAAGTATGAGAGTGAGGACTTACAAGCCAGTGTATAGAGTCAGACGTCTGTCAGGGAGCACAGGAACCTATGTACCAGACAGAGTGAACACCTGCAAGTATGAGAGTGAGGACTTACAAGTCAGTGTCTAGA
This sequence comes from Tenodera sinensis, assembly GCA_030765045.1. Lineage (NCBI taxonomy): Eukaryota > Metazoa > Arthropoda > Insecta > Mantodea > Mantidae > Tenodera > Tenodera sinensis. Next base: position 1,385,311 of record CM060966.1, read on the forward strand.
GTCTGTCAGGGAACACAGGAACCTATGTGCCAGACAGAGTGAACACCTGCAAGTATGAGAGTGAGGACTTACAAGCCAGTGTCTAGGGTCACACGTCTGTCAGGGAACACAGGAACCTATGTACCAGACAGAGTGAACACCTGCAAGTATGAGAGTGAGGACTTACAAGTCAGTGTCTAGGGTCAGACGTCTGTCAGGAAACACAGGAACCTATGTACCAGACAGAGTGAACACCTGCAAGTATGAGAGTGAGGACTTACAAGTCAGTGTCTAGGGTCAGACGTCTGTCAGGAAACACATGAACCTATGTACCAGACAGAGTGAACACCTGCAAGTATGAGAGTGAGGACTTACAAGCCAGTGTCTAGGGTCAGACGTCTGTCAGGGAACACAGGAACCTATGTACCAGACAGAGTGAACACCTGCAAGTATGAGAGAGAGGACTTACAAGTCAGTGTCTAGAGTCAGACGTCTGTCAGGGAACACAGGAACCTATGTACCAGACAGAGTGAACACCTGCAAGTATGAGAGAGAGGACTTACAAGTCAGTGTCTAGAGTCAGACGTCTGTCAGGGAACACAGGAACCTATGTACCAGACAGAGTGAACACCTGCAAGTATGAGAGAGAGGACTTACAAGTCAGTGTCTAGAGTCAGACGTCTGTCAGGGAACACAGGAACCTATGTACCAGACAGAGTGAACACCTGCAAGTATGAGAGTGAGGACTTACAAGTCAGTGTCTAGAGTCAGACGTCTGTCAGGGAACACAGGAACCTATGTACCAGACAGAGTGAACACCTGCAAGTATGAGAGTGAGGACCTACAAGTCAGTGTCTAGGGTCAGACGTCTGTCAGGGAACACAGGAACCTATGTACCAGACAGAGTGAACACCTGCAAGTATGAGAGTGAGGACTTACAAGTCAGTGTCTAGAGTCAGACGTCTGTCAGGGAACACAGGAACCTATGTACCAGACAGAGTGAACACCTGCAAGTATGATAGTGAGGACCTACAAGTCAGTGTCTAGGGTCAGACGTCTGTCAGGGAACACAGGAACCTATGGACCAGACAGAGTGAACACCTGCAAGTATAAGAGTGAGAACTTACAAGTCAGTGTCTAGAGTCAGACGTCTGTCAGGGAACACAGGAACCTATGTACCAGACAGAGTGAACACCTGCAAGTATGAGAGTGAGGACTTACAAGTAAGTGTCTAGAGTCAGACGTCTGTCAGGGAACACATGAACCTATGTACCAGACAGAGTGAACACCTGCAAGTATGAGAGTGAGAACTTACAAGCCAGTGTCTAGGGTCAGACGTCTGTCAGGGAACACAGGAACCTATGTACCAGACAGAGTGAACACCTGCAAGTATGAGAGAGAGGACTTACAAGTCAGTGTCTAGAGTCAGACGTCTGTCAGGGAACACAGGAACCTATGTACCAGACAGAGTGAACACCTGCAAGTATGAGAGTGAGGACATACAAGTCAGTGTCTAGAGTCAGACGTCTGTCAGGGAACACAGGAACCTATGTACCAGACAGAGTGAACACCTGCAAGTATGAGACTGAGGACTTACAAGTCAGTGTCTAGAGTCAGACGTCTGTCAGGGAACACAGGAACCTATGTACCAGACAGAGTTAACACCTGCAAGTATAAGAGTGAGAACTTACAAATCAGTGTCTAGAGTCAGACGTCTGTCAGGGAACACAGGAACCTATGTACCAGACAGAGTGAACACCTGCAAGTATGAGAGTGAGGACTTACAAGTCAGTGTCTAGGGTCAGACGTCTGTCAGGAAACACAGGAACCTATGTACCAGACAGAGTGAACACCTGCAAGTATGAGAGTGAGGACTTACAAGTCAGTGTCTAGGGTCAGACGTCTGTCAGGAAACACATGAACCTATGTACCAGACAGAGTGAACACCTGCAAGTATGAGAGTGAGGACTTACAAGCCAGTGTATAGAGTCAGACGTCTGTCAGGGAGCACAGGAACCTATGTACCAGACAGAGTGAACACCTGCAAGTATGAGAGTGAGGACTTACAAGTCAGTGTCTAGAGTCTGTCAGGGAACACAGGAACCTATGTGCCAGACAGAGTGAACACCTGCAAGTATGAGAGTGAGGACTTACAAGCCAGTGTCTAGGGTCACACGTCTGTCAGGGAACACAGGAACCTATGTACCAGACAGAGTGAACACCTGCAAGTATGAGAGTGAGGACTTACAAGTCAGTGTCTAGGGTCAGACGTCTGTCAGGAAACACAGGAACCTATGTACCAGACAGAGTGAATACCTGCAAGTATGAGAGTGAGGACTTACAAGTCAGTGTCTAGGGTCAGACGTCTGTCAGGAAACACATGAACCTATGTACCAGACAGAGTGAACACCTGCAAGTATGAGAGAGAGGACTTACAAGTCAGTGTCTAGAGTCAGACGTCTGTCAGGGAACACAGGAACCTATGTACCAGACAGAGTGAACACCTGCAAGTATGAGAGAGAGGACTTACAAGTCAGTGTCTAGAGTCAGACGTCTGTCAGGGAACACAGGAACCTATGTACCAGACAGAGTGAACACCTGCAAGTATGAGAGAGAGGACTTACAAGTCAGTGTCTAGAGTCAGACGTCTGTCAGGGAACACAGGAACCTATGTACCAGACAGAGTGAACACCTGCAAGTATGAGAGTGAGGACTTACAAGTCAGTGTCTAGGCTCAGACGTCTGTCAGGGAACACAGGAACCTATGTACCAGACAGAGTGAACACCTGCATGTATGGAGTGAGAAAGAGGATCATATGAAATGCAGGCAGAATTAGTGATTGGAAAGATGATGATGGAGCAATTGGTGAAATGAGTGGCAGAGAAACCGAAGAACCTGGAGAAAACCTGCTGAGATGCCATTTCGTCCACCACGAATACTACATGCTGGTCCATGGGAATGAACTCAGGTCGCCTAGGCGGTAAGCGAACAGTCTGACTGCTTGGCCACCGCACTGCCACATAGACCAAATCTTACTATACAAAAAATGTAGATCTCGTTAAAACACAAAAGTTATGCCCACTGAATTTGTTTATGGAGTGAGCCATTTCGGAGATATTCCTTGTTATTTCTGTGAGTTTTGCAATAGTTATACTTTCTACAAATGGAACATTCTCGTTCACTTTTTATAACATAGCCATGCAAACAATACAGAATTTGAAAGCTTTAACAGATTTGACTATTGATCAAAGGCTACTGTATTCCCACATTCCCCTTGTACCTACAAGGAAATAAGCAATTAGATAATTTGTACAAATATTTATCTCAACTAACATGAAGATATAGGAATAAGAGTTTGTAAGAATGGTTAGTAGAAGAGTAGAGAAAGTTATGTGAGTGTAACACATCAGATTTTTTGTTCTCGTCCACAAGTTAATAGTAAGACAATAAAAGCATAATTTCTGCAAGTGCATTGAAGTTGAATTTTTAATATGTGCCTGTAGGATTGCTGAAATATTGCTTCTCAAAACTGTGAGGGGAGTCAATGGCTGTCATGTCTTTTGAACATCAAAGGAAGCAAAGGATATATGAAAGTACGCCTGAGAATAAGGTGACCCTTCATGCAGGTCTTGCTCTTTTGTGAAACATAGTACCATGGTATTACCTCGTCTGAAATCCCACCGGCGGCTGCTTCTTGATTATGTTGCTCTCTCAGATGTTTATTTGTCGAGAGCCAAGAAGGGGATTCGGCTTGTTGGCTAAGGCCTGGCCCAATCATCACGATTCGGCCGGATTCACAGCTCTTCGTCGTGCTGATGACGTAGGAGTGATGCAGTAAGATCGCTACTAGCCTAAGATAGCTACGAATAACCGCGACTTAGCCACCATTGTGGTAACAGCTTCCCACAGTAAAAAGACACGATCGAACGACTGGCAACTGGCGACTTCCTTTACTTTGGACTATTACCACCCTCTCTTCTTTTTGAACTATAGTTGTTTTTATCTACTCTATCTCGTTTATAAGGTTCCAGTTGCATTCCCTAGCATTAAGGTGCTGTGTTTGTCTCAGGAGTTTAGCTATGGCCTTGTGGTTGATGAGCACAGAGACCTCCCTCTAGGGGAATGTTAGCTTGATGGCGGGGGGAGAAAATGTTAATGATACTACATTTACAAATAGATATCGATTTCTCAGGGGAACATTTTAATTTCTGGGGTAATTTTTCCCCTGAACCACCCCCTGATAAATATTACATGAAAGAGGATCACTAATATGTCACACAAAGCAATTATCATCATGGTGTAATATTAACAAATTGTGTTTATTGGAGACACACAAAGTTATACTGCAGTGCTGGTTACACTCCAGCTACCTGATAGACAGTAATTTTGAGCTGCTGGTGTTACATCGTACCAAGAAGCAACTCAGTCCACTGCACGATTGCATGTTCTATAACAAACATATTCTGCCGAGTTAATCTATACCAGACTTATTTGATACCTCTAAACTTAGTCAAAAAACAGACAAGACCAAATCTATGACAGGAAATACAATACACACCACACATTGGTGAGCAAATTGTTCAGTCTGTCGTAATATGATGAAACACCTCAGGTCACAGGGCATACAGTTTCTTCTTCTCCTGTACATAGAGAATACGACGATCAGGTATGTCTTTAAAGGACTGTAGCCCTGTTCACAGGAGAACAGATAAGACAGGAACTGATATACCAAAATTTTGAAGGGCACCTTCCAAGTTAGGGCAGAAGAACATAAGACTGTTCCAGAAGATAAACAATGCAGAGAATGCCAACAACTGTGGCACATAGAGAACTTCAGGCTCCCACTCAAGTTTGGGGCAAATACACAGGCCCCCCATCACCACTCCTGCAGCTCCAAAGTGCCCATAGGGGAACACAAATGATGCCATTGTGATGAAAAAGACTAAAAACCAGTAAAAACCAAAGATGGCAGATTACTGTCCATACAAAACATGGAGAGAACATTCTGTGGGATCTTGAAGAAGGGGAGATAGAGCTGAGGACAGATGTTACTATTAATACACAACCATGATCAAGGGTCATTAAAGGCGGCAAAGTGGCAGCTCTGGACATCGCACTGGATACCTTCAAAGTTGATATGAGCACCTCAGCTCAAATTGTGTTCCCACTTTTTAAGATGATCCCTGCAGTCTGGATGAAAGCATTGTTGATTAAACTTTTAAAGGAGATTTATTAAAATATGATAACGAGAGATCAATCACCCAAGGAAAATACTCTCAAGAGGGGTAATAAAAGGAAAGAAAGATAGCTGAGGAAGGTACAAGCAGCAGGTTATTACTGTAATGCACTGCACATAATTATGGAACAATTTAAGTCACTGTCTCTACTGTTTGTAAACCTAAAAAGTGCAATGTGGAGGAAGATGTTGAAACAGTTTGCGATTCCAAGAGATTCCCAAAGCACAATATTCCTGCACTACCTTGAAAAGCGTGAAACGGCCACACATTCATATTATGCTATAATTTCTCAAGCAACTGTTAAAGAAAAGGTCCCATCTGATGAAGAAAAAGGTTCTCTTTCACCCGGAAACTGCACTGATGCTGCCATTGTAAATTGTGCCATCCAGCAGATTTGGCTCCAAAGTAGATTTTTTTTGGAAAAAATGTTATTTTCTTTAAAAAGTCATGACTTATCAAACCATCCTCATAAATGTATTACTTGTATGAGTTTATTCACTTTCTAACTATACAAAGAATAAAACTGTTTTTACAAATTTAAAATTTCTGTTGTTACATGGCGTTGATGAATCAAATTATGCCTCTTAAAATTTGACAACTGAGTGAAGCCCCTGTCACATATTTTACACTTGTGTGGCTTTACGCCCTCATGAATCAAGTTATGCACTTTCAACTCTCTCAATCGAGTAAAGCTCTTATCACACGTTTCACATTTGTGTGGCTTCTTACCCTCATGAATCAAATTATGCACTCTCAAACCTGCCAGCCGAGTGAAGTTCTTATCACAAATTGTGCACTTGTGTGGCTTTAAACCCTCATGAATCAAATTATGTAGATTCAAACTTGACAACTGAGTAAAATTCTTTTGACAAACTGTACACTTGTATGGCTTTATACCTTCATGAATTAAACTATGTCTTTTCATATCTGACAACTTAGTAAAGCTCTTATCACAAACGTTGCACTTGTGTGTCTTTTTGCCCTTAGGTGTCAGGTGATGGTATTGTTCTTGTTCACTTCCACCACAGCCTGAGACTTCAGCAAAGGAACTTGCTTCTGAACTTGCTCTGAAATGTTGGAGGATTTTACATCATTACCTATAATATTTACATCAGGCAGATCTACTTTAGAGAACATATTTTCTTAATCACAATTAACAGAAAAAATCAGATGTGTTGCACTCACATAACTTTCTCTATTCTTTACTAACTATTCTTAGTAACTATTATTCCTACATCTTAGTCGAGATAAAATTTGCCAAAATTATCTTATTTTCTTCAGGTGCAAGGGGAATGTAGCAATACAATAAACTTTGAGTTATACTGAAATCTTTTAAAGCTGGCTTTGAGATTCTGCTCTCTTTGCATGGCAAACAGATAAAAAATTAATAACAACCTTCCATTTGAGGAAAGATTAAATATTACTAAACTCACACAAATATCTACGAAATGGTTCACTGTATAAAAAATTTATTTGGACATAAATTGTGTTTCAGCAAGATCTACAACTTTTTGTACACTAAGATTTGGTCTATCTCTTACAGTTTACGAGTCATTAAAAACAATCATCAAAAGTAAACAGGACTCCATAGGCTATACGCAGAAATTCAAAATATACATTTCATTTGACATAAAAATTTGTTAACTATACAAGATTTTAACAAAAATTGTTACAACTATTTTTCAGAAAATAAAAATTTTTGAAAACTTGTAGTTTAGGGCAGCAGAATTTCACACATGTACTCACGCATGCGCGCGCATATATACACAACTTCTAAAATGCTTTTTTTGTATTCAGCGGGCCTCAAAACGTACATTTCCGATGAAATCTTAACATCGAATTTTTGGGTGAGTAGAGAAAGTAAGGATGTGATAGTTACTCATATCAATACTTCCAATGCAGTCAAGGCTACCACTCCTGGGTACACATATTTCACTCAGGTAATTAATGTGTTATTGTTCTGACAGTTCAAGAGGCTGCTAAAGACCACAGTATCCTATCAGATGACAGTACATTGTATACGATCAGCTCTGTTCTCCCAGACTATCTTTGGTTAGTACTCTTGGACTGAATCTGGATATAATGACTTCAGACCACAGAGATTTCAAACAACTTCCCAACGTGCTTTTGATGTGTGACTCGGAGGAGTACTTAATGCAGGCATTCATGAAACACTCCTACCTTGAAAAAAACTTCTATTTTTGGCACTTTATACTCTGTGGACCTGTTCATCCTTATAATCTTTTGCCAAGAGCTAATAATACTCGGTGACTGAACATGCATAACACTGTAAAGTGAAGTGCAATTGTCAATGGGAAATATTGTGCACATATTTGTAATGTGCATGTAAAACTCTTACGTGCAAACCACAACTTATTGGCAATTGCGGTCGCAACTTGCACTAGCTGCTTTGTTAGAATATATGACAAAATCTAATGTGTTGTACTCACTGACATTCCGTACTCTTGTGATAACCATTCTTACAAACTCTTATTCTTCTACCTTATTCGTGTTAGTTGAGATAAATATTTGCAGAAATTATCTTACTGCTTGTTTTCTTACACATGCAACGGGAATATGCGAATACAGTAGAATTTGAGCGATAGTTAAATGTTTTAAAGCTTTCAAATTCCGTTGTCTTTACATGGTTAACATATAAAAAAATGAATAGTGATGCTCCATTTGACACAAGCATAAGTTCTCCAAAACTTACACAAATAACAAAAAATGTCTCCGAAATGGTTCACTCTACAAAAAAAAAAAAAAAAGTGCCCGCCTCTGTAGTGTGATGGTTAGCGAGTCTGCCTCGCATTCAAGAGGTCGTGAGTTCGAATCTCGCTTAGGGTAAGTTATCTGGCTAAGGTCCTTTTCCCAAGGTTTTCCGTTATCTTGAGAAGATGAAAGTCGGACAACTTCAAGTACCTTGGGCTCATTTGAGCATCATTTCACCCACTTCATTCATTCACCGTCCGATATACTGCGTTGAAGGACATTAATTTAGAAACAATCTACAAAAAAAGATTTATTTAGACATAAATTGTGTTTCAGCAAGATCTACATTTTTTGTATAGTAATATTTTGTCTATCTCTTACGGTTTACCAGTTATTCAAAAGTAATCCAGAGTAAATAGAACTTCATAGCCTATAGCCAGAAAATTCAAGATATACATTTAATTTGTCATAAAAATATCATATCAAATATCAAATAATAATCAAAATTGTTAGAGCCATTTTAAAGAAAATCAAAATTTTCAAAAATTTTAATGTGAAGGGTAGTTTAGGGTGGAGCAATTATCTTCAAAATCTTTGTGTCACATCCTTGAAAGACATGAAACTTAAATATCAACTTTGGTTTTTAACCGACTTTTCGTTTTTGAGTTATGATGTCCAAAGACTGAGACACACACACACACACACACACACACACACACACACACACACACACATACATACATACACACACACCTTTTTCTAAAAATGCTTTTTTTTGGATTCAGGGGGCCTCAAAACATATATTTCCAGTTATATCTTGACATCTTACATAGTAGAGAAAGTAATATATTCATAATAAAAGTTATGAACAGTACGAAATAATTATAAGGCCATGGTCTTCTGGAGATTAGTGTTCCAGATGTTTCGTTTACAGCTGCAGTAGACATCTTCGGTGGTGCTGTAGAAGTCTCCTCAGAGAAGGTGTTGATGTAACTGATCCATTAACTCTATTTATACTGTGTGCTGTTCACAGATTGGCCAGGGGTGGACAGGGGCATGGTGGCTGGTGGTCGTGGTTCATTCTCCAATACCTTCTCTGAACAACTTTCAGATTTTTTACTGGAGATGTCTGCTACAGCTGAACATGAAACATTTGGAACATTTATCTACAGCAGACCATGGCAAAAATGCCCACAAGATATTTCTTCTTATAGTTTTGACACCGATCGTAAAAGTTTACATATTGCAATACAATATAAGTCCGAGAGAAAATACAAAGGACGGAATGTTTCCCTCTCACATGTGCACGTGCGTGCACACGCACATTACCGCGACTTTTCTGGAAATCAAACTTACTTAGATATAAGGCATTGCATTTACATTTCAGCCATAGAAAACTGTATGAATTGTATGTTGAAGGGAGAGGAAAGAAGGATATATGTGTTACGTAAAAGAAAAGCAAATATAGAAAGCCATGTGAAAGTAAGTCAAATAAATAGCATAAAAACATTCTCCATGAAAAACTACATACACATACTGATTTTGCGATGATTGAGATTAATGATTATTCGAAATGTTTAGTTCTTCTGGGCTTGTAGGCTGTGGTCTAGAAGGCATGGCACTTCCACTGTTTCTCTACTTCCACATTCAAACTCTGACCAGTGCAGACAGTGGATCGTGTTACCCTGATGATGCCAAGCACAGTACTTGGCTAAACGTTGGTATCTACCAAGCCTTCTAAACCACGGCCTACAAGCCCGGAAGAACTAAACATTTCGAATAGTCAAGACACCGGCCGTGAAAGACTAAATACATATATTGAGATTAATGGTTACATATACAGACACATCCACCTATAGATGAAAGAAAGTCATATAAATGTGTTACCTAGAAGTGAGTAGAGAAAACAGTGTGAATTTAATATGTAGCATTTCAATTTCAAACATACAGAAAATAATATGAATTATTTGTAGAAGGGATAAAAAAAATATTTTTGTACAGCTAGGTTTTTTCAGGAAAGACACCTGTATAGATAAATTTAAAAAGCAAAATCTTATTTGAGTACAAAATTCCAATCAAATCATTAGAGCTATTTCCGAGATACGTGACATATATTTATAAACAAGAATTGCTCGTTCAAAGATGATGTTGTTGTTGTTTTCTAGTGCCTTGCATCTGGCAATGAAGCCATTAGCATTCATGCTTTCCAATACTTTTGAATTGTGGCTTTCATGTAACTGTTTTCTTAACGGGCACCAGTTTTACAATGTGGCAGTTACATCACCCGACTTAAAGATATTAAATTTGAATTTAAAACTCAAGTTTAATTTTTAAGTTGAATAGGAATACCAACAGCACAAGGATGAACAACCTGCAGCATGCAGGTAGTCAGGAAGTGATAGTCTCATCCTTTGTGCGTAAACTGGTATCAGGTAGTGACTCTCCCACTCCAGGAATACCAGCAGTACAAGGATGAGCAACCTGCAGTGTGCAGGTAGTCAGGAAGTGATAGTCCCATCCTTTGTGAGTAAACTGGTATCAGGTAGTGACTCTCCCACTCCAGGAATACCAGCAGCACAAGGATGGATGGCGGTGCCGTGGCCAAGTGGTTAGCGCGCTCATCTACCAGCTAGGCGGCCCGTGTTCGATCCCAGGGACCCGCATGTGGTATTCGTGGTGGACGAAGCGGCATCAGGGCGGGTTTTCTCCGGGTTCTCTGGTTTTCCCCGCCATCTCATTCCACCGGTGCTCCATCTTCATTCCATGTATAATCAGTGTCACCGCCTGCGGTGCCGTAGTAGTTAAAGCTAGCTGATACTAGTTTACTCACAAAGGATGAGACTATCACTTCCTGACAACCTGCACGCCGTAGGTTGTTCATCCTTGTACTGCTGGTATTCCTGGAGTGGGAGAGTCACTACCTGATACCAGTTTACTCACAAAGGATGGGACTATCACTTCCTGACTACCTGCACGCCGCAGGTTGTTCATCCTTGTACTGCTGGTATTCCTGGAGTGGGAGAGTCACTACCTGATACCAGTTTACTCACAAAGGATGGGACTATCACTTCCTGACTACCTGCATGCTGCAGGTTGTTCATCCTTGTACTGCTGGTATTCCTGGAGTGGGAGAGTCACTATCTGATACCAGTTTACTCACAAAGGATGGGACTATCACTTCCTGACTACCTGCACGCCGCAGGTTGTTCATCCTTGTGCTGCTGGTATTCCTGGAGTGGGAGAGTCACTACCTGATATCAGTTTACTCACAAAGGATGGGACTATCACTTCCTGACTACCTGCATGCTGTAGGTTGTTCATCCTTGTACTGCTGGTATTCCTGGAGTGAGAGAGTCACTACCTGATACCAGTTTACTCACAAAGGATGGGCCTATCACTTCCTGACTACCTGCACGCCGCAGGTTGTACATCCTTGTACTGCTGGTATTCCTGGAGTGGGAGAGTCACTACCTGATACCAGTTTACTCACAAAGGATGGGACTATCACTTCCTGACTACCTGCATGCCGCAGGTTGTTCATCCTTGTACTGCTGGTATTCCTGGAGTGGGAGAGTCACTATCTGATACCAGTTTACTCACAAAGGATGAGACTATCACTTCCTGACTACCTGCATGCTGTAGGTTGTTCATCCTTGTACTGCTGGTATTCCTGGAGTGGGAAAGTCACTATCTGATATCAGTTTACTCACAAAGGATGGGACTATCACTTCCTGACTACCTGCATGCTGCAGGTTGTTCATCCTTGTACTGCTGGTATTCCTGGAGTGGGAGAGTCACTACCTGGTACCAGTTTACTCACAAAGGATGAGACTATCACTTCCTGACTACCTGCATGCCGCAGGTTGTTCATCCTTGTACTGCTGGTATTCCTGGAGTGGGAGAGTCACTACCTGATACCAGTTTACTCACAAAGGATGGGGCTATCACTTCCTGACTACCTGCATGCCGCAGGTTGTTCATCCTTGTACTGCTGGTATTCCTGGAGTGGGAGAGTCACTACCTGGTACCAGTTTACTCACAAAGGATGAGACTATCACTTCCTGACTACCTGCACGCCGCAGGTTGTTCATCCTTGTACTGCTGGTATTCCTGGAGTGGGAGAGTCACTACCTGGTACCAGTTTACTCACAAAGGATGAGACTATCACTTCCTGACTACCTGCATGCCGCAGGTTGTTCATCCTTGTACTGCTGGTATTCCTGGAGTGGGAGAGTCACTACTGATACCAGTTTACTCACAAAGGATGGGGCTATCACTTCCTGACTACCTGCATGCCGCAGGTTGTTCATCCTTGTACTGCTGGTATTCCTGAAGTGGGAGAGTCACTACCTGATACCAGTTTATTCACAAAGGATGGGACTATCACTTCCTGACTACCTGCATGCTGCAGATTGTTCATCCTTGTGCTGCTGGTATTCCTGGAGTGGGAGAGTCACTACCTGATACCAGTTTATTCACAAAGGATGAGACTATGTCATCCTGTGTTCAATTTAATCACGTCAAGTTTCATTTTCTCACATCTCAAAATTTTGGTAGTGATCCTCGTGATTCAACTACGTGATTAACATTGATAGTGTCTTGCATCACACAAGAATGATTATTAACAAAAGTCTTACCTTGATTGTAAAATTACTGGAGTGAAGTGTTCCCCGTCTTCCTGTAACACAACAATTCACAAAGGTAAATATACAGCTATTCTTTTGCACTTTCTAACTTGAAACAAACGTTTTACATTTCATATTATAAGAAAACAAGAAATGGAGAAACCGTTTAGATGTAAATTGTTTGGTATAGTGAAGTGGAATGGTTAGGAATTGAGAATATAGTACAGTATTTATGAAATGTTTGACATGCATGAGGAGACAAGTAAACTGTGTTGATCTATGGCACTGGCATAGTCACCAATCTAATTGTACTTCAATAATTTAGCAGCTCCATCTTACAAATTGTAAGTACATTACAGTTGCTCTTATTCTAATTGTTGCTGTTGTTCTTATTCTTATTGTTATTCCTATTGTTGTTATTGTTACTGTTACTCTTACTATTATTAATTATTATAAATTAATAATAATAACAACAATAATGATGATGATGGTGGTGGTGGTGGTGGTGGTGGTGGTGGTAGCAGTGGCGGTGGCGGTGGCGGTGGTGGTGATATGTGGATAGTGATCACAAGGTACCCAAGCTGAGCAGAACATTACTTCCACTTACTGGTGTCTAGGGGATATGTGGATAGTGATCACAAGATACCCAAGCTGAGCAGAACATTACTTCCACTTACTGGTGTCTAGGGGATACGTGGATAGTGACCACAAGGTACCCAAGCTGAGCAGGACATTACTTCCACTTACTGGTGTCTAGGGGATATGTGGATAGTGACCACAAGGTACCCAAGCTGAGCAGAACATTACTTCCACTTACTGGTGTCTAGGGGATATGTGGATAGCACCCACAAGGTACCCAAGCTGAGCAGAACATTACTTCCACTTACTGGTGTCTAGGGGATATGTGGATAGTGACCACAAGGTACCCAAGCTGAGTAGGACATTACTTCCACTTACTGGTGTCTAGGGGATATGTGGATAGTGACCACAAGGTACCCAAGCTGAGCAGAACAGTACTTCCACTTACGGGTGTCTAGGGGATATGTGAATAGCGACCACAAGGTACCCAAGCTGAGCAGAACATTACTTCCACTTACTGGTGTCTAGGGGATATGTGGATAGCACCACAAGGTACCCAAGCTGAGCAGAACATTACTTCCACTTACTGGTGTCTAGGGGATATGTGGATAGTGACCACAAGTTACCCAAGCTGAGTAGAGCATTACTTCCACTTACTGGTGTCTAGGGGATATGTGGATAGTGACCACAAGGTACCCAAGCTGAGTAGAGCATTACTTCCACTTACTGGTGTCTAGGGGATATGTGAATAGTGACCACAAGGTACCCAAGCTGAGTAGAGCATTACTTCCACTTACTGGTGTCTAGGGGATATGTGAATAGTGACCACAAGGTACCCAAGCTGAGTAGAGCATTACTTCCACTTACTGGTGTCTAGGGGATATGTGAATAGCGACCATAAGGTACCCAAGCTGAGCAGAACATTACTTCCACTTACTGGTGTCTAGGGGATATGTGAATAGCGACCATAAGGTACCCAAGCTGAGCAGAACATTACTTCCACTTACTGGTGTCTAGGGGATATGTGAATAGTGACCACAAGGTACCCAAGCTGAGTAGAGCATTACTTCCACTTACTGGTGTCTAGGGGATATGTGAATAGTGACCACAAGGTACCCAAGCTGAGCAGGACATTACTTCCACTTACTGGTGTCTAGGGGATATGTGGATAGTGACCACAAGGTACCCAAGCTGAGTAGAGCATTACTTCCACTTACTGGTGTCTAGGGGATATGTGAATAGCGACCATAAGGTACCCAAGCTGAGCAGAACATTACTTCCACATACTGGTGTCTAGGGGATATGTGGATGGTGACCACAAGGTACCCAAGCTGAGTAGAGCATTACTTCCACTTACTGGTGTCTAGGGGATATGTGAATAGTGACCACAAGGTACCCAAGCTGAGTAGAGCATTACTTCCACTTACTGGTGTCTAGGGGATATGTGAATAGCGACCATAAGGTACCCAAGCTGAGCAGAACATTACTTCCACTTACTGGTGTCTAGGGGATATGTGAATAGTGACCACAAGGTACCCAAGCTGAGTAGAGCATTACTTCCACTTACTGGTGTCTAGGGGATATGTAAATAGTGACCACAAGGTACCCAAGCTGAGCAGAACATTACTTCCACTTACTGGTGTCTAGGGGATATGTGGATAGCACCACAAGGTACCCAAGCTGAGCAGAACATTACTTCCACTTACTGGTGTCTAGGGGATATGTGGATAGTGACCACAAGGTACCCAAGCTGAGCAGAACATTACTTCCACTTACTGGTGTCTAGGGGATATGTGGATAGTGACCACAAGGTACCCAAGCTGAGCAGAACATTACTTCCACTTACTGGTGTCTAGGGGACATGTGGATAGCACCACAAGGTACCCAAGCTGAGCAGAACATTACTTCCACTTACTGGTGTCTAGGGGATATGTGGATAGCACCACAAGGTACCCAAGCTGAGCAGAACATTACTTCCACTTACTGGTGTCTAGGGGATATGTGGATAGCACCACAAGGTACCCAAGCTGAGCAGAACATTACTTCCACTTACTGGTGTCTAGGGGATATGTGGATAGCACCACAAGGTACCCAAGCTGAGCAGAACATTACTTCCACTTACTGGTGTCTAGGGGATATGTGGATAGCACCACAAGGTACCCAAGCTGAGCAGAACATTACTTCCACTTACTGGTGTCTAGGAGATATGTGGATAGTGATCACAAGGTACCCAAGCGGAGCAGAACATTACTTCCACTTACTGGTGTCTAGGAGATATGTGGATAGTGATCACAAGGTACCCAAGCTGAACAGAACATTACTTCCACTTACTGGTGTCTAGGAGATATGTGGATAGTGACCACAAGGTACCCAAGCTGAGCAGAACATTACTTCCACTTACTGGTGTCTAGGGGATATGTGGATAGTGACCACAAGGTACCCAAGCTGAGCAGAACATTACTTCCACTTACTGGTGTCTAGGGAATATGTGGATAGTGACCACAAGGTACCCAAGCTGAGCAGAACATTACTTCCACTTACTGGTGTCTAGGGGATATGTGGATAGTGACCACAAGGTACCCAAGCTGAGCAGAACATTACTTCCACTTACTGGTGTCTAGGGGATATGTGGATAGTGAACACAAGGTACCCAAGCTGAACAGAACATTACTTCCACTTACTGGTGTCTAGGAGATATGTGGATAGTGATCACAAGGTACCCAAGCTGAGCAGAACATTACTTCCACTTACTGGTGTCTTGGGGATATGTGGATAGCACCACAAGGTACCCAAGCTGAGCAGAACATTACTTCCACTTACTGGTGTCTAGGGGATATGTGGATAGCACCACAAGGTACCCAAGCTGAGCAGAACATTACTTCCACTTACTGGTGTCTAGGGGATATGTGGATAGCACCACAAGGTACCCAAGCTGAGCAGAACATTACTTCCACTTACTGGTGTCTAGGAGATATGTGGATAGTGATCACAAGGTACCCAAGCGGAGCAGAACATTACTTCCACTTACTGGTGTCTAGGAGATATGTGGATAGTGATCACAAGGTACCCAAGCTGAACAGAACATTACTTCCACTTACTGGTGTCTAGGGGATATGTGGATAGCACCACAAGGTACCCAAGCTGAGCAGAACATTACTTCCACTTAGTGGTGTCTAGGGGATATGTGGATAGCACCACAAGGTACCCAAGCTGAGCAGAACATTACTTCTACTTACTGGTGTCTAGGAGATATGTGGATAGTGATCACAAGGTACCCAAGCGGAGCAGAACATTACTTCCACTTACTGGTGTCTAGGAGATATGTGGATAGTGATCACAAGGTACCCAAGCTGAACAGAACATTACTTCCACTTACTGGTGTCTAGGAGATATGTGGATAGTGACCACAAGATACCCAAGCGGAGCAGAACATTACTTCCACTTACTGGTGTCTAGGGGATATGTGGATAGTGATCACAAGGTACCCAAGCTGAGCAGAACATTACTTCCACTTACTGGTGTCTAGGGCATATGTGAATAGTGACCACAAGGTATCCAAGCTGGGCAGAACATTACTTCCACTTACTGGTGTCTAGGGGATATGTGGATAGAGACCACAAGGTACCCAAGCTGAGCAGAACATTACTTCTACTTACTGGTGTCTAGGGGATATGTGAATAGTGACCACAAGGTACCCAAGCTGAACAGAACATTACTTCCACTTACTGGTGTCTAGGGGATATGTGGATAGAGACCACAAGGTACCCAAGCTGAGCAGAACATTACTTCTACTTACTGGTGTCTAGGGGATATGTGGATAGTGACCACAAGGTACCCAAGCTGAACAGAACATTACTTCCACTTACTGGTGTCTAGGGGATATGTGGATAGTGACCACAAGGTACCCAAGCTGAACAGAACATTACTTCCACTTACTGGTGTTTTGCTCCTCACTGTAGCTTTTCTATCTGACTTTATGACCTTACCTTGGTTATCTCTTGTTCTGTTCAGATCTCGATGTTATTAGGGTACCCAAGGGTTAGGAAGTCTATTTTTCCAACCTTTCCATTTCTCTAATTTCTCTATTACGTCTTAACACCTAACATGCTGACCTGTCATGGCATGTAATACGTCCTCTGATTGGTAATAAGAGGATATGGTCGGTGAATTTATTTTGATAACTCTCCCGGTCAGGTTGGTGAGACCCGTAAACCAATGACAGGTGTGGTCCTCCAGACATTCTGGGGGTTGTGAGAGAGCGATGTAACCACCAAAACATAAAAATATAGTGCTCTCTAAAAAGCAGTTACTCTTACTGCTGGCAGAGAAAGTAAAAAGAGTAAATTATTATTTTTTAATAGCAGACTAGCCTAAAATTAGATAATATAGTATTAGATGGTGTAGAACTTTGACAGGATGAATCTACAAATTTTGTGAGTATTGAACTGGATAAAAACTTGGTTTGTCCAAGTACATGAATACATAGTCAACTTAGCTATGGCTGCTAGTGGTATTACAGAGATGTGTTCAAACTAGCAAACACAACATCATGTGCATTAATCTTTACAAAGGAAACTCTTATCTTATTGTACATATGTAAATTGATATTGCTTGTATATAAACATGAGTATAATGTTAAATAGTATGGCAGCAGGAATTATATGTCCAAACAAATTAATGAGAGAAATCACATCACTGTATAATATGTCAAGTTGTATCCACGTGATATCTGTAAATTTCATATATAATGTAAATATCAAACTTATATTCCAAGGCTGTTCAAATCATGAGTAATATGCCCAAGGTGGATCCTAACCTCTTACAATGGATAAGCAGCAGTTGCTAGGTACGTAACTAAGAGGAATAAACAGTAACCCCGGTAGCTCGAGTAGGACAAACGTATATCAGTACTGCCAAGTATAACTAGATATTATTGGCAATCCAATAACTTAGGATTGTATTGCTGGGGGAGGTTCACTAAAATATTGCACATCAATATTTGTCATGTGAGATCATGTTGATAATATTTCACAATATTTATGAGAGATGTGTGAATTTAACTTACACAAAATCACGAAGGTCTTGACTCTAATAGTATCAATGTTTTAAGACTGTTGTGTTATTATAGCTTCATTGCAATAAAGTTGAATTGGAGGAAAACTGAATACGTATTGGAAATATATCAATAATCGCCATCATTTATCTGCTGACCCATGGATGCCCTGAAGACAAAGCTCATTGCTACATTGCTAAATCTTCTAATATAAAACAACCACAACAATACTAGAGGATGTAACAACTTTCATAGAAATTCAATTACTAGTAACTAAAGTCAAGTAAAAAACATCCTCTATTACAAAGAATTATAGACTATAATAAATTGTCAGAATATTGCATGGTAAGACTTTTAAAAATGAACTAAAGCTTTCCCGTGGGTTGATGTATATGTAGAACAGATGAGTTGTAAAAAGTTTGATAAAATTGTGGATAATTATTCGTGGTATGTAAAACCAAATATAGATTGTGATGATGCTTCAAACATATTACATATGTGTATATGCAAATAAACTATTACTAGAGGAAGTGTTTGATTATTACGTCACCACTGAATCACGACACCGTGTAACACATTTATATCTCCAAAAGCTCCTGTAAGTATCCAACAAGTGTCACAACCATTAATTTGTTTTACTTCAGATTTCAAGAGTTATACTTGTAAACATAGTTAGAAAATGCTTAAAGCATGTTTTAGGGCTATTTTTGTATTCAAGTTAATATAAAATGTTGTATTTGTTTATTTATCAATATCAATGTCAATATTTAGAACCAGACTAAAGAAATAAAAAAGAAAGTCAAGGCCATGGTATAATGTGCATGACCTACATTAAAGAGAAACAGATAGGCTTTTGTTTCTGTACCAATGTGCAATTACAACAATGAAGATGAAAATGTTCTCCGACCTTCTACGAGCACAATATCTAGTCTTCTAAAGACACATTAAGAAATTTTAGTCTTTTAAGGGGAGGCATCGGTGAAATTTGGACAAAAATGACGAAAAATGTGATTTTTCGTTCTTTGCCTTAAAATTATGTCTGTACCTTGCACTTTCAGAATCTACCGTCGTTTACTCCTCATCACCATTTAAAAGGCCGTTACGCCATGATTTAAATGCCCATGGCGTATGTATGTTGTCATATATTTAAAACTTTAACGTCATTTTTCTCTGCTTTCTATTTTTTCACATTTTTCAATCTTCAAAATGCATCTTCTCATACAGTTCTTAATAGATTTCTTTTAAATTTTGCACACATGTTTTTAGATAGTTCCTTCACAAAACTTGGTATTTTAAATGCTCTAGATGGAGTAGTTTAATTGTTATCGAATTGAAAATTATTAATAATTTGCAAAAAAATGGACATTGAGGTATTCAATATTTTTTTTCTCCAAAACTGTTTGACATAGCCAAATAAAGATACCAGGTTTTGTGGACATAATCTAGGGAAACACATGGCCAGAGTTTAGTTTACTTAGAACAAATAATATTTTATAAGAAGCATTTGCTATACTACCCTAAAATTGCACCAAAAAACTAATAATTTTTTTTTTTTGCAAAAACTATCTTACATAGAAAAGTGAAATTTGGTAAACCTTCTAGTTATGCTTTGGCACACATACATACAAATTTTCACATCATCGTGACAAAAATTGTGGATTTTTGTCATTTTCACAGATGCCTCCCCTTTGAATATAGAGTGAAAATTGAATATTGTTGTGAAAGTGAGCATTAAGTTGCGGACTTGTCATTTGCTCACTGAAGATCCAGGAAGGAATATCATACCACCTCACAGACACACACACTTACCTTACTCTCATTACCAAACCAAACAGGTTCTGGTTTAATTTCCACTTTATTGTATATTTCATCATCACTGTCGTATTTCTTAACTCCTGTTACAGGCTCCTGAGGAACAAACTCTCCTCCATTCTGTGAACACAAGTCTGAGACGACTGCTGGTTCTTCAATTTCTCTTTTGATCACTATGTTGGTGCATGTAACAGTTTCAAACTTGATGTTTCTGTCTCTGTCTCTGTCATCATACTCGGTAAAGTCTACAGGATACTCTTCCTTGATATCCATTTCACTTTTTAACTTCAACAACAAATCTGTGGAGCAACAAATATACATAATTTTAACCCATCAGCTCTTGTTCAAACTACACCACACATTCATCACTCTCAGACAAATTAATAACCTTAGAATGTTGAATTAAAAGGTATATTTGGTAAATATATAGAACATGGGTCCTCAAGAAAATTAATGAAATATAGCAGAATCGATAGATTTTATATTTGATTACGATTTTAAAACTTTTATTTTGCAGTAAAGCTTCGTTTATCATTTATGACCAAATTCTGTATGGGTGCTCCAACAGTTTCATTTTGCAAATAAATATTTATAAGCAACTATTATACGCAATAAAATTATTTATTAACGTATTTCCAATGAATAGCCTGAACAAGGGCTAAATTTCGATGACACAGGCCCCCGTCATAGAGACACACTAACCTAACCTAACCTAACTTAACACGACCCATGCAAATACACTTATGTACCTTTTGCACTACAACAGTTTCAGCGACTTCTGCTGAAAGTTTTTCTTCAGAAACATTGTATTTGCACTAATTTCATCGTAAACACATTATAAAATCACTTTAGTGCATATAGTAGACATTTATAAATATTTATTTTCTAAATAACTGCCACACAAGTGAAATAAAACCATTGCAGAACATGTATGGAATTTGCTCCTATATAAATAAAAAACAAAGCTTGATTGCCAAATAAAACTTTCTTGTTTTATAGGCATTCATTAAAATATCAATCATATGTTAATATACCGGTCACACTTGGATTGCGGAATTGGGAACACGAGTCAGCAGTAGTAGTAGTCTCCTGCCCCACTAAGAGATGGCGCTGGTGGCACTGCTAGACCCGAAGGAAAATCTGATTGGCTGCTTCAAGTTTTGAAGTTTTGTAACGAAAACAAACGTTCTGGAAGCAAGGCAACTAGAATATAGAATTATGTGTTCAATAGAGCATATTGATATTATTATAATATTGGCTAAAGTTGTCACGTGAATGACAAGATTGCAAACCTGCGACTTTTGATAGAACATTTATTACTTGCTAGATAATCATATTTACAACTGCTGAAATTGTTTATAACTAAGCTTAGTAGGTGGGCTACAAAAAGAATGAAGTTGTGCACGTTTTGTCTGAACAGCAGACAGAACTGGTTCCGCACACTGTGCACTCTGTCACATGACTACAAATGCCGATAACTTGCTTAATCTTGAATGTAGCTCGACTACTAAGCCTAATTATAATCCATCTAAAATTATCTATATTTTAAATGTAAATAGGATAATGGCCTAGCCCTTCTTTACACAGGTCTCTTTCATTACTTAGACTTTAGTTATACATAAATGTTGCTATTCGTTACATTGTTTTTTGTTTATTTTTAGGATATGTATAGTGGAAAGTTGGAGTTAAAGGTATTCCTGTGATTGTGGGTGTATAACTTCGCAAGCTGTGCCTTTTTGGTGTCCAGTGCTGGTGCTGAACATAGTGAAATGGTGTAAAAGTGTTAAATGAAGTGAAACTCTTAAGAGAACATTTGTTGTCAGGCTAATAATGATCTAGTGAATGACAAAACAGGTGTTCGCATATGGAGCAATACAGTGTTGTATATAATGTATGCAGAAACCTCTTTGTGAGGTTATTTGTGCTTGTTACGCAAATATGTCAAATTGTGTTATGCTATCGGAATGCTAGAAGGAATAAATAAAAGTGTCAAACATGTGTAATTGTTCCCATTTCCCTGTCAAATACCGCATCCTAATGTTTGGTTACAAGTTCACACAAAAAATTTGTGGCAGCTCATTAAAGTATAAAATATTTTACTTTATGCCATGCAGAGTAATTAGTGGCAGCGTCAGAATTGAAGAAGAAAGAGTTTGTTGTTGCTATTAAGACAACTAGTCATTTGAACTGGCAACCATTACAGAACTCATTAATACTTCATAAAAGCTATTGATGTACAGACTATTGGACAATTTTAATAAAAAAGGAGTTATAACAAATAAACTGTTTTTATAGCTGCTTACTTGTCAGTCTTAGCTGATCATATGTCCTAATGCCATATTGCTTCCGATGATGCCCAAAGTTTAATACGCGAACTTCCATAGGTGTGATTGCAGTTTTTATGAGTGCCGCATTTATTAAAACAAAGGTTAATTTGCGTGAGCTTTAATATGCTGCAATCTTAAAAACTAATGACAACTAAGGAAGCTCACGAGTTAAACTTGATGCGCCAGTGTAGCAATATGGCGTTAGGGCATATGATCAGCTGAGGCTGACAGGTGAGCAGGTATGAAAAATACAGCCGTAAGAGCTACCGGTAGCGTGAGGATTGGGGAGCGCGATTTCTCATACTTTAGTTCAATACTGCCCCACTTGGAGCGCTATTTTGTTGACATATTTTTAACACGTAGTTTCCGTTCTTCCTACTAAGGATGTTCTGTGATTCTGTGTTGGGAGTTGAACGTGGCAGTATTCGAATACTTCACTCGGTTCTCGTTTGTTAATTACTACTCTGCTGTTATCGAATACTCTCGGCTAGTTCTCGGTTCTCGTTTGCGTCTGAATGCTGAATTCGAATGTTTCACTCGGCTTATTCTCGGTTCATGGAATAACGGAACGCATATTACGGGATCAGTTAACTAGAACGTATGAACGTCAATGTTATAAATTTGACACTAAATTCATATTTATAACGCTGACATATTATTGATTTCCAAGTCAGCATATTGTCACCGCGCCCGCCGCATCTAATTGCCGACAACAGCAGTGTCACCCATCGCATTATTGTCGGCACTACCGCAAAGGAGCCGAAGGAAAGAGACAGAGAATGGCCGCATTGTTGGGGCGCTTGTCGAAAGAGAGAAAAGGATAGAGACTTCGAGAATCTTCTGCTTTGTATTTCACCGCAATAACTGAACTTTCCAGAATAGTGCCTGGGAGATATAAATAGCCGTAAAGTGCGACAGAAGAGTCAGACAGACGTATGTGAAGCGTTGAGTAGTCGTGCCGACGGACGGTCAGACGTATGTGAAGCGTTGAGGAGTCGTGCCGAGGAAGAAGGGACAGTTCTTTGTGTTACGAGTTCGGAGCCGTGCTGTTGGAGAATCGGAAAAGACTTTCTTGCTGTTGCAACGAGTGTACAAAGTTACTGTTTACGGAAATAAAAGTGTTTCTTTATCTCGACTACATCTGTCTTCTTTACTTTACACCCTCCAAAGTCACAATATCATAAAATGGTGTATCTGCATGTAAACTACTGTTTAACAATGAAAATAATGTATTATTGTGTCATACCTTACTTTACAATATTTATTATAATAATAATAATAATTATAATAATAATAATAATAATAATAATAATAATAATAATAATAATAATAATAATAATAATAATAATAATAATAATAAACAAAATGATTAACATGCATAAGGCATATATTACACGGGGAAATATAACTACATATATATAATAAAATATTTTGCTAGTGAACTTGCATTCGAATGCAAGAGATTTCGATTAGTGAATACTACTACTAGTGAGTGACAGTATCCGAGCACTTGCATTCGAATGAAACATTCGATTCTCAGAAGTATTCGATTCTGCCCATCACTACTGAACTGCGCCACGCCACATCCGCGTCTTCCCACCCACAGATTATATTAAGACGTTACTGCCAGCCCAGAAGTATGGCTACCGTGCACGAAAGTTGAATGCTGATATCACACCACAGCTTTCAAATTTCGTATTAAATAGGATACAGTTAGTCAATCGTATTGTTTTATTCGCATCGTGCATTGACTTAAATACTATGCAAGTTATCCCGTACAATATTATGCAAAGAACTTTAGAGGTACCTACTAGAAACAGATATATCAAATTTTGGGGGCCCTAATGACCTAGTTGTCGACGGGCCCTTAAACAAAACTAACTCAGCAAGAGTAGATTTAGGTATACAACCATAATGTGCTAAGAGGACGTTACGCCGATATTGCATTAGAGGTTCTACCGATTTGGCGTGCGTCAAGGCTCACAACTGGACTGGTAGGAATACCATATGAGTCAGTAGATTTACTGGCATGCAAAAGAACTGTGAGACGAAAATTCCGACACACCGGTCGCCGGTGATATGAACTTGGTAATTGACAGCGTCGTTAAACAACAAAATAATTAATTAATTAATTAATTAGATCCAAACTACATTATGAGTGTATGATTTATTCTTCCGCAAGACCATCTGCGCTAAGATTATTATACACAGTCCATAATCGCGGCATTCGCATGGCAACAGGAGATTTTCCAACCAGTCCAGTTGTGAGCCTTGACGCCCAGTTGGCAGAACCGCTAATGCAATATCGGCGTGACGTCATCTTAGCACATTATGGTTATCAGGTTAAATGTATGCTTAGGCACCCAACGCTCGTCTCCTTTTCCAACACCATGCTAAACGAACAATACAGGAAGAACACCCTTAGTGCAAGGTCAGCTAGTTTTCGTTCCCGGGAGCTCCGAAGGGGAGAGGCCTTGGTTATGTACCACGCATGATTAACTTTCAAGGGGACCCTGCTCCTCTTTGTCGGTCCGTTACGTGCTGCTAGAGTGTTTCCCCGGCACACCTCCGAAACCCTCTGCAACTGTCAGACTTACACAGGTCCTGGCGGACGATACACAAGTGGTCGAAAGAGTTGAAATTTTAATAATGGTAAACATTAACTTAAAGATTTAGAGCTTTAAATATTGAAATTTCATACTATTTTGACATTTTTATAACTTCCTTTTAATTCTGGCTTTTACCTTTTTGTTTGGTATATTTATGTGTATTTGCTTTTTTACTGGTAGGTACTTTTATTTTACATTGAAATTTATTTCTGGCTTTTGCCGTGATCCATTTTATAAGGACACTGATGATTAAGTATTTCAGGGCCTTTAAAGCTACATCAAACATACATAACACAAAAGGAGCGTTTTCCTTAACAAACAGTTACTGATGTTCTGACGACACTTACATTGTAAAAACCTAAGAAACGCTCCACAACAGATCCTTCAGCATTAATCTACCTCACTATTACAGAACACTGAAACATCCGCGTATCAATCATCTACCTGGACAGGAAAACAATCCAGCAGTTTCCAATTAAGTTTTTACAAACACATTGGTGTAGTGTGAAATGAAATGAAATAGTCCATTTTGTATACTTCTTGATTTGCTACTGAACACATTTTATCTTGCAGTATTGGTTCTATATTTCTACAGGACTCCCCGATATTAGCAACGTCAACAGCTCCTTAAAATTCCCACAATTTATTGACTATTGTTTCGTGACTGCGGAATGCTAATTCTTGCTCACTTAAATACAGTGGTGCATCATTCACTAACTGTAGGAAAACCATGTTTAAACATACATTTTCACTGAACTGCACAGCATACAATCTAGCATTTAGGAATTGTATTTCGATTTCTTTCAAAAATTTCCAAATTAACTTCGCATTTTAAATGCACCCTCTTAAACTTGTGTATAGGAAACTCTGAGTCGTGAGTGGTCGTGAGCGTACAAAGCCGAAAGTCATCGACGGAGACAGCTGAACTTATGGAGTCTGGGCGGAATAAGCTGGCAGAAAGAAATAGCAAAGTTGGTTGGAAATGACCTGAACCCACTTCCTTGAGTACAATGAAGAACCCTCATTAAGGAAATAGCTTTTCCAGTCAAAATCGTTCCTGTTGTAAAATCTCTTTCACTGTGACACCTCCGACTCAATATCGCCTAGTTAGCAGAAGAGAATCGTCACAACACTGCATGCGGGCGAGAGCATAAGTACTGCTTTCTCTTTCTACACAACACTGCATGCAAGCGAGAGCATAAGTACTGCTTTCTCTTTCTACATACTGACTGCCAACTTATTCCGCACAGAATATAGTTGGGAGGTTGAGGTGGAAAAGTGGATCTGTTAGGAGTGAAATAAGAGAAAAGACAACCAAAAGGTGAGCTCTTTGAAGTGAAATAAAACAACTATGCACCAGTTTGGGTATCTTCATTGTGGATGCCCTGAGAGTGGGAAAATACATACATTTAATAAATATTTGCGGCAACACGTTTTCTAAATATTATCATGAAAAATTAAATGCCATCGGACCTCTCCTAAAAAGTACACTTTCATAATATATAACTGTCGAGTTTCCAACAAAGTTTATTGTAAACAGCATAACCTATATCGTCACCAACGAGATTAACATGGTCAGACAAAAAGATCACCTTAGTGCAGTATGTATAATTATGAAGGAAATAGTTTATATGAACACTTGGAATGATAGAACTTGAATTCTCGTCATTTGAGGACTTCAATAAGAAACTGAGGTGGCCACACGGTCGTACTTCGTGAAACTCGAACTGGTGCTGACAATGCTATAACCTGTGTAATTTTGTAATTTTGTCTCCAGAAGCAAACGTGTATGACATTTAAATCCAGTATGTCCTGCAAAGTCATGTAGTGTACCACAGACAAGGTCTCCCCCCCCATCCCCCCCCTCATGTTGGTACCCTGTTCTGCTGCTTGGTAAGCAACAGTGCTACCATGAAGACGACCTTTACACCCAACAGATAACTAAAATCTGGGGTACACAGAGCGACAGTGCCCCATGACCAGACAAACAGGGAGACAGAAACATTAGAGGAAAATCTGATGGGCACACTCACATGACTTTCTCTACTCTTGTACTAACCATTCTTACAAACTCTTATTCCTATATCTTCTTCATGTTAATACAGATATCTGATGTGTTGCACTCACATGACTTTCTCTACTCTTGTACTAACCATTCTTACAAACTCTTATTCCTATATCTTCTTCATGTTAATACAGATATCTGATGTGTTACACTCACATGACTTTCTCTACTCTTGTACTAACCATTCTTACAAACTCTTATTCCTATATCTTCTTCATGTTAATACAGATATCTGATGTGTTGCACTCACATGACTTTCTCTACTCTTGTACTAACCATTCTTACAAACTCTTATTCCTATATCTTCTTCATGTTAATACAGATATCTGATGTGTTGCACTCACATGACTTTCTCTACTCTTGTACTAACCATTCTTACAAACTCTTATTCCTATATCTTCTTCATGTTAATACAGATATCTGATGTGTCACACTCACATGACTTTCTCTACTCTTGTACTAACCATACTTACAAACTCTTATTCCTATATCTTCTTCATGTTAATACAGATATCTGATGTGTTACACTCACATGACTTTCTCTACTCTTGTACTAACCATTCTTACAAACTCTTATTCCTATATCTTCTTCATGTTAATACAGATATCTGATGTGTTGCACTCACATGACTTTCTCTACTCTTGTACTAACCATTCTTACAAACTCTTATTCCTATATCTTCTTCATGTTAATACAGATGTCTGATGTGTTACACTCACATGACTTTCTCTACTCTTGTACTAACCATTCTTACAAACTCTTATTCCTATATCTTCTTCATGTTAATACAGATGTCTGATGTGTTACACTCACATGACTTTCTCTACTCTTGTACTAACCATTCTTACAAACTCTTATTCCTATATCTTCTTCATGTTAATACAGATATCTGATGTGTTGCACTCACATGACTTTCTCTACTCTTGTACTAACCATTCTTACAAACTCTTATTCCTATATCTTCTTCATGTTAATACAGATATCTGATGTGTTACACTCACATGACTTTCTCTACTCTTGTACTAACCATTCTTACAAACTCTTATTCCTATATCTTCTTCATGTTAATACAGATATCTGATGTGTTGCACTCACATGTCTTTCTCTACTCTTGTACTAACCATTCTTACAAACTCTTATTGCTATATCTTCTTCATGTTAATACAGATATCTGATGTGTTACACTCACATGACTTTCTCTACTCTTGTACTAA
Organism: Tenodera sinensis; assembly: GCA_030765045.1. NCBI lineage: Eukaryota > Metazoa > Arthropoda > Insecta > Mantodea > Mantidae > Tenodera > Tenodera sinensis. The sequence goes on from CM060966.1 coordinate 1,413,525, forward strand.
CCATTCTTACAAACTCTTATTCCTATATCTTCTTCATGTTAATACAGATATCTGATGTGTTACACTCACATGACTTTCTCTACTCTTGTACTAACCATTCTTACAAACTCTTATTCCTATATCTTCTTCATGTTAATGCAGATATCTGATGTGTTACACTCACATGACTTTCTCTACTCTTGTACTAACCATTCTTACAAACTCTTATTCCTATATCTTCTTCATGTTAATACAGATATCTGATGTGTTACACTCACATGACTTTCTCTACTCTTGTACTAACCATTCTTACAAACTCTTATTCCTATATCTTCTTCATGTTAATACAGATATCTGATGTGTTACACTCACATGACTTTCTCTACTCTTGTACTAACCATTCTTACAAACTCTTATTCCTATATCTCCTTCATGTTAGTTGAGATAAACATTTCTACAAATTATTGTATTACTAATTTTCTTATAGGTACTAGGGGAATATGGAAATATGGTAGGTTTCAAGCGATACTCAAAAATTTTAAAGTTGGTTGTGTTATGAAGACTTTGAAATTCTGTTCTCGCATAAACAAGAGATTCCATTTGAGAAGTGTTGCAAAACTCACACAGAGAACAAGGAAGATCTCTGACATAGTTCAATTCGCAAAAAAGAGCATTTAACACAAATTGTGGTTTAAAGAGGTCTACATTTTTTGGCAGTTAAGATTTGATCTATCTCTTATGGTTTACTAGTTATGCAAAAGTTGCCAAAAAAAGTAAACAGGACTACATGGGCTATAGCCACAAAATTCAAAATATACATTTCATTTGTCATAAAAATATCTTAAACATATGGCATTTTGACCAAAATCGTTACAGCCATTTTTGAGAAAACAGTATTTTCAAAAAATTTCACAGATAAAGGGTAGTTTAGAGTGGAGCAATTTTGTTCAAAACCTTCGTGTCACACCCTTGAAGGATAATAAACTTAAATACCAAATTTGGTTCTTAACATACTTTTTGTTTTTGAGTTATGCTGTTCCAGACACACACTTTTTCTAAACAGACTTTTTGTTTTTATTCAGGGGCCTCAAAAGACATATTTTCCATGAAATCTTGATTTCGAATCTTTTGGTTGAATACAATACTTCTCCTACTTACTATACGTGGTAGAGGATTAGGAAAGTAAGGAACGAAAGGTGAAAAGTAGACAAGGTTGAAGGACAGAAGAGTCAAAGAATAAGTAAAATTAACATATATATGTAATTAACTGAAAACCTGGATACAAATAAATATCATATGATTCTCATTCACTAAACACTTTCACAAAAATGTAGACTTTTATCTCAGTTCATTACAAAGTCCGTCACTAGGGCTCAGCTTTTTATCACATGACTTATTTTTCCATGCCTAAGTTAATTTAAACATGTTTACAAGATTTGTCCATCCAATGAATCAACTTTTACAGTCTGTTCAAGTTCGTTTTGACCAGAGCATGAAGGAGAGGGCAAAGGGTTAGACTACGCTGACCTTGTGCCAGACGTGAGCAGTTGAGATATTGTCCCTTGACGACAAACTTTGTTTACAGTATCTAGTTGCTTGGAAATTGCTTCAATGTGACTATAAATAACAAACCTGAATCTATAGACTGGAGAAGATATAAGAGATGTGCAAACATGAAGAATAATAAAACAGTAAAATATACACAATATTTTATTGTACCAGTTGCACCATGAAATTAATGTAACATTACACCCAAAAGCAACATAACTTTTAGAGGGCTGCAAACAGTAAGAACAAAAATAGTAATACAAGATAGAATATTAGAACAAATAAATTGTTTTAATTATTTAGGCTGCAATGCCTCATACTTGCAAAATAATGAAATAATAAACAAAATTAATACATTATGCAGTACCATCAAGTGAAAATTAAAAACTACAAGGAAAGAGACAAAAATAAAATGTTAAAAAGTGATGGCTGTTCCAGTGTTAATGTATGGATTTGACTGCTGCAGAATAACCAAAGATACAAGCAGCAGAGATGCGCTTTTTAAGACGTAGCAAGATATACACTAAAATGCAGAAGAAGTAGTGGAAACATATGTAAAGAACTAAGAATCAATTTACTACAATGAGTTAAAGAAAATAAAACAACTGGAAACAGCGTGTGGACAGGATAGATGAAAACTGCTATAACAAGTTGGTTTTAAGATGTACACTAACAGTCAAAGAAACCTCATTTTTAAACCTCACACGGCTGATCACCCGCGAAGCTTTGATTAATAACGTGCGCTGTGAAAGCTTTAAATCTTACATTAGAAACCTGTACGGGGAGGAAATCTACCATTAACTACGACGATTTGAACGGCTACAGATGAGGAGAGCCAGTGCTTTATGCACTTCAGCTTTTCTGAAACGTTGCAGAGACTACTCAGTTGTTCCACGCTTCGCTGAGGTACATCACCATATTAATACGAACCAAGCACAACACATCTTCCGTCGCGCCAGTCTTGCGCTGGTAAGGGAAAGAATACACAACACCTACTGCCTTCTGGACCGCATCTCTAGAGAACTTCTAACACTGCATCTCCAACTGTTTTCTTCACTTCAGAGTTTGGACTGTGAATGGATTGATTTATCTTTATCTGCGCAGTACTGACGACACCAGAAGAAAACCACTGACCGCCATGTTAGGAAGTTCAACAAAATTCACTGCACGCAACAGCATCACACTCAGTTAGACCCGTCCAGGCTAGTGATTAATCTAACGGAACGGCCATTAGACCATCCAACTACTTCAGTTTTGGCGAGAGGACTCAACTTCGCCCCGGCACCCAGATCAATACCGACCAAGGATTTCATCAGTGGCACTGAGCAGGCACTAATTAGTCTTCCGGCAGATGTAGCTGAAGAAGTACGCACAGAAGTCAGCCTTACATTAGCAAGAGCCAAGAGCCCCAGGGCCAATATTTCATCTGCTGAATTTAGAGCGCTGAAAGCACTGCGACAAGACGCGACTCTAACTGTGCTTCCTGCTGATAAGGGCAATGCCACGGTTATCATGGAGACCATGGATTATCACCAGAAAATTACCAAACTACTTGAAGATCCCTCTTTCAAGGAACTGGATAAGGACCCGACGACCAAGATCACCAGAATAACTACAAATCTCATAAAGAACTCCAGCCTAACCACTGTAGTACAGAAAAACACCATTCCACACGTGGCAGCTCCACCTAGACTCTACGCACTGCCAAAGATTCACAAGCCTGAAGTACCCCTTCGACCCATTGTGAATGCCATAGGCTCACCTACTTACCTGCTTGCCAAACATCTTACCACTCTACTTAACCCGCTGGTGGGTGCTGTCAACATCATATTGCAAATTCCAGCCACTTTATCCAGAAAATTTCAGTGCTGAAAGTTGTTGTTGTTAGCTAATGCTGGATTTCTGACAATGAAGTCATTAATCCTCTTGCTCTACAATATTTTTCACTCATAGAGCAATAGCAGTATAGTAACCGCTTTTAAGAGAGCACCATATTTTTATGTTTTGGCAGTCACATCGCTCTCTCACAACCCCCAGAATGTCTGGAGAGCCACACCTGTCGTTGGTTTACGGGTCTCACTGACCTGACCGGGAGGGTTATCCAAATAAATTCACCGACCATATCCTCTGATTACCAATCAGAGGATGCATTACATGCCATGACAGGTCAGCATGTTAAGGGTTAATATTGTATAGAGAAATGGAGAGATTGGAAAAATAAAGACTCCCTAGCCCTCAGGAACCCTAATAGCATCGGGGTCGGAAGAGAACAAGAGATGACCAAGGTAAGGTCAGATAGAAAAGTTACAGTGAGGAGCAAAACACCAGTAGGTGGAAGTAATGTTCTGCTCAGCTTGGGTACCTTGTGGTTGCCATCCACATATCCCCATGATGGAGACCCCTGAGTAATGTAACTAAAGGTTTAAAATTAAAACGCTATAGCTGACATGTGAGTAGGATTAATGTGTGCTCTAATGACTCGCAGTTTTATTTACATGGCTGTGTCAATACAAATACTGTTAAAAGGTGTGTGAATATAATGTTTTAAGATGAAGGTATCTTGTATTTACATCCAGATACTGACTCTCCCAGCAAACAGCACACAGGCTGGCCGCAAGTCCAAACAAAGGCTCTACATGATATACTTTCAAAAAAGTATGGAACGTGGTATGCCTAAAATTTGGAAGATCTGGCTCACTGTTCACTATCTATTATAGGAGGCCCATTGTTTAAAAAGAAACTAGTTATGTATTTTAAAGTGAATAACACATCACAGTCACTTTGCCTAAAACACTAAATGGATCATTTCTATACGGAAATGTAACACTGGTGGACAAGATTTTTTTCACAAGAAATCTGAATAGTGAATCTAGTGCATTTTTTCATCCTGAATTCAGATATGTAGTCACAATTTTCCCATCAGGCATAGTTTTTCTGTGAAAGCTACTTTTCAAAATATGATTTTAGCGTTTTCTTTAACCTGTCATAGGAACCTTTACCTCATATGTAGCTATTTTACTCAAGCCGTATTTATTGAAATTATTTGTAATATCACGCTGAAGCACCACAAAACATGACTGTGCAGGTTCATTCATGTTTAGACATGCTCAGACCTGTCTGGCATTGTGATGTGTCAGTATTGAGCTGACTGTGACATTGTTCACTAGTGAAATATTTCCTTCCTTTCTGTTTAGAAGTGTATTGTGTATGTTGTATTTCAGTGCTTAATGTTTTCATCATGCCAAGAAAGTGTGTAAATCATGCAGATAATTTCTGCTATATTTGTGGTGAGCTGACCTTCAAGTCTCAGAGGCGAAATATGACCCCACTTGTAAAGAAGTGTTATCATCTTTACTTTGGCTGTCAAGTTGGTGATTTTGATAAGAGCTGGGCCCCAAATACATGCTGTGTTTCATGTGTTAGACTGCTGACTGGGTGGAAAAATGGTACACATCATATGCCATTTGCAATTCCCATGATTTGGAGGGAACCGAAGGATCATTCAACTGACTGTTATTTTTGTTTGACAAATATTAAAGGAATCACATCTAAAACAAAATATACAGTTAAGTATCCGAATTTGCAATCTGCATTGAGACCTGTCTTACACAGTGAAGAGTTCCCCGTACCACTATATGTTGTTGTTAGCTAATGCTGGATTTCTGACAATGAAGTCATTAATCCTCTTGCTCTCCAATATTTTTCACTGATGGATGGGGCACTAGAAGTGGCCAGGCATATTTGAAGGTGGTCTCGACCCATTTCCTCTTGCAGATCACATAGAGGACAGAGTGGTGAAGAATATATCCCAATTCTGTTTAAATGTTTTGCCAGACAATCATGTCCTGTAATCAACCTGAAGGTTGCAACTGCTGTAAGAGCTGAAAGTAGCCTTTGGCAAAAGATGAATTGCCAGCAGTTTACAGGAGCTTATCGCACAAACACGGCGAGAGAGTGTTTTTACACTCTGTTCAAATGCAATCATGTCTTCAGGACAGTAACGTATCATGTATCGACAGGCGCAAGAGATCATCTACTAGTGTTTTATTACTGACTATACACCAAGTCACTATTGTTTTACTGTTTTAATAAACAAAATAAGAAGCAATAGTAGCACTCAACAGCCAAGGTCAATATGTCTCATCGCTTTGCCAAGTAGTATGATGTTGGAAATGTAGTAAGAGTGATTTCTGAGCCCAAGAAACGATAAAAAATGTGTACATCTTTACTGTTCCTGAAATGCCACAATACTCTTTAAAATTAAGAATGACCTTAGAGCCACATAAGTTCTTGTATTAGTACATTGAAATTATTATATTTTGTTTGTAAATGTATAATTTGAAATACAGTAGTGTGACTTTGCACCAAATGGTGTTTTTATAGGAATATACATGGAAAGAGATGTGTGGTGCAAGGATGTCCTACATTGACATTCAACTTTGCACCACTTTTCAATTTTTTTTCTCTTATCGTATATCTCTCAAATGAATGTGTTAATACTAAAAAGTTAGATCTAAAATCTTGGAAGCTGCACTGTAACCAGAAATATGTACCTGAAGGTTTAGCTTACCACATATAGAGGTATTTTTTTACACCTGAATGACCTTTTACAGCCTCATGATGCCAAGATGACTACATATGCTCTCGGGCTGTTTATTGGAAATTCTTGTGTCTAGTAAAAGCACTCACTATAAATGCATCTAGAATACCACAATGCACTTTCGGTTGACAAATCACACAATGTCAACACAAGGCCCCTTTCTGTTTAGCAGAGTATTCCACCCAGGATAAGTATTCAGCAAGCCATTGTAATCAGAATTGCTGATTTTCTTCTGCTACTTTCAATTTGAAGTAATATGTTGTGGAAGGTGCCCATAGGCTGATGATTATTGTTAGACTGCAGTTTAAATAGCATCCTACATCCAGAATATTAACACCACTATCTGCAGAGTAATTATTCTCCTAATTCACTGAATTTGATGAACATTTTGCCCCTTCTTCTAGTAATGGGTTAAGACAGTTATCCTTAGGTGCAGTGGCTGTAGCACTAAAAACCTGTGAAGTATCATCTTTGCTCAGGGAGATAAAGTAGCCTGCCTCCCTCAGGGTATTGTTATTGTTGTTGTTATTGTTATTGTTGTTATTATTATTGTTGTTGTTATTGTTATTATTGTTGTTATTATTATTATTGTTATTATTATTATTATTATTATTATTATTATTATTATTATTATTATTATTATTATTATTATTATTATTAATTATTATTGATTATTGTTGTTGTTATTGTTGTTGTTGCTGCTGCTGCTGCTACTGCTACTGCTGTTACACTTTGCCTACCCTAAAATTTTGACTGCGAGCCACCACTGGAATTTACACATATGGTTCTGTAGATAAATTGAGAAATAATGTGGGAGATGGTATATATTGTAAATGTTTTACATCATTTTACATTGCCTAGACAATCCACAAATGTTTATGGTGAAATGGTTGCAGTACAACAATCATTAGAATACATATACTATAGGACTGATATAAAAGAAAATAAAGTAGTTGTTCTCATGAACTCAGTTTCTGTCATTCAAGCAATAGAAGGATATGATAGTCCAAATGAATCTTATAGTATTAAGGATGTGAGATCTTATTATAGATTACTCCAAGCAAAATTTCAACAGATAATATTACGGTGAACACCAGCACATGTGGGAGTGATTGGTTATGGCACTGCAGACTTTCTGGCCAAAAAGAGTGCAGTGTTACACTCAAAACCTATAAAGTCTTGTGGATTAGATGTGAAAATAAAAATATCAAAATTATTATGAAACAAACATACCAACATAATATTCAAAAGGAAATTTCTAATAAAAATTACTCTAACATAGAAGAAATGGTACAAAAAATATAAAATGTTCCAAGGAAAGAAGGAGTTGCTCACTTCAGATTAGCTACTATAGACTATAGACATGTTTGTTTGGAAGAACATCTACGTAGATTTGGTTTTGTGAATGACAACGCCTGTAAGATCTGCAATGCTGACAAGATTTTGCCCAGAATTGAGGAAAGCTGTACCAGATGGGAAGATACATAATTTATATTGACTGGCTAGGGAAAAATTGATGGATCACAATCCTGCCCATTAGATCAACAATTCATCTTTGCTCATCTTCTTTTTCTGAAACAATGTCCTATACTGCTTGCAAAAGTTAAAGGTGGAGCGCTGTTCCCAAGCCTAGTGCTTGTACCGGCACAGGTCTATACATAAGAGCACGTGAGATGCATGTACCACATTCGGCAGTGCTGGAAGGAGGGGCAAGCTTAGGATTCGCTGGAGTCTGCAGTATGGCCCGCCTCCATATGCCTTTAACTTTTGTGATGATTATAATATCCATGAAAAGTCACAAAAAGGATAAACAGAACCCACTGTAATCACCATTAATATTGTAAGCTGCTCCACAGTTCCTGATCATCCACACGAGATTAAGTGTGTTTTGGAATGGAACTAACATATCACAAGATAATAATCAGGATTGGGAAGTAATTGAGTAAAAATACTCTGATTACTGTAATAATTACTTTTTTGTAATTTTTAATCATAATCGTTACATTTTGAAAAATGTAATTTTTACTCATAATTTACTCTTTGAAATGACATTGTAATTGTTACATTTTAGTAATCGTTACACTTCTAGAAATCTCTCATCAAACTGCATAAATTGAGAGTTTGGCAAGTTGGCTACACTGAAGCGTTGCATGCCGATACATGAATGACTCATCTTGTGGTTTACAAAAGCTGCTACTGAGCATGTAAGCGATTTTTTCTGTATTTGGTGTCATTCTGGTCAGTTGTATTCTACTTTACAGATCATCTCGTGTGTGATAGTATAAGTTTGAACCGCTAATGATGGATTCTCAAGAATCAATATCAAGCATGGAAGACAATACAATGTTTCCATTTCCGCACTTAAATAAATATTTTGAATTAGTTGGCCCTGAAAATAAGGACAACATGGGTGTGAAGTGCAAACTTTGTTTTGGAAACAAGATACTGAAATCTGTGTGGAGCACCGCTTCAAATTTGAGGAAGCATATAAGGTAAGTACATTAACAGATTAATTAGTGCTAAATTTCTTGTGCATCTTTCAGTGGATATAATTCACAATTTGGGATCCCCACAATTTAGTTTCAGAACGATCTCCAGCATGTGAAGCAGTGTTTTTAAGCAACACGTGCTTTTATTATTTCTTGAAGTCTAATTTGAAAACTTGCCTATTTGCATTGGTAAATTATAGGTATTTAGGGATCACAATATTTTAATTTAAATGGAACAGGAACATTTGTTTCCAAAGCATATTTGCCCACTGGATCCATTAATACGTTTCCATGGGGAATTGAAATCGATTTGAGTTCACTGAATGCAGTCCGCATTTCCATGATAAATTCAATCTGGATTGAAACTGATTTGGATATGGGCAAGGTGATCTATTTGTACTTATGTCCTAACATTTTTGGTATATTTTTCATGTTCAGCGGAGGCTTTAAACTTAACATATGGTTTTGTAAAAAATGCGGCATTAGTATGATAAAAAAAAGCAATGCATCCAATTAATATAGATTACTTAAACTTAACCTTAATCTTCCAGTACATGTGTAACTGGAACTGCTCTAGTCCATTTTTGTCAGTCAGATGAAAGCCTACTATACGTTTCCACCATTTGCTTCCTTCTTAAACCCACTCCCGTCTGTTTTTATATTTAGTTTAACCAACGAGTAGATTTAATAAGAAATAAAGTTGTTTTTGGCAAAACTCAAACAGACTTCAGCATGGTAAATTTTTCATACAACTAAAGTCGATCCAATCCCTCTTCTAAGAGGAAGTTCCAAGATTTCTAATCGATTTGGGTTTGCACTTCCAAGCAGTATTCAATTCGAAATGTGTACTCAAATGGATTTCAATTGCACATGGAAATGTGGACATGTTGTACAGAAAAATTGTGCATTTGGCTAAGAGCTAGCTTCAGATAAACAATAATTACAAATAAGAAATGTGACAAAAAATGTTGAGATAAGCATTTAAAATCTTTAAATATACAGGTATAACATAAACCCAATAATAGGTTAGGATGTACAGTAGAAAGTTGTTTATATACTCTTCTTCTGTATGGTCTGCTGGAGAGGTACAGTAGGTGTTCCAGAGAGTTACAGTAAAATTATTTTAAAACTGTAATTTAATCAACATATAGGTGTAACTTTTGGAAATGTTTTATAATTTCTGAGGATTCATTCAGCAAAGGTTTCTGAAATGGAGCACTTGTTGCAGCAGCCCAAGAAAAGAAAGGCAAGTGAATGTGAAAATGGAGAAGAAAGAAAAAAGCAACCGGCACTATCATTTACCACAAATACAGTGGTTACCAGTCAAAATATGGTTGACAAACTTATTGTGGAGTTCGTCTGCAGTGCCATACAGCCCTTTTCAATAGTGGAAGAAGATTCTTTCATAAAGTTAATAAGGGGGCTAGCTCTGAATCGGACAGTAATGTGTCAGAAGACACTCTCAGAATCAAAGAACAATACGATACATTGAGAAAAAGGCTGACTACAGAGCTTGTATAAGCAAGTGCTGTTGGCACTACTGTGGATGGGTGGACTCACTTTAACCTTTAACAGGGCCTTTTTGGGAGTCACTGCACATTGGGTTGACACTGAAACACTAGAAAGAAAATCCACCATGCTCAGTGTGGACTTTTGGGGCACCACACATCTTGAGAGAGTACACCAGGATTTTAATATCCAGAATAAGGTGGTCTCATGCATCACAGATAGCGGCAGCAACTTTGTTAAAGCTTTCACGTAAGTACTTCACTTAAATTGTGATTGGTTTAATATTTGAATGCTAATGTACAATGGGCAGTTCTCAATTTCTTGATTCTTTTTTCCAGAATATTCGAGATAAAGCTGGATGATGATGTTGCTGAAGAGAGCAAATCTGTGGAATTTGTGGAAATGTGGACACGGAGGATATCTTGGTGAGCTTTGATGTGGAATCCTTGTTCACCAGTGTCGCTAGAGGACTCACTACAACTCATATCTGAACGATTTCCGGAAGACATCACTCAGGTCTTCAGACACACGCTCACTTCCACATACTTTAATTACAATGGCCAGTTCTTCATGGTGTAGCCATGGGTTCACTGTTGTCACCTGCTATTGCAAACTTTTTCATGGAGAGCTTCGAACATACTGACTGGATACCACCTCAGACAAACCAAAGGCATTCTTCAGATACGTGGATGATACCTTTGTTATCTGGCCACATGGAAAAGGAAAACTTTCCACCTTCTTAGGCCACCTCAACAACCTACATGCGAACATCAAGTTTACCATGGAAGCTGAGAACATGGCTCACTCCCCTTCCTAGATGTTCTGGTCTACAAGAAGCAGGACGGCAGCCTAGGTCACACGGTATACAGGAAACCAACACACACCAACCGCTACTTGGACGCCTCCAGTCACCACCATCCTACTCAAACGAAGACAGTTATCTCCACTTTGTTTCACCGGGCTTTCGATATTGCGGATGAAGACCACATTAAGCAAGAACTTAAATACCTGTGAGACACCTTGCTAAAAAACGGATACAGTGATAACAACATCAAGAAGGCATGCAAGAGGGTTGAACACAATCGCAACAACCCCCAACGCCTCACTCAAAGGATGGATAGCTGGCCGAATAAAGCCTGCATACCGTTCTACGGTTCCGTCTTGAACAAGATCTCCCGCATACTCGCTAGGTATAACATCAAGACTTTCTTCACACCTCCAAAGAAGATCCAAGAATACCTTAGGCTGGTAAGAGAACCACTTCAGCTCAAGGTCCCAGGTGTTTACAGGATTCCTTGCGAATGTGGTAAAGTGTATGTAGGCCAAACAGAACGCACAATAGAAGCAAGGTGTAAAGAACACTAACGCAATATCAGGCTCCTACAACCAGATAAGTCAGCAGTGGCCGAGCATTGTATAGAGTATGTCCATAAAATAAGCTTTGAAGACATCAAAGTTCTGGAGCATACGGACAAATACTGGGACAGAGTCATTAAGCAAGCCATCCAAATCAAACTACAGCCAAACAATTACAACAGGGACCGCAAACTTCAACTAAGCCCTGCCTGGACAATAGCCATCAAACACATCCACAACAGCAACGACAGTGATTCTGGATCAAGTACTGACCCTCAAGAAGACACTGTGGCCGGTGACAAACATAGCCCGAAACAGCAGGCCCAATCACAAATCGTCACCCGCTCATTGGCCAGGGCAACGCAACCCCCTCTCATCTAACATTGTATATATAGGGGGAGCGGGAAAATAACGGTAATTTTTCATTCTGATGAAGGCCATGGAGTCTACAATGGCCAAAAGCTCAATGTTTTTCAACTTCACACGGCTGATCACCAGTGAAGCCTTGATTAATAACGCGCGCTGTGAAAGCTTTAAATCTTACAGTCAAAGAAACATTGGTGCTAGCAGAAAGTTTTAACATCCAGTGCATTACTCGCTTCCAGTGCTACCAAAAGTAACAGCTCCTGCCCATAAAAGATGTAAAAGTAATATTCAAACAAAATAGTGCTGTAACGAAGATATTGCGTGAAAATAAAACCAAAACCAGTATTTTAATGTTTTAAACTTAATATACTTTCATTCTTAAAATAATTTTGAGAATCCATTTTCCAAAACTTATTACTATACATTGGCAATGTTAACGTTCTCCTTCCAACTCATAACAGTTGTGAAATGTCAGGATCAAAGATCCCCTGGCCGTACAATAGTTGGGCCAATGATTCTTATTTTCAATGTCTTTTATAATATTTTGAACTAGGGCTTGAATTTGAGTAACATATTTTCTTCCAAAGATATCATTGGCTGCAATGTTTCTTTTTAGTTTTGTGTTTATTGTATGTTTCTTCTAAAGTTTTTGCAGCCTCCTTTACCATTCACTTGTAACAGAAGGTAGAACCATCGCCTATTTGTGTTGTGTGTACCGTTTGCTGCACAGACCTTCCCTCTCTTATCCCACCTGGTGGCCAAAAACAATGCAAATAGACTGTATTATCAAATAAATGCATATTTGACATATTTTAGTGTTAGGTCATATTTTGGACAAACATACAAATAAGAGCATACTTTTAGTCATATTATATAAACTATTTAACACTTCAATATTTTTGTAAACTCTATTTCATAATCTTTCCCCTCAGCACATTGGCAAACTACTATAGCTTAAACTACATGGGGCTGAGAACATTTTCAGTAACTTTGAGAAAAGTGATTTATCTTCACTAAAAGAAATCCTGCATATACAAAATTATACAAACTTGGTGACAAGCAGAAGTTGTTGAAAATGAACCAGTACTTTCTGCTAATGGTTTCCCTTATTTCAAGTTTGCCCCATTACATCATCTAATGTACAGAGAAATTTCTCCAAGTATAAGACTCTACTTGCTAAGATCCTTCAAGTTTCACTTTCTCAAGCTGCATGTCATTATCCAATGCAATTCCACTAAAAATGAAGGTGACATTTAAATTATTTCACCTGTAACTATTGAAATCATTTTTGCTGTGTTTTGTTTCAAGTTTTAGGTGATATTTTCAGGATGTTGAATCACATTTGGTAACTTTTACAGCACAAATGCATGCATTTTTGAAAACCTTTTAGGTCATAAAAATTGGAGCCCTAGTGATGAGACATTATTTTGGACCCTCCCCCAAAGAGATAATGTTGTCACGATGACCACATATAGAAGTATGTGTCCTGCCAGATGGGTATGTACTGGGCGAGAGGATTGCACACAATGCGCACTAACGGAACATTACTAGACAGAGCATTCAGCAAGCCTTGTACACGATCTGCACTGTGTTTCTCATAGAACGGGGACCGCAGTAAGTACAGAAGCAGTGCCACTGTGCGACGTGACAGTTCCAGTCTCTGCCGACGACTCAGGGCAGCTCTGCCTCGCATGTGGAACAACCGCAGGCTAAAAATAAAGCAATCAAACATTATGAGTTTACTAACATATACATAAACTTGAGCTGTCATTCACTGGACAGTCCTTTCATGTTATCCTTACTGTTCCTTAATACACATTTAACAGAATTCCTTGTCTTCTAACCTTTACTAGTCATCATTTCTTTTTATTTCCCATTGTTATTATTAATAATTACAAGGCGTATTTTTAAAAAAAGTATCTATACATAACTTTTTAAAAGATAACAAAACATTATTTTTCAAACACCATATCTACACGAATCTAATGTGCACCGTTTTTGATCAAATGTAATTCTCAAAATTGTGGTGTACAACAGGTTTGCTGGTGCATTAGGTTCAAGTGCAAATCTGTTCCACAGAAAACCGGTAACTTCATTAAATTTTTTTGTTCATTACATCGCAATGAATTGGTGGAATTAACAGGCATCCAGAAACTTGTGACAACCTAGCCCCTCATTTATCATTGGCTCATTACTGAGTATTTTTAGTTACAATTTGGAGGGCTAACAGAGAACATCTTATGATGCCTCTTTAGTGTAAAGTAATCCGTAATGGTAACAGAAAGGCAGGAAGACAGTTCAATGTATCCGAGAGGAATGTTTGCTTGTGGGGAAAACAGAAATTAGTATTTGGTACTGAAGGTAGTAGGAAGAAATTTACGGGTCATTCTGAAGTTGAAGAAAAGAGTTGGAATTTGTGCATAAAAGGAGGAAGAATAGGCAACCTGTCACTATAGGAAACAAACCTAAAGAGGGCGCTGAAGTTGTTGGTATTCTGAAACAAGAGTTTAAGGCTAGCCATGGACCGTTTCATGCAGCAGATGACACTGTACCAGAAGCGGGAAAACCACTCAATAAATGCTTTGGTACGATGAGGACGACAGGGAGACAGGAAATCAACCTGTTTCTGATGTTTCCAGTGATGAAAGCATCAGTGGATAATGTGACTCACACTTGTAGTATTAATAAATTCATTTTGAATGTGGACTTTCCTTATTTTATGTTCTTTTTGAACAATGTGTCACCTAAAAATAGGGCACTTTCAATTCTATAATCTGTTTATACAAGGTTCTTCATTTAAAACCTAATGGGCTCACTGCATTTTGCCTAAGCGCAATCGTGTGTGCCAAGCTGGCTTTGCTCCTACATAAACTCTGCAAGTAAAGCATGTATAACCATCTTACCTTATAGCGGATGCTGGAAATGTCATCCACCCTCACGAGGCTAAACAAGCATTGCATCAGGAGAACACCTTCTGATTAGGTTGGAAAGTTGGAACACTGTAATGTTTCAGATTTCATTTCTAATTGAGGCGGGGTTTTATTAAATATTTTTACGTAGCAGCAGGAATATATTAGCAGGAGTAATGTTTTTTACTAAAAGGTGGAAAGTTTGTTATAGCAGACGCTACTCTTATCTGCAGGGTCGACGGTCTAAGAATGGAATGCATAAACCAACGTTCTTTTATCACAAACACATTTATTCGTTATTTACACTTTTTATCACAATTTCAGTTAGTTAACAACTTTTAAAATTCGATAGCGTCTACGCTGGTTAAAAGTTTGGGTGTAATTTACATGTTCACACGCCATCAGCAATTATACGTCCTTCCACTTTGAGCTCACAGACGCTAATCATAAACTAGTCCAAGCGTCCTATGACGCAACACCGCCATTCTTATGTATTCATCCGCGCAACAGTTCTCATTGGTTGAACTCAAAGTGACGAGAAGACATTGGATCTTGAATATCAAAAAGAAATAGGTCCCTGATACACCCAAATTAAAAGAATTAAAAATTTACACACTCTTACAAAAATATTTACATGAACAACTTTCTATTAGTCAATATTCCATTTCATATGCCCCTTGTTTTGTTTTTCAAGTTGTCACCTTATTTACAATCTTGAAACACAATACAATACTTCTCCCTACTTCTATGATTCAATCACTTTGTACAATTTTTTTTTTTTAAGTCTTCTTCACTGTTTGTCCTTGTCCTTTGTTTTGACATGATACAACATGTCTTTATAAGTTTCACATATTCGGTTACTACACAATGCATTCGGTTACTATACAATACATATCCAGTTATTGTACAACACATTTAGTTATTACACAATATGTCCAATTATTACACAATACATATTCAGTCATTGTACAATATACCCAGTTATCATATCATATATGTTGTTATTATACAACACACCTTCAGTCATTATACAATACATATTCAGTTATTGTACAACACATTTGATTACTATACAACATGTCCAATCATTACACAATACATATTCAGTTATTGTACAATATATCCTGCTATCATACCACATATGTTCTGTTATTATGCAATACATATTCAGTTATTACACAATACACATTCAGTTTTTGCATAACATATTTAGTTATTACTCAACATATTCAGTTATTACACAACATATCCAGTTATCATACAATATATATTCAGTTATTGTACAACACATATTCAGTTCTTATACAACACATACTCAGTTATTGTACATTTGACATTGACACAAATATAATTTAAGTGTTTCATGTGGTTTTTGACTTGTATTCATTGCTATGAGGAGAGAAAAACAGGATACAAATTTTGAGCTAATGATTATAATCATGTTTATGGCAATATTTTATTCAGTTCTTTGCCTTCTTTGTCTTATAAACTTGTTATGTATAGGCAGGTTGTTGAGTCGGTTCTTAAACTCTGATGTTACTAATAGTACTAATTTTCTTGATTGGGTTATTATTCATTGTTGTTTTAGTTCAACATTTCTTCAAGCTTAGCATTGGCTATATTCATCTCAATTCATGGGCATTGTTTTTCTGATTATGGTTTTCCTCACTTCACTAATTGTCATTTCTTTGTCTCTTATTTCTATAAGAGAAAACTTCTATACTTACAATTATTCTGTAATTGTATTATTTTTCTTCTCAATTTACCCTCAACATCTTTGTGTCGAAATATTATATCTTTGTCATCATAATTGATTCCTTTTTATTTTTGTCCCTGACATCCTTATGTCAAAAACATATTATCTTCCGTCGCTATGATTCATTTATTTAATGACAATCAGTGTCCTCATCTGTCTTTGTTGACAATGCTCTTTGTGGTCGATATAGCCAATGACTATGTTGATCTTCTTCCTTGTTGTAATTCCTAATCTGAACATAATTTTCTATGAGTAACCCATTAAAAATTGTTATCTTCTTTCATCTCTACTACTCCTGCCTTACACATTCGTTGACAAAGACTATTTGGTCCTTTCTTTGTATGGCTTCAATTTGTTTTTATGGTATCTTCCTACCAACTTGCCATTTGTATTCTGTAGCTCATATGTGTGGTCACCCAGCTGTTTCGTTATGACCAGTGGTTCCATCTCTCTCTTCGTGTAGCCATCATGGTGTCGATGTCAATTGTAAGTTGCTGAGATTTTGTTGTTTGTCATCCACTCGGTTGGGACGAACTTAGTTGTTGTAATTTCCCTGAGTGTTGGTGGTGGTTGTCGTTTCTGTATTCTGTGCAGTATCTGCCCTATTTGGCACATCTTCTTCTACTTCCTGCTGTCTTGTGTTGTTAGTGTACCATTGGTCTCTGCCTCTTTGGCGTGAACCTCTGTCATATGACGGTCTGTGGTTGTTCAAGTGTTCCCTACTGAATCGTATGTGATTCACTTGATGGGTATGGTCTCCTGGTCTTCCACGATCATATGTATATGTTCTGTATCTCGATTCACCATTCGGTATTGTGTCGTGGTACCGCTGTCTTGTGTTCTCCATCCTCTCGCCGTGATTATGCGGTTGTGGGAAATGGTGTGCCCCTCTCCCCCTTTCATGGGTATTCCTAGTATTTCTATGTTCTCCCTCACTCTGGTTGTTCGTAGTCGTGTTCCGGTTTAGGATGGGTGAGTTTGGGTGACCGTTCCTATGTCTATGCTCATTAGGCCGACCATTTTGTGTTTCGAAGGCTGTCAGCAGTTCTATCATATCTGCAAAATCTACTGGCCTCGCAACAATTAATCCTGTTCTCACTGTGTCTGGGAAATGTCTTGTTATGCTGGCAATTAGTTCTGCCTCCGACAAGTTGGGGTCTAATAGCTTTCCTTTGTTGGCTACTTTCATAAAATAATCGACTAGCGACAACCCTTTGGTTGGATCGTATCTACCTGTCGCTAGCTCTACCCTAGTTTGGTTTTGTTTAGCTGGGCCCCAATACCTTGATAGGAATAAATTTCTGAATGAGCTATACGACTCATGACCAGCTAGTGTTAACCTGAGCCATTCTAATGCCTTGTTTTTTAAGCTTTTCTTAACTATCATCATCCTAAGCTCGTTTGGTATCCTTTTCACTTTAAAGTATTCTTCCATCTCTTTAACAAAGAGTTTTGGATCGTCTCCCTTCTCCTCGTCAAATGTAGGTGGTGTGATTTCATGTAATATGCTGTTGGTGTAACATGTGTTATGTGTTGTGTCATTGTTTGGTTGTGAACCTCTTTCTCTGTATGGTGAGTCAACATTTTGTACATTACTCAAGTAACTCTCATCTTGTACATTACTTACATCTAAATCATCTTGTCTTTGTAATGCCTTCACAACATCATTTACATTAGCCAAACTTTCTTTCCCTTTTTTCATTTCTTCACAAATTGATTTTAAATCATTCTTTATTTCTAAGTGGCTTTGTTTCATATCATTTATAGCATCCTGTTGTGAAAGCATCACATCATTCATTGTCTTAATTTTAGGAATTACAATTTGTTCTACAGTTTCATTAATAATGTCTTTCTTTACTACCTCAATCTCTTTCCTTAATTCCTCAGTTATTTCTGCTTTTACATTTGTTATCTTACAGTCTACACTTGTATTACATTCTGTTATTTCATCCCTACATCTAGCAATTTCTCCTTCTAACACAATTTTATTCTCTCTCATCTCTGATTCTATCTTTCCCATCCTATCTCCTACAATTTCTATCCTAGCTTCTAAGGCTTCCTTTGTTTCATTTAAGTTTTTATGTACTAATTTTAAATTAGTTTCCATTACTTTCATATTTTCTTTACACTCCTGTCTTCCTAATTCTATTTTCTGTTCTAAGTTCTGTCTACCTAATTCCATTTTCTGTTCTAAGTCTTTTCTCACTTCCTCCATTTTCTGTTCTATTTCTTTTTTATTATTTTCCAAGTCCTCTCTCACTCCCTCTATTTTTTGACCTATACTCTGACCTAAACTTTGTTCTATGTCTTGTTTCAATTCTATGTTATTTTGTTCCATTTTCTGACCTAATTCTACCTTGTTTTGTTCCAGTTTCTGACCTAAACTTTGTTCTAGTCTTTCAAACATCATCATCATTAACCTTTGGTCTTTACTTATTTCCGCCTGTTCCTCACCTTCTAATTCTATCTGATAACTAGGCCTATCTGCCCCTTCCCCCACTCCTGTTTCTATCTCTTTTCGCGACATTTTAATTCCTTTATCCAATTCACTTAATGTTGAAAGTCCTGCTACTTTGCCACTTCTGAGTAGCATTAATAAATGGAAATAAAATGTATGTAAAAACAAAAAGTTTTGATCCTACTTTCTTTTCTGCTGGTTCTTCGTCCAGTTATTTACGTCTCCTGGGTAGTTGGCTTCGCCAGATGGTCTCCGGTGTTTTTCCCACGTTGATTCTCCGTGTATCGATGTTTTGTTGATATCAGACGATGGTCTAATGGCATCTTTTTCCTGCGCGATGAGATGGCGTCATTCGATGTTAACACTTTGTTCTCGTAATTTTGCATTCCATTCTAAATTCGCGCTCCACGTTGGGCAAGCCATTTGAGGCGGGGTTTTATTAAATATTTTTACGTAGCAGCAGGAATATATTAGCAGGAGTAATGTTTTTTACTAAAAGGTGGAAAGTTTGTTATAGCAGACGCTACTCTTATCTGCAGGGTCGACGGTCTAAGAATGGAATGCATAAACCAACGTTCTTTTATCACAAACACATTTATTCGTTATTTACACTTTTTATCACAATTTCAGTTAGTTAACAACTTTTAAAATTCGATAGCGTCTACGCTGGTTAAAAGTTTGGGTGTAATTTACATGTTCACACGCCATCAGCAATTATACGTCCTTCCACTTTGAGCTCACAGACGCTAATCATAAACTAGTCCAAGCGTCCTATGACGCAACACCGCCATTCTTATGTATTCATCCGCGCAACAGTTCTCACTGGTTGAACTCAAAGTGACGAGAAGACATTGGATCTTGAATATCAAAAAGAAATAGGTCCCTGATACACCCAAATTAAAAGAATTAAAAATTTACACACTCTTACAAAAATATTTACATGAACAACTTTCTATTAGTCAATATTCCGTTTCATAATATTTTGTTTTAGTTATTCCAATCTTTGAGGATTTGTCTTGTAAACTTTGTCTTTCAGATTACCTCACAAGTAAAAAGTCATACAGTGTTAGATTGGGGGAGCAAGAGGGCCATACACCAGCACTAATTACTCTATCTTCAAACACTTCCCAAATTTTATTCATGTTGTTGTTAGCTAATGCTGGATTTCTGACAAGGAAGTCATTAATCCTCTTGCTCTCTGATAGATAGGGCGCTAGAAGTGGCTGGGCATATTTGACGGTGGTCTCGATCCATTTCCTCTTGCAAATCACATAGAGGACAGAGTGGTGAAGAATATATCCCAATTCTGTTTAAATGTTTTGCCAGACAATCATGTCCTGTAATCAACCTGAAGGTTGCAACTGCCGGGAATTACTGTTTGAATGTTTGGTAGTTCCCATCTTTTATTTTTTGATTTTTCATAGTAATATTTTGCAATAATGTTTTTGAATTCCGTGTTGACTAATCTTTTAGCTGCATAACATGGTAGATTAACTATAGATTTTTGTACACTGCTGGTACCCTTTTTTGCAAGAAAATCAGCTTTCTCATTACCACTCAGTCCACAGTGAGCTGGTATCCATTGGAAGACTAGGTGTTTTTGAAGTGCTGTTAGATGGGTAAGGATTTTCCAACATTCTATAATTGTTTGGCTTTCTGGTGACAACTTGGAAGTAATTGCTATAATTGCTGCCCTGGAATCTGAGAGAATAACTGCTTGCTGAAAATGTGAAATTCTGTACAAAAGATTTTGCAGAGCCACTCAAATTGCTTCAATTTCTCCATCAAAGTTAGTAGTTCCATAACTTAAAGATTTGTAATAGGAAAAGAGGTGACATGTGACTCCAGCACTTGCTCCATCTTGGTTTGATAACAATGATCCATCAGCGTAAATATGGAGCCATTCATGTTCTGGAAATCTAGTATGGATTGTCTCTAACGCCAATAATTTTAGAACACTAGTTGGAGTGTCACTTTTCTTAACTCCTTCTATAAGGTGTAAATAATATGTGATGTCAAATGTTTGTTTCGGATTGACTTTATATATGAAATTTTCCTTTGAATTAGGAAGGTGTACATTTTTCTTGATGTCTTGAATTTTGGAAAGAAAGGTCTCCTGAGTCTTTAGTGTATGTGTAAAATTTCTCTTGTTCCATGTATTGAATGGGAGTCTGATCAACTTTTGGTGTTGAGTAAGAGCTGCTTTTTCTATTTCACATTCAATGGGGTATTGGTTGGTTAGTATTTCCATAGCTGGTATTGGTGTGGTTTTGATAGCACCTGTAATTAGTCTCAGACTTTGGTTTTGAAAGATTTGAATTTTTTTTTGTATTTGCTGTTACAAGAACTTTGCTGCAGTAAGTAAATAATGGCTTTATATATACATTGTATGTCATATAGTAATAAGGTCTTCTGGGAAAGACCGCTTCTTGGTTGTGTTGTTGGCAACGTTTAGCCCTACCATGTAGAGCTTCTTCAGGGCTAATGCTCTTCTTGACAGCACTGCAGGAATTGTGCTGACTATTCGACTACTCGTTTATTTATATCTTGGCCGTGGAGGTTTGAGCCGGCCCTTTCGTTCTCATTGGCTGATGATCTGCCAATCGTTGTGCTCTTATCAATGTTTGCCAAATAGTGTATAGGTGTCTTCCATTATCTCTGTTGATACTGTCTTTTGATTTAAACATTCTATGCTTTCTCTGGCCATTCTATGTGTGAAATGGTCAGAGTTAACTAGTAACTGTATTTGGTCGAAATCTATACGGTGTTGCATGGATATGGCATGTTCAGCCAATGCTGATTCTTCGGGTTGGTTTAGTTTTAAACTTCTGATATGTTCCTACCGTCTGATTTTTATTGATCTGCCTGTCTGCCCTATATATGCCGCTCCATAATCGCAGTCGACTTTGTACACACCAGCACTGTTCAAGGGGTCTAGTTTGTCTTTAAATTGGCGTAAAAATGATCTAAGCTTCTTGGTGGATTTATATCTGGTTTTGATGTTGTGTTTTAACAACACAACACAAGCATGGCCTTCCCCGGAACACCTTATTACTATGGGCATGGCCGCCGAAGCCTACGTAATTTATTATATGTCATGTTAAGAGTTGCTCTGGAACATCCCCACTTCATTCCTGTTAGACGTTTTAACAGTGAAAGGCGCCTCTCTGCTCTTTGTATTACATTTTCTATTTGTTTGGTCCATGTAAGTTTGGTATCAAATGTAACTCTTACATACTTTGCTTCCTTTGTTTCTGGTAATTGTTGACCCTCATGGACTCCTCTGCTGTATGGGCAGTAGCAGAATCTTGTTGAAACCACCCATACAATTTCTCTTCCTCTGTCAGTTCATGATAAAATGGAGTCAAAATGTTATTTCGGTACCTTTCTGCATTTACAGTCTGTTTGTAGAATATTGGACCAATTATGCATCTAGCACTATCAGCACAACAAAGTCCAACTCTCCAATTACGAGGGATTTGTTGAACGTGACATGGATTTTCAGAGGCCCAGTACCAACTAGCCACACGCACAATGGCAACTGGTAGTGGGGGAATCCAGCAAGGTCACGAGAGAGGCAAAATGCTGTGTACTCCATTAGGTTTTAAATGAAGAACCTACATATACGATAAATCCATTGTTGTATTAAATAAATTTAAATAAAACAGCTGTTATTTTCTGCCACTGATGTGGTTTACATTCGATACAAACCCTTTTTTTCCTCATAATTTTAAGTTTCAAGTATATCATGTGCATTAGATTCGCTGGTGCATTGCAGTCACATAAACACAGTGCTTTATTATCATTCATAACCTTACAGTTCTCAATACTTATCGCCCTCATTTAGTCACTTATCATAACAGGAAACCAGTTTTTCTAAGTCTTTGTCAAACAATGATGGCTCCTGTGATAAAAGCCAAGTGTGTACATCATTGTGCCTGAAATGCTTTCTACTAAGGAGTTTCTTCAGATGAAGATCTGTTGGTGCCAAATCGGACTGTACGGAAGATGCAATCAGACCTTGACTTTAGGATGTGTGAGGCTGGGCATCGTCACCCATAAACCTCACACAAATAGGAATCAATGTTTACCAATATAACATTTCTGGTATTCAAGAAATGAATTCCTGATTTAACTTCACAGTTGTTTGATTGTTTTGAACATTTTGAAACAATAGAAAAATAGTGGCAGTCGCTCACAGTTGTGTCTGGTTTCGTAACGAATGGAGGAAGAGATCACACACGCCGAAAATCTCGACTGCAGCAGCAAAATATTTAAATGGTATTAGGGTTCCTGAGGGCTAGGGAGTCTTTATTTTTCCAACCTCTCCACTGTACCTGCTGAATGGCGAAAAGCAATAATTGTCTCACTCTTGAAGAAAGACAAAACAGCATCAGAAATAGAAAATTATAGACCAATAGCTCTTACCAGCATAATAGCAAAAGTGATGGAAAGAATGGTGTCAAACAGGTTAAATTGGTTTCTAGAATCACAAAATTTAATATCCCCATGTCAAGCTGGATTCAGAGAGTTCCACTCTACAAATGAACAAGTCTTACTTCTCAGTCAAGAAATCAAAGACTCCTTCAATAGAAAAGAAGATAATTTATCAGTTTTTATTGATTTTCAAAGTGCATATGATTCTATATGCAGAACAAAACTACTAAAGGAAGTAAAAAAAATAGGGATACAAGGTCCAATGTTTTCATGGCTATGTCATTTCCTAACACAACGCTTTATTGCAACCAGATATGGAAGAAATATATCTAAATATAAACAAGTACACCGTGGCTTACCACAAGGCGCAGTGCTCAGCACAACACTTTTTAATATATTTATTAATGATCTACCACAACAAATACAAGAATCAGGCGTGAAGTGTGCACTATTTGCTGATGATTTAGTAATGTGGACTTCAAAACCAAAAAGCAAAAGTACAGAACTAAAAAAAACCATGCAACAATCCTTAACCAACTTACAGAGGTGGACCAAAGAAAATTTAATGACTGTTAATACAACAAAATCAAACTACCAAATCTTTTCACTAAGAAAAAAACCACTAAAAATAAAACTAAATTTTGAGGGTCAACAATTACCAGAAACAAAGGAAGCAAAGTATTTAGGAGGACCAAACAAATAGAAAATGTAATACAAAGAGCAGAGAGGCGCCTTTCACTGTTAAAATGTCTAACAGGAATGAAGTGGGGATGTTCCAGAGCAACGCTTAACACAACATACAATGTATATATCAAACCATTATTTACTTACTGCAGCGAAGTTCTTGTAACAGCAAACACAAAAAAAAATTCAAATCTTTCAAAACCAAAGTCTGAGATTAATTACAGGTGCTGTCAAAACCACACCAATAGCAGCTATGGAAATACTAACCAACCAATACCCCATTGAATATGAAATAGAAAAAGTGGCTCTTATTCAACACGAAAAGTTGATCAGACTCCCATTCAATACATGGAACAAGAGAAATTTTACACATACACTAAAGACTCAGGAGAGCTTTCTTGCCAAAATTCAAGACATCAAGAAGAATGTACACCTTCCTAATTCAAAGGAAAACTTCATATCTAAAGTCAATCCAACACAAACATTAGACATCACATATTATTTACACCTGACAGAAGAAGTTAAAAAAAGTGATACTCCAACTAGTGTTCTAAAATTATTGGCATTAGAGACAATCCATACTAGATTTCCAGAACACGAATGGCTCCATATTTATACTGATGGATCATTAATATCAAACCAAGATGGAGCAGGTGCTGGAGTCACATGTCACCTCTTTTCCTATTACAAATCTTTAAGTTATGGAACTACAAACTTTGATGGAGAAATTGAAGCAATTCGAATGGCCCTACAAAATCTTTTGTACAGAATTTCAAATTTTCAGCAAGCAGTTATTCTCTCAGATTCCAGGGCAGCAATTATAGCAATTACTTCCAAGTTGTTGTTGTTGTTAGCTAATGCTGGATTTCTGACAATGAAGCCATTAATCCTCTTGCTCTACAATATTTTTCACTCATAGAGCAATGGCAGAATAGTAACCGCTTTTAAGAGAGCACCATATTTTTATACTTCCAAGTTGTCACCAAAAAACCAAACTATTATAGAATGTTGGAAGATGCTTAGCCATCTAACAGCACTTCAAAAACACCTAGTCTTCCAATGGATACCGGCTCACTGTGGACTGAGTGGTAATGAGAAAGCTGATTTTCTTGCAAAAAAGGGTACCAGCGGTGTACAAAAATCTATAGTTAATCTACCATTTTAGGCAGCTAAAAGATTAGTCAACTCTGAATTCAAAAAAATTATTGCAAAATATTACTATGAAAAATCAAAGAATAAAAGATGGGAACTACCAAACATTCAAACAGTGAGTTAATTAATAACACTGAACAACACTTACAACATATTTTTCCGGGACGCGTTTCGAAGGCAACTTTTCTCCATTATCAACCGGACAATAACTGGGTTTCCATGGTGCTTGATGGTGCAGATGGTAATGCTTCTTCTGGCGTTTCTTCTGGTGGCGGTTCGATGAACTTACTGAAGAAACACCAGAAGAAGCATCACCATCTGCACCATCAAGCACCATGGAAACCCAGTTATTGTCCGGTTGATAATGGAGGAAAGTTGCCTTCAAAACGCGTCCCGGAAAAATATGTTGTAAGTGTTATTCAGTGTTATTAATTAACTCACCTTTTAAATTAAATTAATTACAACAACACTGTTTTCAAACTTCTATGAAAGGAACATATTCAAATATGATTCCTGAGTATCCTCGAAAAACAGCAGTTGCAACCTTCAGGTTGATTACAGGACATGATTGTGTGGCAAAACATCTAAACAGAATTGGGATATATTCTTCACCACTCTGTCCTCTATGTGATCTGCAAGAGGAAATGGACCGAGACCACCTTCAAATATGCCCGGCCACTTCTAATGCCCCATCCATCAGTGAAAAATATTGGAGAGCAAGAGGATTAATGACTTCATTGTCAGAAATCCAGCATTAGCTAACAACAACAACAACAACAATTTTCAAAATATGCTTAATAACTCTAAAGCAAGAACAAATTAGAAACTAAAAAGTTCACTTATCTTAGTAATGTTGTAGGTTATTTTTCAACCACTGACTCGAGTTTCAAGTTGTCTCCAACTCATTCTCAAAGCTATACAAACAAATTCATCACCAAAGCTACAATCTTTCATTTTTTTCTGAAAACAAAAAACAAATACTGATATTCATTTATAATTACCGATCTCTGAAAACAAAAACTTATAAATACAATCTATAAAAGATAATTCAAAGTTCATAACACACTTCCTGTTTTTTAAAATAAAAATTTTCTCCCAAACCATTAAATCTATAGGTCCACTTAATTGTTTTAATAATGTAACTTCTGGATTAATTTCATGATTAAATGACCAAATGACCAAAAAGACACAGAATATAAACACATTATTAACACTGCAGTAATTAATGGTGTTAATACAGATTTTATACATAAAAAGATAGAAAAATTTAAGTATCAAAAAGCTGTTAAAGAAGTTTCTACCCTCAAAAAAATAAAAGATAATTGTATTTTTAAAAAGTTTACTTACTATCTATGGGCTAATAAAAAATTTACAACGATTTTTAAAGAATATGGAACAAATTTGGTCCCTCAAAATACATTTAATATACAAAATTTACTTAATTTTTCTTAAAAAGATAAAATACCAAATTATAAAAAATCTGGCATTTATCAATTTAGCTGTTTAGATTGTGATAAGGTTTATATTGGTAAAACAAATCATCATTTAAAAACCAGAATAAAAGAGCATTTTAGAAATATTAAATATAAACAAACTGATAAATCAGCTGTGGCAGATCATTTTTGGTTATTTAATCATGAAATTAATCCAGAAGTTAAATTAATTATTGTTGTTAGCTAATGCTGGATTTCTGACAATGAAGTCATTAATCCTCTTGCTCTCCAATATTTTTCACAATGATATTGAAGAGAGCAATAGCAGTAATAGTAACCATTTTTTAGAGAGCACCATATTTTTATGTTAAATTAATTATTAAAACAATTAAGTGGACCTATAGGTTTAATGGTTTGGGAAAAAAATTTTATTTTAAAAAACAGGAACAGTGTTATGAACTTTGAATTACCTTTTATAGATTGTATTTATAAGTTTTTGTTTTCAGAGATTGGTAATTATAAATGAATATCAGTATTTGTTTTTTGTTTTCAGAAAAAAATGAAAGATTGTAGCTTTGGTAACGAATTTGTTTGTATAGCTTTGAGAATGAGTTGGAGACAACTTGAAACTCGAGTCAGTGGTTGAAAAATAACCTACAACATTACTAAGATAAGTGAAGTTTTTAGTTTCTAATTTGTTCTTACTTTAGAATCTTGTTGCTTCACAGTTAATAGCTTCAATTTTGCTTAATTATGCTTAATAACTATTTAAATCACTTGCTTGCAGCTATAACCGTATATCTACCTACCTACCTACCTACCCTGTTTTCCTTCTCTCTACTCAGTCACCTGCTAGTACACTTGAATCCTTTGTGTGTTATCTTACATTTGCCATGACCATTGCTGCCCTTCATTTCCACATTTTGCACTCATTTACTTCATAGCCCAACACATTAACATTTTTGCTTCACTGAGGGCCAGTTTTAGCAACTAATGTTAACAAATATTGTTAACATTTTCTTTGTAAACATTAGTTAAAAGTACAAACTAATGTTAAAACCATTCCATTTTATCAAACTATTATAACATGCTGTTAACTAATAGCCCGCCTCGGTAGCGTGATGGTTAGCGTGTCTGCTTCACGTTCAAGAGGTCGTGGGTTCGAAACTCGCTTAGGGTAAATTCTGTGGATAAGGTTTTCCCTTATACTGAGAAGACGAATGTCAAGTAACTTAAAGCCCCATGGACCTCAGGCTCATTTGAGCATCATTTCACCTCTTTTATTCATTCACCATCCAATATGACATTACATTGGAGGAAGTTAATGTCAGAAAATAAAAAAAAAGTTAAGTAATAGCTTTCAAGACAACTGTAACCAAACTACATGGCTGCTGAACACAGTTTTGTCAGGGTATCACATCGCTCTATCTTGCCAACAGCACACAACTATGGAAGCAGATTCCAGCTGGAATGTTACACGTGTAGTTTGGAGTTTTCACTACAGAGGGTGTTTGTTTTCATGTGCAGCTCTAGTGAGAGAAGCATCAAGTACAGACATGCACGTTACCGTCGCCAGCAGAGATGCCAAGGGGCAAAACAAGTGAAATTCACAGGGACATGTATGGGGATGATTGCATGGACTGTAGCAATGCCTACAGGTGTGTGCATTCTTCCAAGAGTCACGCTCCAGGCTGCTGCTCTTGTTTGTCAGGTGCTCCAGGACACACCATAAAGGCTGGTCTGGCTAGCCAACATTTTGTGACAGATGCGGAAGTGAAATCAACAGTCCGAAGATGGTTATACTCCAATCAAACAGACTTCCACAAACAGGGTATACTGAAACTGGTACTGCGACGGAAGAAATGTGTTAACAAAGTTTGTGGCTATGTTGAAAAGTAGATAAAAGATGCAAGTTCACTTGTGCTTTCTTTTTGGTATTTTTAACTCTTAAACTTATTTTGTAAAATATTATTCTTAGTTACTTTTCCACCCTCGTATATAATGAATTAATTTCCATATGACTTGAGGTTAAAATCATGATACCAACTGAAACATATATAAAACCAGCACAACTAAATGTTTCAGTGTTCATTATAGAACTGCTATGAAGTGTAAAGGGATTACAGAGTACAAAAAAGTGTGATGGACTTACATTAAAGGACAATGATATAGCCTACTATAAAATCTGCGAGGACCAGTGAGCAGCTGCAGTACCAGAAACATTAGTTGTGGAAGAGCTCTTACAGCTGTTGGTGCATACTATACTCAAACTAAAAGGAATCAAGAGATTCGTATGGTCGAGTAAGGATGAGGCAGACCCAAACAAATATACTGTTTGCTTTTTGAAGCAATTGCTTTGCAAACATTATCACCTGCCATTAAATGAAAAGGACATTGTAGCATTAGAGAAAGTTGGTAGTATTGTAATCTCTCGCATTTCCCTTTGGGCAGTCTGTACACTTCTTGTGGCTGGAGCGATTTCACCAGGGTGCTAGGTGAATGCTGGGTTGGATATTTACACCCCTCCCCCTCCATGATCTAGGGGTAATATGCTAGTTTCTGGTTTATTTTTATTTTTGAGTGAAACTTATATCTGGCTATTGCCATGAATCTTTTAAGGGCGCTGATGACCTTGAAGTTGAGCGTCCTTAAACCAAACAAACAAACAAGCTAGTTTCTGGTTACCAAGTTAGCACCTCCAAACCTGGTGGAGAGTGATGAATATTTACACCCCTCCCCCTCCATGATCTAGGGGTAATATGCTAGTTTCTGGTTACCAAGTTAGCACCTCCAAACCTGGTGGAGAGTGATGAATATTTACACCCCTCCCCCTCCATGATCTAGGGGTAATATGCCAGTTTCTGCCTCCCAAGTGGTGCTGGTGTAGAAAGCCCCAGTAGCAAGAAGGATACCAGTGTGATGTATTGTGTCTAAAAGGTGGAGTTTAGAGACAGATGCCGTGCCACATATAAAACAGCCATAGTCACACCAGTGAGCGATACAACCTCCACATGATGGTGCGACCGATGCCCCAGATAAAACCCTGAGTATCCAAAGCGAACGACTGCAGGAAGCATGATGATGGCAGATAAATGCTCCTATGTGAGTTTGCTGTCGAGGTGTAGGCCCAAGAACTTAAGGCGCAGAATAAAAGGAAGACATGTTCACACAAATGAAGATCAGGAGGAGGGTGTATGCCACGTAGTCGGTGGAAATGGAGACATAGTGTTTTCGTAGGGGAGAACCGAAAGCCGGTGTGAAACGCTCATTCGGCGATGGATGTTATGGTCAGTTGCAGCTGACACTCGATGTGCTCCAAGCTATACAGCAATAGTATATTGTAAAGTCGTCAACATACTGTGACATTGGGATTCCACTACAAACGGCACCAGGGATGCCATTAATGGCAACAGTGCAAAGCGTTACACTAAGAGTCGACCTCTGAGCTACACCATTCTACTGGATCCTCTCTTGTGAGAACATTAACAATGCAAACATGAAAGCGGCAAAGGGCTAAGAAAGTTAAAAGCAAAGGTTGATACATGTGCTTGCAAACCGTATTTGTGGAGAGTATGGAGGATACCATAGTGCCGTATGATGCCGTAGGCCTTCTCCAGATCAAAGAAGACATCTACGACATGCCGCTTCAGAAGAAGGGCATTTTGAATGTACACTTCCATTTGTGTCAGATTGTCGACACTGGAACGATGGTGACAAAAACCGCACTGAACATTGCTCAGCAGGTTATCCGACTCTAGCCACCACACTAAGCGAGTGTTTGTCATTAGTTCCAAGATCTTGCAAACGACACTCGTAAAGCAAATAGGGTGGTAGCTAGAGGGTAGTGTCCAGTCTTTTTTGGATAAAGGGATAGGGATGATGTGTGTGTGTAGTGTTTAATGCCCGTTTTTACTACTATGTATGGCATTGCAGGTAGTAACACTGATGATACATGGAATGAAGATGGAGCAACGGTGGAATGAGATGGAGGAGGGAACCGGAGAACCCGGAGAAAACCCGCCACAGCACTGCTTCGTCCAACACGAATCCCACATGCGGTTACCTGGGATTGAACCCGGGCCACTTTGGTGAGAAGCGAGTGGTCTAACAACTTGGCTATAAGGATGACAATACCCTCTTGCCAGGAAGATGGAAAAACATGCTGAAGCCAGATGCGGTTATAGACGCTCAGCAAGAAGGAAAGAGCCGCAGGTGGAAGATGAAGCAGCATTTGGCGGTGGATGTCATCAGGACCAGGTGAAGAATTCTAGGGCAAAGAATGCGGCAGCTCCCCTTTAGTAATAGGTACGTTGTACGGTTCACTTTGGTCACTGTTAAAACTAAGAACTATCCTCTCCACAGATTCCTTAATAGCTAAAAACGCTCTCATAGCTTTCGGTTTGGCTCGTAGAGGTGAAAGAATCGGCAAGGGCGTCAGTGATGTCCTGCTCACTGGTGTAACGGGAGCCCTGTAAGGCAAGACCGGGGATGATTGTCTGGTGACACTTGCCGTATATATGCCAAACAGCAGTCCACGTCTTTTGCGCTGAACTTTGATGGGAAAGGAAAGATACATACCACAGACTGCTTTTGTGGTTTACCAGGAGAAATACGAACTGGTTTGAGAATTTAATGCCATTCTGGCAGTTTGTCACAATAGCTCAGTGGTTAGAGCATCTGCCCGGTAAGCGGAAGGTCTGTGGTTCAAATCCCAGTTGTGGCATTGAATTTTTAAGTTCCAGTTCTACCTCTCAAACTTTGCCCACACACGGCTTGTGTGTTTAAAAACACCAACAGTAAGTTTGTTGGCATAAATAAATAATAAGGGAGCAGAGGGTTTGTATATGTGAAGTTATAGTGAAGTAGAGAATCAAAGAAAGGGATATTTGACTGAGAGTAACAAGGTTAAGAAAATGGTTGGGTAACTCATAAACAAGGGAGCAGAGGGTTTGTATATGTGAGGTTATAGTGGAGTAGAGAAACTGGGATATTTGACTGAGAGTAACAAGGTTAAGAAAATGGTTGGGTAACTCATAAACAAGGGAGCAGAGGGTTTGTATATGTGAGGTTATAGTGAAGTAGAGAAACTGGGATATTTGACTGAGAGTAACAAGGTTAAGAAAATGGTTGGGTAACTCATAAACAAGGGAGCAGAGGGTTTGTATATGTGAGGTTATAGTGAAGTAGAGAATCAAAGAAAGGGATATTTGACTGAGAGTAACAAGGTTAAGAAAATGGTTGGGTAACTCATAAACAAGGGAGCAGAGAGTTTGTATATGTGAGGTTATAGTGAAGTAGAGAAACTGGGATATTTGACTGAGAGTAACAAGGTTAAGAAAATGGTTGGGTAACTCATAAACAAGGGAGCAGAGGGTTTGTATATGTGAGGTTATAGTGAAGTAGAGAAACTGGGATATTTGACTGAGAGTAACAAGGTTAAGAAAATGGTTGGGTAGCTCATAAACAAGGGAGCACAGGGTTTGTATATGTGAGGTTATAGTGAAGTAGAGAAACTGGGATATTTGACTGAGAGTAACAAGGTTAAGAAAATGGTTGGGTAACTCATAGACAAGGGAGCAGAGGGTTTGTATATGTGAGGTTATAGTGAAGTAGAGAAACTGGGATATTTGACTGAGAGTAACAAGGTTAAGAAAATGGTTGGGTAACTCATAAGCAAGGGAGCAGAGGGTTTGTATATGAGAGGTTATAGTGAAGTAGAGAAACTGGGATATTTGACTGAGAGTAACAAGGTTAAGAAAATGGTTGGGTAGCTCATAAACAAGGGAGCACAGGGTTTGTATATGTGAGGTTATAGTGAAGTAGAGAAACTGGGATATTTGACTGAGAGTAACAAGGTTAAGAAAATGGTTGGGTAACTCATAAACAAGGGAGCAGAGGGTTTGTATATGTGAGGTTATAGTGAAGTAGAGAAACTGGGATATTTGACTGAGAGTAACAAGGTTAAGAAAATGGTTGGGTAGCTCATAAACAAGGGAGCAGAGGGTTTGTATATGTGAGGTTATAGTGCAGTAGAGAAACTGGGATATTTGACTGAGAGTAACAAGGTTAAGAAAATGGTTGGGTAACTCATAGACAAGGGAGCAGAGGGTTTGTATATGTGAGGTTATAGTGAAGTAGAGAAACTGGGATATTTGACTGAGAGTAACAAGGTTAAGAAAATGGTTGGGTAACTCATAAACAAGGGAGCAGAGGGTTTGTATATGTGAGGTTATAGTGAAGTAGAGAAACTGGGATATTTGACTGAGAGTAACAAGGTTAAGAAAATGGTTGGGTAGCTCATAAACAAGGGAGCAGAGGGTTTGTATATGTGAGGTTATAGTGAAGTAGAGAAACTGGGATATTTGACTGAGAGTAACAAGGTTAAGAAAATGGTTGGGTAACTCATAAACAAGGGAGCAGAGGGTTTGTATATGTGAGGTTATAGTGAAGTAGAGAAACTGGGATATTTGACTGAGAGTAACAAGGTTAAGAAAATGGTTGGGTAACTCATAAACAAGGGAGCAGAGGGTTTGTATATGTGACGTTATAGTGAAGTAGAGAAACAAAGAAAGGGATATTTGACTGAGAGTAACAAGGTTAAGAAAATGGTTGGGTAACTCATAAACAAGGGAGCAGAGGGTTTGTATATGTGAGGTTATAGTGAAGTAGAGAAACTGGGATATTTGACTGAGAGTAACAAGGTGAAGAAAATGGTTGGGTAACTCATAAACAAGGGAGCAGAGGGTTTGTATATGTGAGGTTATAGTGAAGTAGAGAAACTGGGATATTTGACTGAGAGTAACAAGGTTAAGAAAATGGTTGGGTAACTCATAAACAAGGGAGCAGAGGGTTTGTATATGTGAGGTTATAGTGAAGTAGAGAAACTGGGATATTTGACTGAGAGTAACAAGGTTAAGAAAATGGTTGGGTAACTCATAAACAAGGGAGCAGAGGGTTTGTATATGTGAGGTTATAGTGAAGTAGAGAAACAAAGAAAGGGATATTTGACTGAGAGTAACAAGGTGAAGAAAATGGTTGGGTAACTCATAAACAAGGGAGCAGAGGGTTTGTATATGTGAGGTTATAGTGAAGTAGAGAAACTGGGATAGTGAAGTGTATAACACAAATAGATTAATAAAGAATACAAGAGTGGAGCTGATAAGAAATGTTGAGAAAGAGGGAAAGTGAATAAAGACGGGAGATAAAATAAATCAGGAAATAGAAGTTAAAGGACAATAGTATCAGACTAGTAAAAAGATAGGAAGAAAACGCTCACAAATTAAACATGTGCAATGTGTATGTAAATATATTGATGGGCTGCCTTAATGGCCCAGTTCAGGGGTGGCCCAAGGTGTGTAAGATTTGGTACTCAGTAATCCTTCAATTGTTTTTACTATGCACATAACTTTCCTTGCTAATGACTTGTTATTTGCTGAAAAAATTGCAACTGGCAGGTACTTATAACATGATACATTGATTTTAGCATTTGGAAATAACTTATTAGCATTATTTATTTATCGTTTGTTTATAAAATTATTAATATGACCAAGTGCACTAACCTGATAATATCCAATGCGAAAGCTAAGAGCCATGGCTTCCACTTGCTTTGCCCATACATCTTCATTGCACCGAGATGAGCCACTGGTTTTATGATGTACAGCACCTGTCAATGCAAGTATCGTTTATGATCACCTCTCCTCCGTTGTGATGAAGGTTATATTTAATACAAGGGCATACCTATGTACAGCACC
This sequence comes from Tenodera sinensis, assembly GCA_030765045.1. Classification (NCBI taxonomy): domain Eukaryota; kingdom Metazoa; phylum Arthropoda; class Insecta; order Mantodea; family Mantidae; genus Tenodera; species Tenodera sinensis. Next base: position 1,447,952 of record CM060966.1, read on the forward strand.
TGTCAATGCAAGTATCGTTTATGATCACCTCTCCTCTGTTGTGATGAAGGTTATATTTAATACAAGGGCATACCTATGTACAGCACCTGTCAATGCAAGTATCGTTTATGATCACCTCTCCTCCTTTGTGATGAAGGTTATATTTAATACAAGGGCATATCTATGTACAGCACCTGTCAATGCAAGTATCGTTTATGATCACCTCTCCTCCGTTGTGATGAAGGTTATATTTAATACAAGGGCATATCTATGTACAGCACCTGTCAATGCAAGTATCGTTTATGATCACCTCTCCTCTGTTGTGATGAAGGTTATATTTAATACAAGGGCATACCTCTGCAATGAGTCTCCGTCCATACAACGGTTCTTCTGCAACTTCGTCGTTGTCAACTTCTGGGTTGTTGTTTGGGGGCTGGAGGGGCTTCCACAGCCGACAACTTACAGGTGGCGCTGTAACAACCAAACTTTCAAACCTCTACAAATGTCCACAATGTTTTCCTCAGTCATCCTTAATGCATCATCTAGCTTCACAAATAAATGTAATTATGGTATTTCATTGTACAATCAATGGCAACATATTATGGTTGTACTTGACTTATACACGAGCACTTATGAACAACATAATCACCACATGTTCACTACTGAACAATAACATGCTGCCACTGTAAGCTTGAGTACTGTTACATTCCTAAGTATGCACCTTTTAGCAGTAGTCACCTCACTTTTTGTAACAATCCTTATCTTTTATCATTAAAAGCATTTAGTAGTGTAATTTCATACTGGAGAAAGATTAACAACATGACAACAACACATCTGTATTTCAACATAATATTTTCCATAATTATGTGTTAAGATTTTAAAATAATAAATCTTTAGCTTACAGGCGAGTATCTAGAAAAATGTACATAAACTATGCTTCTGTATCTTATTCTTTTATAGCAGGGGAAGACAACTTCGGGCCGTGTGACGTATTTAAACGAAGAGCCAGCTTGTACGTTCGTGTGACGTCAGGCGAGAGCAGTGTATTGCTATGCTGCCTAGATCAGCGGTGCATGTGTTCAGTTCCCCGTGTTTCACACCAGTTTGAGACCAGGCTTCAAGATGTAGAAACATTGTCAACTACGTTTCAGGTCTTTGCGACCCCGTATTCATTGGATGTTAACAATGTTTCTAGCAGGTTGCAAGTTGAATTGATAAATTTACAGAGCGACGATTTGCTGAAGGACAAATATACACACAAGGAAGACTTGGCTGATTGTTATAAGAATGTTCCTCAAACCACATTTCTGAGGTTATATGCCCTTGTTGCACGGATATTATGTATGTTTGGTTCCACGTATGTGTGCAAACAATTCTTTTCGGTTATGAACGTTTCTAAGTCAAAATCCCGAAGCATATTGTCAGATCACAATCTAACATGCAGTCTTCGGTTACAAATGTGCCGTACATTACGCCCTAACATTGACAAACTAGTTAAAGAAAAGCGAAACGGCAAATGTCGGAAAATGTCCACCTAATTGTTCTATATAGCTCTCCGCTTGCTCAGGCCAAATAGTTATATTTCTGTTCTATGGGTGTTATAACATGACTGTTCACATAAACTAGAATTATATATATGGCATAAAGCCGAAATGTAATTATTTATAATGTGACTATTCCGTATTTGAAAAATTCAGCATTAAGATTACGATGTCCCATATCCCATTTCCTGTTGCCCGCTGTGACGTCACACGTTCAACCAGCTTGCTCTGACAGCATGTGTGCTCAGTGGGCTGACGTCACAACAGCGTTACCTGTCTTCCCGTTTTATAGTATTGTAATGTTGGGCACGGCATGCAACAAAGGACTTCACAACACATACCATGCTGCCTCTCATGACTATATCTGTGAGTAACAATGGGCGTGGTTAGCAATGGGAGTATTCGAATACAAAATGTCAATGTATTCAATTCTTGAAAGCTCTTGAGATGTTCTCGAATACAAAATGTCAATGTATTCAATTCTTGAAAGTTCTTGAGATGTTCTCGAATACAAAATGTCAATGTATTCAATTCTTGAAAGTTCTTGAGATGTTCTCGAATCCTTATACTGTCTTCGAATACTTCACTCGGTTTGTTCTCGGTTCTCATTTGTTAGTTACTACTCTGTTGTTTTCAAATACTCTCGACTTGTTCTCGTTTGTTAGTTACTACTCTTCTGTTATCAAATACACTCGGCTTGTTCTCGGTTCTCATTTGTTAGTTACTACCCTGTTGTTTTCAAATACTCTCGGCTTGTTCTCGTTTGTTAGTTACTACTCTGTTGTTTTCAAATACTCTCGGCTTGTTCTCGTTTGTTAGTTACTACAGAGGTATTTTTTAGAGGTGGCGTGTGTCGTAATGTTGCGCAGTAGTTCATGGTCGAGTCCACTTGTCTATTGCAAGATAAAAGGGGTGTCTGGTTAATATCTCTTCGACTTCCAGCCCACTAGCGAGCAGGCTGCTGATGGAAACTTACCCCCACCATCGCTTTGCGTGATGCTCGGATATGCGCGAGTGACAAGGTCACGCGCCACCTCTAAAAAATATCACTGTACTCTGTTGTTTTCAAATACTCTCGGCTTGTTCTCATTTGTTAGTTACTACTCTGCTGTTATCAAATACACTCGGCTTGTTCTCGGTTCTCATTTGTTAATTACTACTCCGCTGTTATCGAATACTCTCAGCTTGTTTGTTGACATTTGAGAGGTATCCAGCAGCTCACTTGTTTGTTGACATTTGAGAGGTATTCAGCAGCTCACTTGTTTGTTGGCATTTGAGAAAGATCCGATTACAACATCACCAGGATAAAAGCCAGACAGTCTTTGAATCGATCAGTGTGTCAGCGAGTGTGAGACAGTTGGGTGTGTGTGAGTCTCGTACTCTCATTGTGAAACATATGTAATGTTCAAGTGAAAAAGTTTTAAGGAGTGTTGAGTCATTGTATTGTCACAGTATATGAGAGACAGAGAAAGTGAAGAAAGACAGTGAAAGGAGTGAGTCAAGGTTATGAGAAGTAAACAGTTGTGAGTTGTAATATCATGAAAGACTGTAGACTGTGTTAACATCAGTAAAAGAGAACTGTGTATTTTTGTAATTAGTGTATGAGAGACAGAGAAAGTGAAGAAAGACAGTGAAAGGAGTGAGTCAAGGTTATGAGAAGTAAACAGTTGTGAGTTGTAATATCATGAAAGACTGTAGACTGTGTTAACATCAGTAGAAGAGAACTGTGTATTTGTGTAATTAGTGTATGAGAGACAGAGAAAGTGAAGAAAGACAGTGAAAGGAGTGAGTCAAGGTTATGAGAAGTAAACAGTTGTGAGTTGTAATATCATGAAAGACTGTAGACTGTGTTAACATTAGTAAAAGAGAACTGTGTATTTTTGTAATTAGTGTATGAGAGACAGAGAAAGTGAAGAAAGACAGTGAAAGGAGCGACTCAAGGTTATGAGAAGTAAACAGTTGTGAGTTGTAATATCATGAAAGACTGTAGACTGTGTTAACATTAGTAAAAGAGAACTGTGTATTTTTGTAATTAGTGTATGAGAGACAGAGAAAGAGAAGAAAGACAGTGAAAGGAGTGAGTCTAGGTTATGAGATGTAAACAGTTGTGAGTTCTAATATCATGAAAGACTGTAGACTGTGTTAACATTAGTAAAAGAGAACTGTGTATTTTTGTAATTAGTGTATGAGAGACAGAGAAAGTGAAGAAAGACAGTGAAAGGAGTGAGTCAAGGTTATGAGAAGTAAACAGTTGTGAGTTGCAATATCATGAAAGACTGTAGACTGTTAACATTAGTAAAAGAGAACTGTGTATTTGTGTAATTAGTGTATGAGAGACAGAGAAAGAGAAGAAAGACAGTGAAAGGAGTGAGTCAAGGTTATGAGAAGTAAACAGTTGTGAGTTGTAATATCATGAAAGACTGTAGACTGTGTTAACATTAGTAAAAGAGAACCGTGTATTTTTGTAATTAGTGTATGAGAGACAGAGAAAGTGAAGAAAGACACTGAAAGGAGTGAGTCAAGGTTATGAGAAGTAAACAGTTGTGAGTTGTAATATCATGAAAGACTGTAGACTGTGTTAACATCAGTAAAAGAGAACTGTGTATTTGTGTAATTAGTGTATGAGAGACAGAGAAAGTGAAGAAAGACAGTGAAAGGAGCGACTCAAGGTTATGAGAAGTAAACAGTTGTGAGTTGTAATATCATGAAAGACTGTAGACTGTGTTAACATTAGTAAAAGAGAACTGTGTATTTGTGTAATTAGTGTATGAGAGACAGAGAAAGAGAAGAAAGACAGTGAAAGGAGTGAGTCAAGGTTATGAGAAGTAAACAGTTGTGAGTTGTAATATCATGAAAGACTGTAGACTGTGTTAACATCAGTAAAAGAGAACTGTGTATTTGTGTAATTAGTGTATGAGAGACAGAAAGTGAAGAAAGACAGTGAAAGGAGTGAGTCAAGGTTATGAGAAGTAAACAGTTGTGAGTTGTAATATCATGAAAGACTGTAGACTGTGTTAACATCAGTAAAAGAGAACTGTGTATTTGTGTAATTAGTGTATGAGAGACAGAGAAAGTGAAGAAAGACAGTGAAAGGAGTGAGTCAAGGTTATGAGAAGTAAACAGTTGTGAGTTGTAATATCATGAAAGACTGTAGACTGTGTTAACATCAGTAAAAGAGAACTGTGTATTTGTGTAATTAGTGTATGAGAGACAGAAAGTGAAGAAAGACAGTGAAAGGAGTGAGTCAAGGTTATGAGAAGTAAACAGTTGTGAGTTGTAATATCATGAAAGACTGTAGACTGTGTTAACATCAGTAAAAGAGAACTGTGTATTTGTGTAATTAGTGTATGAGAGACAGAGAAAGTGAAGAAAGACACTGAAAGGAGTGAGTCAAGGTTATGAGAAGTAAACAGTTGTGAGTTGTAATATCATGAAAGACTGTAGACTGTGTTAACATCAATAAAAGAGAACTGTGTATTTGTGTAATTAGTGTATGAGAGACAGAGAAAGTGAAGAAAGACAGTGAAAGGAGTGAGTCAAGGTTATGAGAAGTAAACAGTTGTGAGTTGTAATATCATGAAAGACTGTAGACTGTGTTAACATCAGTAGAAGAGAACTGTGTATTTGTGTAATTAGTGTATGAGAGACAGAGAAAGTGAGAAAGAAAGTGAAAGGAGCGACTCAAGGTTATGAGAAGTAAACAGTTGTGAGTTGTAATATCACAAAAGACTGTAGACTTAATATCAGCAGAAGAGAACTGTGTTTTTCTGCAAAGTTTAGAAGAATAATAAAGGGACAGGAAAGTAATTGGATTGACTTTGTTGTCTTTGCCACAGTATATAATTTTACCAAAATTAAGGAAACATAGAATAGGTAATAATACAGGCTGTTTCATTTAAGAATGCTGTTTGTTGATTTTATATTGAACTTTTAAGCTGAAAGTGTGAAAACAAAATGTTGTTTAAAAATCTTTAATGCTATATTTAGAAAGTACTGAGAGGTTATGTTGATATTACAGATGTGGATTGTACTAAATGGGTCTGGGTTTACTGCTTGATACACAACCCTAACACTTTACACTGGTGCGTCTCTGGCTCAAAGCACTAGCAGGGCTCACTATCAACAAGTACACAGAGGAATATGAATGTTGCAGTACTCACCAGAATTAACTGTTCTAATAACTCTGCCTGAGCGTTTTAAAGTGAATGAAGAATTAACTCTAATTTGTGCTTCTTCCACGAAGCCAGGATCTGGGTGTTTCTTCCTCTGTAAAGGTGGCATTGGCGGAATTTGTATAATGTTCTCCTTGTAGTGGAATAACAGCACAAGTCTTCCAATGCATCTGAAAATAACAGACTCGTCATAACTTAATGCAACATCATTAATGTTTTTCTACTCCATTACACTACATGTGAGGTAGTGAACAAGATAATTATACATCCAAAACAACAGTTCTCCAACTCTGCACCATACAACTACAGAATTTCATTGCATGGATCTCTAAGTTTTAATGCTTTTTAGGTGAAAACATAATGCGTGACCATTGTGTGAATAAATTATTAAAGATGGGCTGTATTAACTTTCAGTGATTAGTCTACAGTTATGGGAGTCTGATAGAGTGGGATAGCTCAAATGGTAATGTCTGTGGTCCACATTAGGAAGGTCGCAGGTTCAATCCCTGTGGTTGACCTTGCTGACCCATGGTATTTTTGGAGGTTTCCCAAGTTGCCAGGCAATGCTGGAAAGGATTTCCTTATTCTACAAATTTCCTGCCCCTCCTTTTCATTACATTAACCATTTAATTTCAGCTTCATCCTGTTAGGTTTCTTTCAGGGTTGGAAGTGTCGGGGCAGCTGCACAACAGGGGAAAAGGACGCACTCTGGAAATCTCGTCCTCTGTATTAGATGGCAAACCTCTGCTGTACTGCTTCTTACTGGGAAAATGTAGGGACTCTGCCACACTCTGTGTCCATCCTCAGGGGCACAGAAACAAAACAATGCCTTTCGGTCAAGGTGCTAAGTTTCCCTCCAAGACAGAGTCATGAACGACTCTGAGCATATTCAAACATGTTACGTGTTACAAGTTGAAAAGAAACAAGAGGGGAAGGAGGACAAATAAAAGCATTGCACCATTCTGAAACCACAATGCAAACACTGCTCCAATTATTAAATAATAGTGACTCAGTATTTATTGAACTAACAATTGTATTTTACTTACAAAAGCATCTAAAATTCTGCTGAAACATATATATTTTTTAAGTGGACCTGAAATTACTACATTGCTGACTATGAAATTTCATTATCAAATTTTTGAGTATAATACAATATCTTCTCTAATAGTACGTCTGTGATAAAGAAAGTAAAACAAGCATTGATTTCAAGTGAAATGCAACAATTTACCCTTTTTTATGAAGCATATTTTGGAATCAGCTTGCCAACCGCCAAGATGAATATGATTGATTTAAATACCTCACATGATAAGTGATAAGTAAGAAGGAATGTGAACCATTTGGTTACATACACCAAGTGAGTAACCATCTTATTCTTCAATTGTTTGTTTATATAGTTATTCTAACAAGTGCTTATTTTATGAAACATCAGTATAGGGAAAAACACAACTTATACAGCAGGTTTCTAACTAAAGTCTGTGCATCCTCAGTTGGCGATTGATGTTTCAACCAGCGGGGACAACAGTGTTGCCACTTTTAGCATCTCCAGCCACATGGTTACCGAATGCGTAGCAGAAATGCGAATAATGCCGTGCAAACTCGTAGGAATTAACAATGACTGTAAACACTAACGGATCAAAGCAGATTAAGGCAAAAACACAAAAAGAGAATGAACATCCAATTCAAATGATTAAACATATGATCGTCATATTTTATTTGATACTTATGTCAGCGTTTATTATAAAAAGAGCATTAATCGTCTGCAGAAATGCAATATTACAAGAATGTTAATAAGGAAACTTAACATCTTGTTCATTTAATTGTAACAAAATATGAGCTCTTTAGGGCTATTTTGATTACATCATGTTAAATAAAATAACCAAACCTGCAATTTTGTTTCATTCCCATGAAATTGGCATTGTTGGGTGCAAATGTCCAGTTCTTCAAACAGAAGTTTAGGCCATTAAGTTTTTTATAATGGAAACGTAATTCCTTCACTATTTTCCAAAGGAAAGTCTGTAAATAGTTCTGCATTAGTTCTAAGGCCTCCTACAAGAAGGAGACTCATGTCAACATGAGTGCAGTTTGTGCACTTCACATACTTAACATTTGATATTTTCATTATAATGTTCAACGCTTCTCTCACTCAAATATAAAGTGTTTAGTTGTTATCTTCCTTCCACTTTCTTCTGCTTCAGTGTATTCCAGGCTCCTGTCTGAAGGAGTGAGTCCATACTCTCAGTCTTCCTGGACTTCTCTTTCCTATCTAGAGGTCCCAAGTTGTGGTCATCTGTTCACTTGTAGCCTCCCCACTGTCACTATATTCCAGGCTGGTGTCTGAAGGAGTCAGTCCATACTCTCAGTCTTCCTGGACTTCTCTTTCCTATCTAGAGGTCCCAAGTTGTGGTCATCTGTTCACTTGTAGCCTCCCCACTGTCACTATATTCCAGGCTGGTGTCTGAAGGAGTCAGCCCATACTCTCAGTCTTCCTCGACTTCTCTCTCCTATCTAGAGGTCCCAAGTTGTGGTCATCTGTTCACTTGTAGCCTCCCCACTGTCACTATATTCCAGGCTGGTGTCTGAAGGAGTCAGTCTTCCTGGATTTCTCTCTCCTATCTAGAGGTCCCAAGTTGTAGTCATCTGTTCACTTGTAGCCTCCCCACTGTCACTATATTCCAGGCTGGTGTCTGAAGGAGTCAGTCCATACTCTCAGTCTTCCTGGACTTCTCTTTCCTATCTAGAGGTCCCAAGTTGTGGTCATCTGTTCACTTGTAGCCTCCCCACTGTCACTATATTCCAGGCTGGTGTCTGAAGGAGTCAGCCCATACTCTCAGTCTTCCTGGACTTCTCTTTCCTATCTAGAGGTCCCAAGTTGTGGTCATCTGTTCACTTGTAGCCTCCCCACTGTCACTATATTCCAGGCTGGTGTCTGAAGGAGTCAGCCCATACTCTCAGTCTTCCTGGACTTCTCTCTCCTATCTAGAGGTCCCAAGTTGTGGTCATCTGTTCACTTGTAGCCTCCCCACTGTCACTATATTCCAGGCTGGTGTCTGAAGGAGTCAGCCCATACTCTCAGTCTTCCTGGACTTCTCTCTCCTATCTAGAGGTCCCAAGTTGTGGTCATCTGTTCACTTGTAGCCTCCCCACTGCCACTATATTCCAGGCTGGTGTCTGAAGGAGTCAGCCTTCCTGGACTTCTCTCTCCTATCTAGAGGTCCCAAGTTGTGGTCATCTGTTCACTTGTAGCCTCCCCACTGCCACTATATTCCAGGCTGGTGTCTGAAGGAGTCAGCCTTCCTGGACTTCTCTCTCCTATCTAGAGGTCCCAAGTTGTAGTCATCTGTTCACTTGTAGCCTCCCCACTGCCACTATATTCCAGGCTGGTGTCTGAAGGAGTCAGCCCATACTCTCAGTCTTCCTCGACTTCTCTTTCCTATCTAGAGGTCCCAAGTTGTGGTCATCTGTTCACTTGTAGCCTCCCCACTGTCACTATATTCCAGGCTGGTGTCTGAAGGAGTCAGCCCATACTCTCAGTCTTCCTCGACTTCTCTTTCCTATCTAGAGGTCCCAAGTTGTAGTCATCTGTTCACTTGTAGCCTCCCCACTGTCACTATATTCCAGGCTGGTGTCTGAAGGAGTCAGCCCATACTCTCAGTCTTCCTCGACTTCTCTCTCCTATCTAGAGGTCCCAAGTTGTGGTCATCTGTTCACTTGTAGCCTCCCCACTGTCACTATATTCCAGGCTGGTGTCTGAAGGAGTCAGCCCATACTCTCAGTCTTCCTCGACTTCTCTTTCCTATCTAGAGGTCCCAAGTTGTGGTCATCTGTTCACTTGTAGCCTCCCCACTGTCACTATATTCCAGGCTCCTGTCTGAAGGAGTCAGCCCATACTCTCAGTCTTCCTCGACTTCTCTCTCCTATCTAGAGGTCCCAAGTTGTGGTCATCTGTTCACTTGTAGCCTCCCCACTGCCACTATATTCCAGGCTGGTGTCTGAAGGAGTCAGCCCATACTCTCAGTCTTCCTGGACTTCTCTTTCCTATCTAGAGGTCCCAAGTTGTGGTCATCTGTTCACTTGTAGCCTCCCCACTGTCACTATATTCCAGGCTGGTGTCTGAAGGAGTCAGCCTTCCTGGACTTCTCTCTCCTATCTAGAGGTCCCAAGTTGTGGTCATCTGTTCACTTGTAGCCTCCCCACTGTCACTATATTCCAGGCTGGTGTCTGAAGGAGTCAGTCTTCCTGGACTTCTCTCTCCTATCTAGAGGTCCCAAGTTGTGGTCATCTGTTCACTTGTAGCCTCCCCACTGTCACTATATTCCAGGCTGGTGTCTGAAGGAGTCAGTCTTCCTCGACTTCTCTCTCCTATCTAGAGGTCCCAAGTTGTGGTCATCTGTTCACTTGTAGCCTCCCCACTGCCACTATATTCCAGGCTGGTGTCTGAAGGAGTCAGCCCATACTCTCAGTCTTCCTCGACTTCTCTTTCCTATCTAGAGGTCCCAAGTTGTGGTCATCTGTTCACTTGTAGCCTCCCCACTGTCACTATATTCCAGGCTCCTGTCTGAAGGAGTCAGCCCATACTCTCAGTCTTCCTCGACTTCTCTTTCCTATCTAGAGGTCCCAAGTTGTGGTCATCTGTTCACTTGTAGCCTCCCCACTGTCACTATATTCCAGGCTGGTGTCTGAAGGAGTCAGTCTTCCTGGACTTCTCTCTCCTATCTAGAGGTCTCAAGTTGTGGTCATCTGTTCACTTGTAGCCTCCCCACTGTCACTATATTCCAGGCTGGTGTCTGAAGGAGTCAGCCCATACTCTCAGTCTTCCTCGACTTCTCTCTCCTATCTAGAGGTCCCAAGTTGTGGTCATCTGTTCACTTGTAGCCTCCCCACTGTCACTATATTGCAGGCTCCTGTCTGAAGGAGTCAGCCCATACTCTCAGTCTTCCTGGACTTCTCTCTCCTATCTAGAGGTCCCAAGTTGTAGTCATCTGTTCACTTGTAGCCTCCCCACTGCCACTATATTCCAGGCTCCTGTCTGAGGGAGTCAGCCCATACTCTCAGTCTTCCTCGACTTCTCTCTCCTATCTAGAGGTCCCAAGTTGTGGTCATCTGTTCACTTGTAGCCTCCCCACTGTCACTATATTCCAGGCTCCTGTCTGAAGGAGTCAGCCCATACTCTCAGTCCTCCTGGACTTCTCTCTCCTATCTAGAGGTCCCAAGTTGTGGTCATCTGTTCACTTGTAGCCTCCCCACTGCCACTATATTCCAGGCTGGTGTCTGAAGGAGTCAGCCCATACTGTCAGTCTTCCTCGACTTCTCTTTCCTATCTAGAGGTCCCAAGTTGTGGTCATCTGTTCACTTGTAGCCTCCCCACTGTCACTATATTCCAGGCTCCTGTCTGAAGGAGTCAGCCCATACTCTCAGTCTTCCTCGACTTCTCTTTCCTATCTAGAGGTCCCAAGTTGTGGTCATCTGTTCACTTGTAGCCTCCCCACTGTCACTATATTGCAGGCTCCTGTCTGAAGGAGTCAGCCCATACTCTCAGCCTTCCTCGACTTCTCCTTCCTATCTAGAGGTCCCAAGTTGTGGTCATCTGTTCACTTGTAGCCTCCCCACTGTCACTATATTCCAGGCTCCTGTCTGAAGGAGTCAGCCCATACTCTCAGCCTTCCTGGACTTCTCTCTCCTATCTAGAGGTCCCAAGTTGTGGTCATCTGTTCACTTGTAGCCTCCCCACTGTCACTATATTCCAGGCTCCTGTCTGAAGGAGTCAGTCCATACTCTCAGTCTTCCTCGACTTCTCTCTCCTATCTAGAGGTCCCAAGTTGTAGTCATCTGTTCACTTGTAGCCTCCCCACTGTCACTATATTGCAGGCTCCTGTCTGAAGGAGTCAGCCCATACTCTCAGTCTTCCTGGACTTCTCTCTCCTATCTAGAGGTCCCAAGTTGTGGTCATCTGTTCACTTGTAGCCTCCCCACTGTCACTATATTGCAGGCTCCTGTCTGAAGGAGTCAGGCCATACTCTCAGTCTTCCTCGACTTCTCTTTCCTATCTAGAGGTCCCAAGTTGTGGTCATCTGTTCACTTGTAGCCTCCCCACTGTCACTATATTCCAGGCTCCTGTCTGAAGGAGTCAGCCCATACTCTCAGTCTTCCTCGACTTCTCTTTCCTATCTAGAGGTCCCAAGTTGTGGTCATCTGTTCACTTGTAGCCTCCCCACTGTCACTATATTCCAGGCTGGTGTCTGAAGGAGTCAGCCCATACTCTCAGTCTTCCTCGACTTCTCTCTCCTATCTAGAGGTCCCAAGTTGTGGTCATCTGTTCACTTGTAGCCTCCCCACTGTCACTATATTCCAGGCTGGTGTCTGAAGGAGTCAGCCCATACTCTCAGTCTTCCTGGACTTCTCTTTCCTATCTAGAGGTCCCAAGTTGTAGTCATCTGTTCACTTGTAGCCTCCCCACTGTCACTATATTCCAGGCTCCTGTCTGAAGGAGTCAGCCCATACTCTCAGTCTTCCTGGACTTCTCTCTCCTATCTAGAGGTCCCAAGTTGTGGTCATCTGTTCACTTGTAGCCTCCCCACTGTCACTATATTCCAGGCTGGTGTCTGAAGGAGTCAGGCCATACTCTCAGTCTTCCTCGACTTCTCTTTCCTATCTAGAGGTCCCAAGTTGTGGTCATCTGTTCACTTGTAGCCTCCCCACTGCCACTATATTCCAGGCTGGTGTCTGAAGGAGTCAGCCTTCCTGGACTTCTCTCTCCTATCTAGAGGTCCCAAGTTGTGGTCATCTGTTCACTTGTAGCCTCCCCACTGCCACTATATTCCAGGCTGGTGTCTGAAGGAGTCAGCCTTCCTGGACTTCTCTCTCCTATCTAGAGGTCCCAAGTTGTAGTCATCTGTTCACTTGTAGCCTCCCCACTGCCACTATATTCCAGGCTGGTGTCTGAAGGAGTCAGCCCATACTCTCAGTCTTCCTCGACTTCTCTTTCCTATCTAGAGGTCCCAAGTTGTGGTCATCTGTTCACTTGTAGCCTCCCCACTGTCACTATATTCCAGGCTGGTGTCTGAAGGAGTCAGCCCATACTCTCAGTCTTCCTCGACTTCTCTTTCGTATCTAGAGGTCCCAAGTTGTGGTCATCTGTTCACTTGTAGCCTCCCCACTGTCACTATATTCCAGGCTCCTGTCTGAAGGAGTCAGCCCATACTCTCAGTCTTCCTCGACTTCTCTCTCCTATCTAGAGGTCCCAAGTTGTGGTCATCTGTTCACTTGTAGCCTCCCCACTGCCACTATATTCCAGGCTGGTGTCTGAAGGAGTCAGCCCATACTCTCAGTCTTCCTGGACTTCTCTTTCCTATCTAGAGGTCCCAAGTTGTGGTCATCTGTTCACTTGTAGCCTCCCCACTGTCACTATATTCCAGGCTGGTGTCTGAAGGAGTCAGCCTTCCTGGACTTCTCTCTCCTATCTAGAGGTCCCAAGTTGTGGTCATCTGTTCACTTGTAGCCTCCCCACTGTCACTATATTCCAGGCTGGTGTCTGAAGGAGTCAGTCTTCCTCGACTTCTCTCTCCTATCTAGAGGTCCCAAGTTGTGGTCATCTGTTCACTTGTAGCCTCCCCACTGCCACTATATTCCAGGCTGGTGTCTGAAGGAGTCAGCCCATACTCTCAGTCTTCCTCGACTTCTCTTTCCTATCTAGAGGTCCCAAGTTGTGGTCATCTGTTCACTTGTAGCCTCCCCACTGTCACTATATTCCAGGCTCCTGTCTGAAGGAGTCAGCCCATACTCTCAGTCTTCCTCGACTTCTCTTTCCTATCTAGAGGTCCCAAGTTGTGGTCATCTGTTCACTTGTAGCCTCCCCACTGTCACTATATTCCAGGCTGGTGTCTGAAGGAGTCAGTCTTCCTGGACTTCTCTCTCCTATCTAGAGGTCTCAAGTTGTGGTCATCTGTTCACTTGTAGCCTCCCCACTGCCACTATATTCCAGGCTCCTGTCTGAGGGAGTCAGCCCATACTCTCAGTCTTCCTCGACTTCTCTCTCCTATCTAGAGGTCCCAAGTTGTGGTCATCTGTTCACTTGTAGCCTCCCCACTGTCACTATATTCCAGGCTCCTGTCTGAAGGAGTCAGCCCATACTCTCAGTCCTCCTGGACTTCTCTCTCCTATCTAGAGGTCCCAAGTTGTGGTCATCTGTTCACTTGTAGCCTCCCCACTGCCACTATATTCCAGGCTGGTGTCTGAAGGAGTCAGCCCATACTCTCAGTCTTCCTCGACTTCTCTTTCCTATCTAGAGGTCCCAAGTTGTGGTCATCTGTTCACTTGTAGCCTCCCCACTGTCACTATATTCCAGGCTCCTGTCTGAAGGAGTCAGCCCATACTCTCAGTCTTCCTCGACTTCTCTTTCCTATCTAGAGGTCCCAAGTTGTGGTCATCTGTTCACTTGTAGCCTCCCCACTGTCACTATATTGCAGGCTCCTGTCTGAAGGAGTCAGCCCATACTCTCAGCCTTCCTCGACTTCTCCTTCCTATCTAGAGGTCCCAAGTTGTGGTCATCTGTTCACTTGTAGCCTCCCCACTGTCACTATATTCCAGGCTCCTGTCTGAAGGAGTCAGCCCATACTCTCAGCCTTCCTGGACTTCTCTCTCCTATCTAGAGGTCCCAAGTTGTGGTCATCTGTTCACTTGTAGCCTCCCCACTGTCACTATATTCCAGGCTCCTGTCTGAAGGAGTCAGTCCATACTCTCAGTCTTCCTCGACTTCTCTCTCCTATCTAGAGGTCCCAAGTTGTAGTCATCTGTTCACTTGTAGCCTCCCCACTGTCACTATATTCCAGGCTGGTGTCTGAAGGAGTCAGCCCATACTCTCAGTCTTCCTTGACTTCTCTCTCCTATCTAGAGGTCCCAAGTTGTGGTCATCTGTTCACTTGTAGCCTCCCCACTGTCACTATATTCCAGGCTCCTGTCTGAAGGAGTCAGTCCATACTCTCAGTCTTCCTCGACTTCTCTCTCCTATCTAGAGGTCCCAAGTTGTAGTCATCTGTTCACTTGTAGCCTCCCCACTGTCACTATATTCCAGGCTGGTGTCTGAAGGAGTCAGCCCATACTCTCAGTCTTCCTTGACTTCTCTCTCCTATCTAGAGGTCCCAAGTTGTGGTCATCTGTTCACTTGTAGCCTCCCCACTGTCACTATATTGCAGGCTCCTGTCTGAAGGAGTCAGCCCATACTCTCAGTCTTCCTGGATTTCTCTCTCCTATCTAGAGGTCCCAAGTTGTGGTCATCTGTTCACTTGTAGCCTCCCCACTGTCACTATATTGCAGGCTCCTGTCTGAAGGAGTCAGGCCATACTCTCAGTCTTCCTCGACTTCTCTTTCCTATCTAGAGGTCCCAAGTTGTGGTCATCTGTTCACTTGTAGCCTCCCCACTGTCACTATATTCCAGGCTCCTGTCTGAAGGAGTCAGCCCATACTCTCAGTCTTCCTCGACTTCTCTTTCCTATCTAGAGGTCCCAAGTTGTGGTCATCTGTTCACTTGTAGCCTCCCCACTGTCACTATATTCCAGGCTCCTGTCTGAAGGAGTCAGTCTTCCTGGACTTCTCTCTCCTATCTAGAGGTCCCAAGTTGTGGTCATCTGTTCACTTGTAGCCTCCCCACTGTCACTATATTCCAGGCTCCTGTCTGAAGGAGTCAGCCCATACTCTCAGTCTTCCTGGACTTCTCTCTCCTATCTAGAGGTCCCAAGTTGTGGTCATCTGTTCACTTGTAGCTTCATCACTGCCACTATATTCCAGGCTGGTGTCTGAAGGAGTCAGTCCATACTCTCAGTCTTCCTCGACTTCTCTCTCCTATCTAGAGGTCCCAAGTTGTGGTCATCTGTTCACTTGTAGCTTCATCACTGCCACTATATTCCAGGCTGGTGTCTGAAGGAGTCAGTCCATACTCTCAGTCTTCCTCGACTTCTCTCTCCTATCTAGAGGTCCCAAGTTGTGGTCATCTGTTCACTTGTAGCTTCATCACTGCCACTATATTCCAGGCTGGTGTCTGAAGGAGTCAGTCCATACTCTCAGTCTTCCTCGACTTCTCTCTCCTATCTAGAGGTCCCAAGTTGTGGTCATCTGTTCACTTGTAGCCTCCCCACTGCCACTATATTCCAGGCTGGTGTCTGAAGGAGTCAGCCTTCCTGGACTTCTCTCTCCTATCTAGAGGTCCCAAGTTGTGGTCATCTGTTCACTTGTAGCCTCCCCACTGCCACTATATTCCAGGCTGGTGTCTGAAGGAGTCAGCCTTCCTGGACTTCTCTCTCCTATCTAGAGGTCCCAAGTTGTAGTCATCTGTTCACTTGTAGCCTCCCCACTGCCACTATATTCCAGGCTGGTGTCTGAAGGAGTCAGCCCATACTCTCAGTCTTCCTCGACTTCTCTTTCCTATCTAGAGGTCCCAAGTTGTGGTCATCTGTTCACTTGTAGCCTCCCCACTGTCACTATATTCCAGGCTGGTGTCTGAAGGAGTCAGCCCATACTCTCAGTCTTCCTCGACTTCTCTTTCGTATCTAGAGGTCCCAAGTTGTGGTCATCTGTTCACTTGTAGCCTCCCCACTGTCACTATATTCCAGGCTCCTGTCTGAAGGAGTCAGCCCATACTCTCAGTCTTCCTCGACTTCTCTCTCCTATCTAGAGGTCCCAAGTTGTGGTCATCTGTTCACTTGTAGCCTCCCCACTGCCACTATATTCCAGGCTGGTGTCTGAAGGAGTCAGCCCATACTCTCAGTCTTCCTGGACTTCTCTTTCCTATCTAGAGGTCCCAAGTTGTGGTCATCTGTTCACTTGTAGCCTCCCCACTGTCACTATATTCCAGGCTGGTGTCTGAAGGAGTCAGCCTTCCTGGACTTCTCTCTCCTATCTAGAGGTCCCAAGTTGTGGTCATCTGTTCACTTGTAGCCTCCCCACTGTCACTATATTCCAGGCTGGTGTCTGAAGGAGTCAGTCTTCCTCGACTTCTCTCTCCTATCTAGAGGTCCCAAGTTGTGGTCATCTGTTCACTTGTAGCCTCCCCACTGCCACTATATTCCAGGCTGGTGTCTGAAGGAGTCAGCCCATACTCTCAGTCTTCCTCGACTTCTCTTTCCTATCTAGAGGTCCCAAGTTGTGGTCATCTGTTCACTTGTAGCCTCCCCACTGTCACTATATTCCAGGCTCCTGTCTGAAGGAGTCAGCCCATACTCTCAGTCTTCCTCGACTTCTCTTTCCTATCTAGAGGTCCCAAGTTGTGGTCATCTGTTCACTTGTAGCCTCCCCACTGTCACTATATTCCAGGCTGGTGTCTGAAGGAGTCAGTCTTCCTGGACTTCTCTCTCCTATCTAGAGGTCTCAAGTTGTGGTCATCTGTTCACTTGTAGCCTCCCCACTGCCACTATATTCCAGGCTCCTGTCTGAGGGAGTCAGCCCATACTCTCAGTCTTCCTCGACTTCTCTCTCCTATCTAGAGGTCCCAAGTTGTGGTCATCTGTTCACTTGTAGCCTCCCCACTGTCACTATATTCCAGGCTCCTGTCTGAAGGAGTCAGCCCATACTCTCAGTCCTCCTGGACTTCTCTCTCCTATCTAGAGGTCCCAAGTTGTGGTCATCTGTTCACTTGTAGCCTCCCCACTGCCACTATATTCCAGGCTGGTGTCTGAAGGAGTCAGCCCATACTCTCAGTCTTCCTCGACTTCTCTTTCCTATCTAGAGGTCCCAAGTTGTGGTCATCTGTTCACTTGTAGCCTCCCCACTGTCACTATATTCCAGGCTCCTGTCTGAAGGAGTCAGCCCATACTCTCAGTCTTCCTCGACTTCTCTTTCCTATCTAGAGGTCCCAAGTTGTGGTCATCTGTTCACTTGTAGCCTCCCCACTGTCACTATATTGCAGGCTCCTGTCTGAAGGAGTCAGCCCATACTCTCAGCCTTCCTCGACTTCTCCTTCCTATCTAGAGGTCCCAAGTTGTGGTCATCTGTTCACTTGTAGCCTCCCCACTGTCACTATATTCCAGGCTCCTGTCTGAAGGAGTCAGCCCATACTCTCAGCCTTCCTGGACTTCTCTCTCCTATCTAGAGGTCCCAAGTTGTGGTCATCTGTTCACTTGTAGCCTCCCCACTGTCACTATATTCCAGGCTCCTGTCTGAAGGAGTCAGTCCATACTCTCAGTCTTCCTCGACTTCTCTCTCCTATCTAGAGGTCCCAAGTTGTAGTCATCTGTTCACTTGTAGCCTCCCCACTGTCACTATATTCCAGGCTGGTGTCTGAAGGAGTCAGCCCATACTCTCAGTCTTCCTTGACTTCTCTCTCCTATCTAGAGGTCCCAAGTTGTGGTCATCTGTTCACTTGTAGCCTCCCCACTGTCACTATATTCCAGGCTCCTGTCTGAAGGAGTCAGTCCATACTCTCAGTCTTCCTCGACTTCTCTCTCCTATCTAGAGGTCCCAAGTTGTAGTCATCTGTTCACTTGTAGCCTCCCCACTGTCACTATATTCCAGGCTGGTGTCTGAAGGAGTCAGCCCATACTCTCAGTCTTCCTTGACTTCTCTCTCCTATCTAGAGGTCCCAAGTTGTGGTCATCTGTTCACTTGTAGCCTCCCCACTGTCACTATATTGCAGGCTCCTGTCTGAAGGAGTCAGCCCATACTCTCAGTCTTCCTGGATTTCTCTCTCCTATCTAGAGGTCCCAAGTTGTGGTCATCTGTTCACTTGTAGCCTCCCCACTGTCACTATATTGCAGGCTCCTGTCTGAAGGAGTCAGGCCATACTCTCAGTCTTCCTCGACTTCTCTTTCCTATCTAGAGGTCCCAAGTTGTGGTCATCTGTTCACTTGTAGCCTCCCCACTGTCACTATATTCCAGGCTCCTGTCTGAAGGAGTCAGCCCATACTCTCAGTCTTCCTCGACTTCTCTTTCCTATCTAGAGGTCCCAAGTTGTGGTCATCTGTTCACTTGTAGCCTCCCCACTGTCACTATATTCCAGGCTCCTGTCTGAAGGAGTCAGTCTTCCTGGACTTCTCTCTCCTATCTAGAGGTCCCAAGTTGTGGTCATCTGTTCACTTGTAGCCTCCCCACTGTCACTATATTCCAGGCTCCTGTCTGAAGGAGTCAGCCCATACTCTCAGTCTTCCTGGACTTCTCTCTCCTATCTAGAGGTCCCAAGTTGTGGTCATCTGTTCACTTGTAGCTTCATCACTGCCACTATATTCCAGGCTGGTGTCTGAAGGAGTCAGTCCATACTCTCAGTCTTCCTCGACTTCTCTCTCCTATCTAGAGGTCCCAAGTTGTGGTCATCTGTTCACTTGTAGCTTCATCACTGCCACTATATTCCAGGCTGGTGTCTGAAGGAGTCAGTCCATACTCTCAGTCTTCCTCGACTTCTCTCTCCTATCTAGAGGTCCCAAGTTGTGGTCATCTGTTCACTTGTAGCTTCATCACTGCCACTATATTCCAGGCTGGTGTCTGAAGGAGTCAGTCCATACTCTCAGTCTTCCTCGACTTCTCTCTCCTATCTAGAGGTCCCAAGTTGTGGTCATCTGTTCACTTGTAGCCTCCCCACTGCCACTATATTCCAGGCTGGTGTCTGAAGGAGTCAGCCTTCCTGGACTTCTCTCTCCTATCTAGAGGTCCCAAGTTGTGGTCATCTGCTCACTTGTATCTTCATCACTGCAGCTATATTCATGGAGCAGGTGAGACAGAGCTCCCAGCCAGACTAATCACCAGAGGGACAGTCCCAAGGTTGACCCCCACTCTTCGCTTTGTCATTAACAAAGATGGAAATGCACACAACTAGTCAGGTTCCTTTATTGCCATACCTTGAACTATCTTATGACAACTTGATAACAAACGTTGCTGTACATACAGCAGTAAATAGGTTACAGCAGTTACAAAAACAATGTTACTATTCTCTAATACAAATGTACAATAACCTTCCATGTTTCCTGAAACTTGGGCAATCCCCCATAGTAAACATACATTCTTATATTCTCACTCCCTATACACTGGAGAGGAATGCATCGTGTGTGATGGTGATTTACAGCATGCTGTAAAGTTTACTATTGAAATGGTAGTGCTTTCTTACATGATACAAGATAGAGTACTACTATTGGTGGTGGGTATATTACTAGTCATGATGCACATGGTCAATGTCCCTGAGCTCTGCTCACAATGGGACCAAACATAGTGACAGGAAAAACATTTGGTATTCAAGAGTACGTCCATAGTAATCTCTCTGGCAATCAATGGGATTTAGCTACACTTTCCTGTTCCTCTTACAAAAACACCCCTACGCTACGCTTCGTGGCTTAGGTTCCTCAATATCCTGGCTAATGTGTGAAGCATAGGGCACTCAGTATATTTCACTATTCTTGTGGTTAATTACATGTATGCCTTGTGCAATACACAAATATGCATATGCACATTACACAGCAACTCCACAGCCATTGTCTATACAGAACCTTAACCAAATAGTATTCAGTATACTTGACGGAAAACTCACCTGGTGACAGTAAGTTGGCTGGGACCACACTTTAAAGCCTTATACTTAACCTACTTTTCACTTCCTCTCCGAGCATCTTGGTTCTCCCACCACAACTTCCTTCAACTGCAATGTGGACCACCAAATACAAGCCAATGTTACATTTCTTATTTAAATTCGGATATATTCTGCACCACTCTTCCTCTATGTGATCTGCAAGAGGAAATGGACCGACACCACCTTCAAATATACACGACCACTTCTAGTGCCCTTCCCATCCATCAGTGAAAAATATTGGAGAGCAAGAGGATTAATGACTTCATTGTCAGAAATTCAGCATTAGCTAACAACAAAAACATTTCTTATTTATCACAATGGATAGGGACAGAAATAGTTTAATTTGTATGTTAATTTAAATTTATTTTAAAACAAGAAATTTAGTCAATCGCTGTCATACTGTACAACCGAAGGTGCCAACATATGGCGCTAATACATGGGTTGCAACAATAACATATGGCGGCATGTAATGTGTTAACGCGGAGTAAGGCTCGTAAATTGTATGAGTATAGAGGTAATAACAATGTGAAAGTACTAAAAGGAGAGTGATGAATCAATTAAGGAGGTAAGAGGACGTGTAAATGAAGGCAACGTTATCAAGAACCTTACGATGGAGAAAAATGAAAGTAAATTCATGACGCGATCAGCGCACATTGCATCACACGAGTCTGAGAGGATAGCGTCACTTCAGACAATTGTGGATATGCTAAATAGAGACCTAAAGAAAGCTTATGATGAAATTATGTTATTGAAACAAGAAAGAAAACAAGCACAGGAAGAAATAACATCACTAAAGCAACAGAATATAAAACTAAGCCAAGAAAATCAACACGAAAACGAAACATACGCCACAATCTCAAGATGGAAAACCAACAAAACGATAGGATCATCAGGTTATCATGTGATAATTCAGTAAGAACCACGAACCGATTCAGTGTGCTGGCTGAAGAGAATGGAAATGTACAAAAACAACAGATGAGACATCGAGTACAAGAAGGGATAGACAACGGTGAAACAAATAATTAAACAAAGGTTATGGTGTTCGGGGACTCGCTCCTGAAATTTGCCGGGAATGTTTGCAGAGACGCCGGCTATGACGTGCGTTGCTACCTGGGGATACGCGTGGAAGAACTGGGCCGTGAAATACAAAATGCGAAAATAAATGAAATAAAGCCAGACGTGGTAGCTATTCATGTGGGAACTAATGACATCCGAAGAGGAATAATGGCTGAGGAAATTTTGGGCGACACCATGGACATAATCAGTGAAATTAATGCGCAAAGCCCAGATACCAAAATAGTGATCAGTGGAATACTATGCAGACGTGATGTGACCAGACAAAAAGTGAGAAGAATTAATGCAGAGCTTGACTGGTTGTGCTATACTCGAAAGTGTGTACTACTAGACGGTAACTGGTGCATAAGGGATATGGATCTGGCCAGCGATGGAATTCATCTCAACAGAAGAGGATCAAACAAATTTGGGAGGTTCCTATGTCAAGGACAGGGAAACTACTGAACAATGTGGTGGATGCAATACTTTAGGAAGCTAAAAACATTGTAACATCTGAGCACTGTGATAATCATTTTTCATCCATGGCAAACAAAGGTGAACTTAATATATTGTATCATAATATTCAGTGCCTTAGTAATAAGATCCTAGAAGTAGAAGTATTTTTAAATAGTCTGGAAAACATACATGTCTGCTGCTTCACAGAACATTGGCTCAAAAATAACTATATGAGTGTAGAGTCAGTCATTCTCAAAAATTTTGTTGTAGGAGACATATATTGTAGGGAGAGATATATTCATGGGGGGCACTATGATTGCAATAAAAAAGGATGTTAAATATAAAAGGCATAGCGTTACCTCTATCTTAAATGAAGAGAAAGTGTTTGAGCACACTTTAGTAGAAATTAGTGATTTAAAACTACTTATTGCTTGTGTATACCGGTCACCTAATGGAGACTATAAGGCCTTTCTGGATAAATTAGAAAACATGATTTCTATTGTAAAAAAGCATGCAAAAAAGATCCTAATATGTGGTGACTTCAACGTAGATTTTCAACAAAACAGTGTACCCTTACAAAAACTAAAAAACTTATTAACCTCATTTAATCTTGAAAATGCCATAGGAAGTCCTACCAGAGAAACGGAAAATTGCAGCACATTAATTGATGTCATGTTATTTGACAAAGCAGCCATGACTTTCAACCTTAGTAACATTAATGCAGGGTATTCTGATCATAATGCTATAATACTAAGACTAACAAATACATCAAACATTAGCTATAAGCCCAAGACTGAAGAACAATATAAACGTATATTCTCAAAAGATAACATGCTTTACTTTAATACTCTAATAAACAATGAGGATTGGTCCGATGTATACAAGGTACCCACAGTGGACCTGAAATACAACAACTTTATGACCTCATTTATGCATCACTTTAATACAGCCCTTTCCATATAGGGCAATAAAAAATAGCAAGGTGAATGTAAGGAAAAATTGGATTACTAAAGGAATTATAGTCTCGAGCAATAGGAAACGTTATCTCATAGAACTAAGTAAAACTAACAAAACTGAACAGTTTACAAAATATCTAAAAAAATACAAGCAAATTTTTAATAAAGTAATAAAGGCTGCAAAAAAACTGCATATTGATGAATGCATCAATAATTCAACCAATAAAAATAAGACAATATGGAATATAATAAAAAAAGAAACTGCCAGTAGTAAAGCATGTCATATAAGTAAAAAAGTCTCACTAAAGATTTCTAATGTCATAGTTGATAATCCAGTAGAAGTTGCCAACATTTTCAATAACCATTTCATTAGCATTGCAGATAAAGTAACAATTACACAGCCAAATAACAGTAAAATATGCACTAAACTAAACAGAAATGAAAAAACGATTTTTCTTAAGCCAGTCACTAAAGATGAATTAAGTAAAATAATTAACTCAAAAAAGGATAACTTTTCAGCAGGATATGATGAGATACCTGAGTGTGTAATTAAGTCTTGTAAGAATAGTTTAATAAATCCCCTATTGGAAATATGCAATACCTCCCTGTCAACTGGGATATTTCCTAGTAAGATGAAACTAGCAAGAGTTGTTCCTGTATACAAAAAAGATGATGTAAACAATATAAATAATTATAGGCCAATTGCCATTCAATCAGGTTTTTCTAAAGTTATGGAATCGGTTATGTATAACAGGATTGCTCCTTTCATGGAAAAGTTTGTATTTAGTGATAAACAAAATGGTTTCCGGAAAAACAAATCCATACTAAATGCCTTTTATGCGTTCATTAAGGGAACACTGGAAGGAATTGAAACTGATGATACAACAGTTGGTATATTTATGGACTTGAGTAAGGCCTTTGATTTAGTTGACCATGACATATTATTGACAAAATTGGAAGCCTATGGAGTGTGTGGGATAGTGTATGAATGGTTCAAGTCTTACATAACTGACAGACAACAACTAACTGCAATAACTTGAGATAATAACACTGTAAAATCTGAAACAAAGTTAGTAAGGTGTGGAGTTCCTCAAGGTTCGAATCTAGGCCCCTTACTTTTTCTAGTGTACATTAATGATCTGCCAGTGAATATACCACATGTTGAGACTATGTTATATGCAGATGATACTAATTTTATTCTCAAAGGCAGTAATCCCATTGATCTACAAGTTCAAGCTGATAGTACAATGAAAAATATGGAGAAATGGTTAGCAGCAAATAAACTAGTGCTAAATGGAAAAAAGTCACACTGCATGTGCCTCACAAACTCTAATAGAAGTACTAAATCACTAGGACCAAAAATTGTATATAGCAAAGAAACTATACAATATGTCTCCAAAACAAAATTTTTGGGAATCATAATTGATAAACACTTAGATTGGAAAAGTCATATTACGAATGTTACAGCAAGAATAAATCGAGCTCATTAAGTAATATATGTCCTAAAGAGCATCAGTAACCTACAAACACTAAAAATGGTTTACTTCTCTTATGTACAATCTGTGCTTGCTTGTGGTATATTTATATGGGGATGGATCCAGTAGCGAAATAAGTGCGCTATTCATAATGCAAAAGAAAATACTTAGACTAATGCTAAATTTGCACAGGACAACATCGTGTAAACCATACTTTCGGCAAAATCACATTCTTACGCTGCCAAGTCTGTATATTTTAGAAACTGTTTGTTTTATAAGGGACAATATTCACTTATTTAGCGTAAACAACACTGTTCATACACATAGTACCAGAAATAGTAATAAAATACACATACAGACTGCCAGAACAACAAAAAAGGTAAATTCCATACTGCATAGAGGCATACACATGTATAATAAAATCGCAAATAGAATCCACAGTAGCAGTCAAACTAAGTTTAGGAAAGAAAGTTAGAAATTTTCTAATTGAGCAAACCTACTACAGTGTGCAGGAGTTCTTTGACTCATTCTCTGAATAATTTTATCTGTGTTATTGTAACACTATATTACTGTAACACTGTCTCTGTATATATATATTATTTGATTCACTCTCTGAATAATTTTATTTGTGTTTAATCTGTAGGCTATATATATAACTTATACTCTTATGACTGTAATGCTGTCTCTGTTATTATTATTTGTATTCATGATATTGTTTAAACCAATATTATTTGTATTCCCTATTTAAAAATTGACGAAGCCATGAATTTGTAAAAAAATTCTTACGGTGAACAAAGACATACATACATACATACTTGTTCTTTTATATTTAGGATCCATAGATGCAGATATTGCTTATTAAGTTCTTTTAAATGATTAAAACAGAGAAAGGATCAAATGCAGGTTAATTAAATTCATTTCAAAGGAATAAATTCACAACGAAGTGCATCAATAAAGTGATGCATTTGTCGTCATTAAGGTCATGTTGGCTGATTTCTGCCTCTGATGTGTTAATCTTTGGATCTGTATTGCACAAGATGAAGGGGAGAAGTCATGTGAGTTACGTGGTGAGGGTTGGAGGGAAACTGAGAAGTAGGTTAAATATAACGGTTCAAGATACTGCCCCAGCTAACTTGGCATTGCCCTTGTCTGGTTATCCTGTAGAACAGCGACTTCAGTCCATGTACTCGATACTGTCATCTGCTACACAGAGCTACGACGTAGCCCGTGTGCCTGGAGTGTTGCCAACCAAACAAACACGAACACACAGACAATACCAACACTCATCACAAAAGCAGCAATACTCAAATGCATAAACATATTTTCATTGCTAATGAAATTAGCATCTTCCTTAAACCAAGGCATATATCAATATCCCTGAATAGATAGAGCGATACATTCCATACTGACAACGTTTCAGTCTATTTAGTACATTTTGGGCCAGAAGAAGCAGAACTAGCACATACGTTTTTCCGCTATTCATGTTTCCTGTGATTGGCAATATTTACTTACTTCTGCGAGTTTCAGTTCCACGTTTGGCAACATCCACGTTATCCAGCGTGGAAGCAATTAAACATAATAGAAGGAGCTAGGCCGTGGAATAGATGAGCCAAGGCCGCTATTCTACAGGATAACCCTTGCCTGTTCCAAAGCTATGACAAAAACTGCATTACTAACCTACAACTAGCAAAACAAGAACTAATAATATACATACTTGATCATTTGAATGGCAATAACTGTCAACCATTTTCCCCTGCTGCCCCACAGTTTCCTTGCAGAAATTTCCACGAATACTTCTGAGTACTCCAGAACTGTAAGCCATGTTTTTAACTTCTCTCCTGCACTAGATGCTATTATTTCACCTTTCTTCGTGCTCTGAATGATGCGGTCATTGAACAACACCAGTAAGTTTGATAACGAATACACCAGCTCAGACAGAACGGTTGAATTGTTGATTCGTCCTGTTAACACAAAACAGTAACATTTTCTTGCAAGTCAAGAGCCTACGGAACCACCATTCCTTTTCATCTTATTCACTAGGATATACTACAAAAGACAAGCATAATAAGAAACATCCTAATTAAGCACTATGAATTTATTGCTATTCTTTCCAACTTTAAATTCTTGTGCAAAATGTTCTTTACTTACCAGCGATAAAATAAGATACCCATTTTACAGTCGATTCAAAATCACCTACAACTTGAGGATTTTGGCTTACCCAACATTTATACGAGTCATATAATTCCAAAATTGTATTTATTGTTGTCATTTTTATCGAAGATAGTTTACATACTAGGAAGACACATAATACAGGTTATGTTTGCTGCAATTACGCTGCGTTTTTCCATATTTACGTGGACTCTCATTTGTCTAGCGTACATATTACCAACGCTTAACATTAATAAGTGTCAGGACACGCTGTATTGTATTTGTAATAAGGTACCTATTTGTCACCCAACAATGTTGGCCCAACTGCAGAACACTTTCAAAATCACACACTAGTTTGCGCTACTATAGATAAGCAAGTTGATCCTTTTTTGTTTGTTTGTATACAAGAGTTAAAGAATCAAAACAAACTATTTCAAGGTCGTAAGACTAACAGCTGATCTCAAGCTATTACCAAGTGTTCCTTAGCGTGCATTAAATCGGAGATAGAGGAGAATACGGCGGAGAAATGACATCTCCAACACAAGTGGTGAGTCAAAGGTCAAGCACATCTTTCGTGAGATAGGTTTTGGCTTTGAAATACATGAAAATATTGTATGCAGTACCTCCATGACTGTTGTTTTTGTGTGCATGTGTAGTTTAAATGCGCTGTGTCAGCTGCTTTGTTTAGAGACACGCTAACGCATTTATGAGCTTGAAATGTCATAACAAGTGCAAAAAAACTGTTTAATTAAAGTTGTGCACCGTCACCTTCATTGTAATTCCCAGTCTTTAAATGGGAGACATTCTTCCAACATTTGCGCTTTTATTATTATTAATATACATAAAACAGGAGTTTCTGCATTAATTTTCTATCCTGTCTTAAAATCTATGCGAACAGGATAAAAAAGGGAACGATATTTGCGGAAATGATCTTGTTGTTCAAATGTTGCGAAACTAGTGGCGAAATGCGCAGTATTTGCTGGCGTGTTATTAACAGTTTTAGATAGCGCCATCAGGCACAATTTTTTAAAGTTTACGTTAATACACTAATAATTTACTTATCATTTGTTCAAAACAATTAGAAGGATGCTCTAGCACTTTGCAATATATACTAACAAATTGCTTTAATAACTTCCATTTATATGCCGCGTTTAACATCTCAGATCATATAGGCGGATTTTTACCTTTGGAACAATGTGATGTTTACATGTGGATATTACTTTAAATATTACATTAATTTCACAGTCGTCCATACTTGCAGACTCAAGGGAGTGTGGGTTAATGAAACATGTTGCACCCCTCAGCCGGAAGTGTAACCTAGGATTTGAATGTCACAGAGGCAGTCTGCAAACTAGGATGAAAAAATGCTCAAGCATGTGACAAGGCTAAACTAACGTGTGGCACAAAATGCCTAGGATTTAGCCTAGAGAAGAAGGCTTCACATACTGCAGTGTTCAGGACAGTGATATACCCACTGTCCAGCTCAATATGGTGTTAAATTGTGTAATTTCAAAATCAGAATTAGCTCTCTTATAAGATAATGAAAATTACACCATCTATGCAATAAATGTCATTAGGCTTTTTAAGTTAGGTTTATAAATGAAATTTTAAAAGCCCATGTTATTAGAGAAACACACCTCCCAACATTTTGTTTACAGATCTACAAACATTTTAGGAGCCATCAAGTACTTCATGGTCAACTATATAAGTGGACTAGACTTTTCATTCGGCGAAATTGAAGCTGCAAAAAAGTTGGTGCATAGAAAAAAATATTATTCCCCTTAAAATGTACAATGTTTAGTTTTTAAAAATTCAATATTTTGCAGAAAGCATTAACCTTCCACTCATCTTGTTAAACTATATGATTTGTAACATCACAAGCCCTTCAACTTAAGTAGTTTCTGAGAAAAGTGTAGCCAAGCCTGCAATATTTAAAGTTGCAGAAAAACTAATGAGCTCAATGTGTTTTTGGTTCTCTCCAAAATGTAAAACATTCATGCCCCATAAACTGCTTGTTCCAGTTGTTCTTGATGCCCACTCTTCCTATTCGAGCTCCTTTTCTTGATTCTAGTCTCTCTGGTCAATTCTCAAGCAAATTTGAGAGGTAGAACTGGAACTTAAAAATTCAATGCCACAACTGGGATTTGAACCACAGACCTTCCGCTTGCCGGGCAGACGCTCTACCACTGAGCTATTGTGACAAACTGCCAGAATGGCATTAAATTCTCAAGTCAGTTCGTATTTCTCCTGGTAAATCACAAAGGCAGTCTCACATCAGAGACAATTACCCCAATGGTGACTTACTATTGTAAGTACTTTATATCCCAGGATTAAATAACCTTCAGATGGTAATTATTATTTATTTATGCCAACAAACTTACTGTTGGTGTTTTTAAACACACAAGCCGTGTGTGGGCAAAGTTTAAGAGGTAGAACCGGAACTTAAAGATTCAATGCCACAACCGGGATTTGAACCACAGACCTTCCGCTTGCCGGGCGGACGCTCTAACCACTGAGCTATTGTGACAAACTGCCAGAATGGCATTAAATTCTCAAGCCAGTTCGTATTTCTCCTGGTAAACCACAAAGGCAGTCTCGCATCAGAGACAAATTACCCCAATGGTGACTTAATGTTGTAAGTACTTTATATCCCAGGATTAAATAACCTTCACATGGTAATTATTATTTATTTATGCCAACAAACTTACTGTTGGTGTTTTTAAACACACAAGCCGTGTGTGGACAATGTTTGAGAGGTAGAACTGGAACTTAAAAACACCAACTTCACCAACACCAGACAGAATGAAGGGATGTTCAATGGATGAATGGAAAGGTGATGATGCGGCGATTACTGGAAGAACCAGGAGAAAACACGCCCTGATGCTGCTTCATTCACCAGAAATACCATCACAACCATCATCACCACCATCACCATCACCACCACCATCACCATCACCACCACCATCACCATCATCACCACCGTCACCATCACCATCATCACCACCATCACCATCATCATCATCACCATCACCACCACCATCACCACCGTCACCATCACCATCATCACCACCATCACCATCACCACCACCATCACCGTCACCGTCACCGTCACCATCACCACCATCACCACCACCGTCACCGTCACCATCATCACCACCATCACCATCACCACCATCACCGTCACAATCACCATCATCACCACCATCACCATCACCACCACCATCACCACCATCACCACCATCACCATCACCACCACCATCACCATCATCACCACCGTCACCATCATCACCACCATCACCATCATCACCATCGCCACCACCATCATCACCACCATCACCATCACCACATCACCATCACCATCATCACCACCACCATCACCACATAACCACCACCATCACCATCACCACCACCATCACCACATCACCATCACCATCACCACCACCATCACCATCATCACCACCGTCACCATCACCATCATCACCACCACCATCACCATCATCACCACCATCACCTACACCACCCACATCACCATCATCACCATCATCATCATCACCACCATCATCAACATAACCACCGTCACCACCACCATCATCACCATCATCAACATAACCACCACCATCACCATCATCACCACCATCACCATCACCACCACCACATCACCATCACCATCATCACCACCATCACCATCACCATTACCATCACCACATCACCATCATCACCACCACCATCACCACATAACCACCACCATCACCATCACCACCACCATCACCATCACCATCACCACTACCATCACCACCACCATAACCACATCACCATCACCATCACCATCATCACCACCATCACCATCACCACCACCATCACCACATCACCATCACCATCACCATCATCACCACCATCACCATCACCATCACCACCACCATCACCACATCACCATCACCACCACCATCACCACATAACCACCACCATCACCATCACCACATAACCACCACCATCACCATCACCATCATCACCACCATCACCATCACCATCACCACCACCATCACCATCACCATCATCCCCACCATCACCATCACCATCACCACCACCATCACCACATCACCATCACCATCATCACCATCGCCACCACCGTCACCATCACCATCATCATCACCACCATCATCAACATAACCACCGTCACCACCACCGTCACCATCACCATCACCACCACCATCACCATCATCACCATCGCCACCACCATCACCACCACCGTCACCATCACCATCATCACCATCATCATCACCACCATCATCAACATAACCACCGTCACCACCACCGTCACCATCACCACCACCATCACCACCACCATCACCACATCACCATCACCATCATCACCATCGCCACCACCATCACCACCACCATCACCATCATCACCATCATCATCACCACCATCATCAACATAACCACCGTCACCACCACCGTCACCATCACCATCATCAACATAACCACCACCATCACCACATCACCATCACCATCATCACCATCACCATCATCACCATCGCCACCACCATCACCACATCACCGTCACCACCACCGTCACCATCACCATCATCAACATAACCACCACCGTCACCATCATCACCACCACCATCACCATCACCACCACCGTCACCATCACCATCACCATCATCACCACATCACCATCACCACCACCACCGTCACCATCACCATCATCACCACCGTCACCATCACCATCACCACATCACCATCATCACCACCGTCACCATCACCATCATCACCATCACCACATCACCATCACCATCACCACCACCGTCACCATCACCATCATCACCACCGTCACCATCATCACCATCACCACATCACCATCACCACCACCGTCACCATCACCATCATCACCACATCACCATCACCATCACCATCACCACCACCGTCACCATCACCATCATCACCACATCACCATCACCACCACCACCACCATCACCACCGTCACCACCACCATCACCACCGTCACCATCATCACCACCACCATCACCATCACCATTACCACCACCATCACCATCATCACCACATCACCATCACCACCACCACCACCGTCACCATCACCATCACCACCACATCACCATCACCACCACCACCGTCACCATCACCATCATCACCACCATCACCATCACCACATCACCATCATCACCACCGTCACCATCACCATCATCACCATCACCACATCACCATCATCACCACCGTCACCATCACCATCATCACCACCACCATCAGCACCATCACCATCATCACCACGTCACCATCACCATCATCACCGTCACCATCATCATCACCATCACTATCATCACCATCACCACATCACCATTATCACCGTTACCATCACCACATCACCATTATCACCACCATCATCACCACCATCACCGTCACCATCATCACATCACCATCATCACCATCACCATCATCATCATCACCATCATCACCACCACCACCATCACCGTCACCATCATCATCACCACCACCATCACATCACCATCACCGTCACCATCATCACCACCACCGTCACCATCATCACCATCACCACATCACCATCACCGTTACCATCACCACATCACCATCATCACCACCACCATCACCACCATCACCACCATCACCATTACATCACCGTTACCATCACCACATCACCATCAGCACCATCACCATCATCACCACCATCACATCACCATCACCGTCACCATTATCATCATCACCACCACCATCATCACCACCACCGTCACCATCACCATCATCGCCACGTCACCATCACCGTCACCATCATCACCATCATCATCATCACCACCACCGTCACCATCACCATCATCACCACATCACCATCACCGTCACCATCATCACCATCATCACCATCATCATCACCACCACCGTCACCATCACCATCATCACCTCGTCCGATATGACACAATGTTGGAGGACGTTAATTAAAAAAAAAAACCATCATCACCACATCACCATCACCGTCACTATCATCACCATCACCACCGTCACCATCACCATCATCACCACATCACCATAGTCATCACCATCACCACATCACCATCACCATCACCACCATCACCATCATCACCACATCACCATCACCACCATCACCATCATCACCAAATCACCATCATCACCACCACCATCATCACCGTCACCATCACCGTCACCATCACCATCATCACCACCATCACCACCACTATCATCACCATCACCGTCACCATCATCACCACATCACCATCATTACCACATCACCATCATCACCACATCACCATCACCGTCACCATCATCACCACATCACCATCACCACCACCATCATCACCGTCACCATCACCACCACCACCCACATCACCATCGCCACAAACATCAGCAACATCTCCATCACCATAATCACCACCATCACCAACGTCACAACCCCCATGACCACCATCACGATCATCATCACCGTCACCATCATCACCACCACCGTCACCATCATCACCATCACCACATCACCATCACCGTTACCATCACCACATCACCATCATCACCACCACCATCACCACCATCACCATTACATCACCGTTACCATCACCACATCACCATCAGCACCATCACCATCATCACCACCATCACATCACCATCACCGTCACCATTATCATCATCATCACCACCACCATCATCACCACCACCGTCACCATCACCATCATCGCCACGTCACCATCACCGTCACCATCATCATCATCACCACCACCGTCACCATCACCATCATCACCACATCACCATCACCGTCACCATCATCACCATCATCATCACCACCACCGTCACCATCACCATCATCACCTCGTCCGATATGACACAATGTTGGAGGACGTTAATTTAAAAAAAAAAAACCATCATCACCACATCACCATCACCGTCACTATCATCACCATCACCACCGTCACCATCACCATCATCACCACATCACCATAGTCATCACCATCACCACATCACCATCACCATCACCACCATCACCATCATCACCACATCACCATCACCACCGTCACCATCACCATCATCACCAAATCACCATCATCACCACCACCATCATCACCGTCACCATCACCGTCACCATCACCATCATCACCACCATCACCACCACTATCATCACCATCACCGTCACCATCATCACCACATCACCATCATTACCATCATCACCACATCACCATCATCACCACATCACCATCACCATCACCACCATCACCATCACCGTCACCATCATCACCACATCACCATCACCACCACCATCATCACCGTCACCATCACCACCACCACCATCCACATCACCATCGCCACGAACATCAGCAACATCTCCATCACCATAATCACCACCATCACCAACGTCACAACCCCCATGACCACCATCACGATCATCATCACCGTCACCATCACCACCACCAGCACCGTCACCATCATCACCACAATCACCACCGTCACCACGAACATCAGCAACATCTCCATCACCATAATCACCACCATCACCATCATCACCGTCACAATCACCATCACCATCATCACCAACGTCACCATCATCACCAACGTCACCATCATCACCGTCACCATCACCACCATCATCACCACCATCACCATCATCACCGTCACCATCACCACCATCACCATCATCACCACCATCACCACGAACATCAGCAACATCTCCATCACCATCATCACCACCATCCTCACCGTCACCACCATCACCATCATCACCACCATCATCACCATCATCACCACCCACATCACCATCACCACGAAAATCAGCAACATCTCCATCACCATAATCACCACCATCACCAACGTCACCACCACCATGATCACCATCACGATCACCATCACCATCATCACCATCACCGTCACCATCACCACCGTCACCACGAACATCAGCAACTTCTCCATCACCATAATCACCACCATCACCACGAACATCAGCAACATCTCCATCACCATCATCATCACCATCATCACCAACGTCACCACCATCACCATCATCACCATCACCATCATCACCACCCACATCACCATCACCACGAACATCAGCAACATCTCCATCACCATCATCATCACCATCATCACCAACGTCACCACCATCACCATCATCACCATCACCATCATCACCACCCACATCACCATCACCACGAAAATCAGCAACATCTCCATCACCATAATCACCACCATCACCAACGTCACCACCACCATGATCACTATCACGATCACCATCACCACCATCACCATCATCACCACCATCACCATCATCACCATCACCGTCACCATCACCACCGTCACCACGAACATCAGCAACTTCTCCATCACCATAATCACCACCATCACCAACGTCACCACCACCATCACCATCATCACCACCATCACCATCACCACCACCATTATCACCATCACCACCACCATCATCTCCACCATCACCACCACCATCATCACCATCACTTCCACCATCATCACCACCATCATCATCACCTCCACCACCACGATCACCACCATCATCACCTCCACCACCACGATCACCATCACCATCACCTCCACCATCATCATCACCACCATCATCATCACCTCCACCACCACGATCACCACCACCATCACCTCCACCACCACCATCACCTCCACCATCATCACCACCACCACCACCATCACCTCCACCACCACGATCACCACCACCACCATCACCTCCACCATCATCATCACTACCATCATCACCATCTCCACCACCACCATCTCCATCACCACGACTACTACTGGTTTTCGTGAAGCAATACAAAATTAGAGCCTCCAAAGGCTTCAACAATGCTTTAAGAGGCAGATGATGAATTTGCGCAGTTATAAATAAAACAGAAGAGATGTATAAGTTTATCACCAACAAGGATGTCTTGTGAAATTCATGTATTGATCAAACTTTCCTCGTATAAGAGTAATAAAAAGCTTACTGAATAGGGGGTCTCAAAAGATGTATTTGTGGTAAAATATCAGAATCAATTTTTTTGTTAAGTACAATCATAGAGAAAGTTATAAGTGTTTACAGAATATATTCCCTGTAACACATGAAATTGTGTGTAAAAACTCATTACTGTCAGATATTACAGAAGTGATTGTAACGAAGGACGTGAACTTTATCCTGATGAGATAATACATATACAGGTTATCTGCGAATACCTGATAACAGATTATTATTAATACATTCTACTTTCCTTCTTTATGAACCATGCCGTGATAAGATGAGTCTGGACTTGGTACAGGCGTGTCAAGATTACAGTACAGTTGTCCAACAGAGGGTGCTAGTGCCAGCTTGTATTCTTCATTTGTTATCATTAGAACACAGACTTTGGCACTTGCTACCTCCCGCCACACCCCGTTCACTTGTCATAAAAGTATGCATTGTCGCTGTCTCAAAGTATTGTTAAAACTATTTCCGAAGAGCGTTTATGAATCAAGATATTTAAACTTGCTCCTGGAAATAAATACAGTCCTGTTAGTGCTTTTAGTACTCTATTTGGCAATGTTTCCCAGACATTTGTTGGTCAGAATGGCTCAGTTCGTTACACGCTGGCCGAGGTCACGGGTTCAAATCCGGCCACGACCGATGGTTTTTAAGTGTACTTAAAACGACAGCTTTATGTCGGTAGAGTTACCTACTGGCACGTAAAGGAATTCCTACGGGACAAAATTCCGACATACCGGCGACACTGATGTGATCCTGGCAATTGACAGCGTCGTTAAACAAAGTAATAATAATAATAATAATAATAATAATAATAATAATAATAATAATAATAATAATAATAATAATAATAATAATAATAATAATAATAATAATAATAATCATAATAATAAAATGTCTACTCTTATTTTCTCTATTACGTATACTAAGTAGAGGAATAAAAAGAGCATTTTTAGAAAAGTGTGTGTGTGTGCGTGTGCGTGCGTGTGTGTGAATAGTCGGTTAAAAACCAAAGTTGGCATTTAGGATTAATGTCCTAAGGATGCGGCGCGAAGATTTTGAAGAAGATTTCTCCACCCTAAACTGCAACAAAATTTCGATCCGATCCCGCTTCTAAGAGGGTCGATTCCAAGGATTCAGTTTGACCTGAAACCCCGTATCCATGCGTTATTCAATCCATAATGAGAAATCAAATAGATTTGAATTCCCCATGGAAACGTAGTATATCTGTCTTACCTACGTTTAAGATGTCCCCAGTTCGAATTTCGGTTATGGTGATTTACCTTAATACGGGTTTTCCTTTATGCTCAGAAGACGAGCATCGAGTAACACTAAATCATATGGACCCCGTACATCATTTGAGCATCATTTTATTCATCCACGTTCAATATATGCAATATCCGGTTAAATATCGTATCCAGCCCCCTTCAGAAGTCGTGTGTGTTATATTCACATGACTTTCTCTACCCATTCTACTACAAACTATTCCGAGAAGTGCAGAAATAGCAATACAGGAGACTTAAGTGAAGTTTCAAATGGCATACTGTTTGCATGACAGCGGAAAAGAAAGGATACTAATCACGTGTTCGATTCCCACTGCTGTGATAACAACTGAATGCTCTCTTGATAAATGACACGACAGACAGACAGACAGTCGGGAGAGATGTCGCACGACACATTTACATGGCAAATGGTAAGTGTGCAAAGTCACCATCAGTTTACATTAGGTACTACGTTTCCATGGGCAATTGAAATACTACATGCAAATGCAAATTCACATCAAACCGAATCCTTGGATCCGATCTTCTTAGAAGTGGAATCGGATCGAAATTTTGTTGCATGAAAACACCCACCAGATTCAAAGCGATTTGGATCTGCCAAAAATGTTAATGGAAGTTAGCAACTAAAACATTTGTTTGGTTTTCGTGCTGTTTTTGTTTTGGAAACAAGCGACTTCCGCATAGCATTGTTATATTCGCAATGGAATGCACTGCTGTAACGCAGTGTGAATTACAAGGTATATTTTGTTTTAAGGTCCGATCCGTCCGTCGTGAAACCTCAACCACAGAGATATTCAAAAATGTTTTATTTGCAATATTTAAGTACTTTTATATGTAGGTACGTAATCTCCGCTCTGACACGGTAGCAAGCTTTCAGGCAGCCTGTTGTGCAGCTCTCTGTGCGGCCGAACATTGCATCAACACAGTGGGTACCCGTACACTTTCTGGAGGAGAATGAGAATTACATCCATTGTTTGGATTGTTCTTCTGTTTCTTTATTTTCGAAATGGACCCATGTATCGTCCCCTGTAGCAAGTTTGTTCAACAAATCTTGTAGCATCTTGTGAATCCATGTCGCAGCTCAGTCGCGAGGGCATAGAGAGCTGACCTTGAAATTTAGGGGACAAACGAATCAACACGGAAACTGAACCGACACTTTCCTCAATCAAGGTCAGGGCTAGTCTGACACTGGGATTCAAGATGGCGGCCGTATGTGGTGGGAACTATTTATAAGCAACTCGTCTACAGGCTACGATTTCAACGCAGTAAAATAAAACATGTTGTGTAATAACACGCCTATTTTGTGAATATTGTGTTAAACACAAAAACACTGTCTTAAACATAACCTCAAGTAAACAAAAAAGGATGACATTTAATATTAAACGATAACCCATGGGCAATGAAATATATAACCTTAAATAACATTCATGCAATCTACAGTTTTACGTGCCATTATGTAACTGCATTACACACTCAAATTACAAAGAAGATAGACAAAACTGCAAGCAGCATGTTACTTAAAACAGAAATGTTGACATTGAGTTGACTCAGAATTATTAATCATTGTTTACACTGTTTGTCACACTTGTACAATGTACATAATGTTATATACCTACACAAACATACTATACTGGATGGCTGATATACAAATGCTGCTATTTAGAATAACCTAAAGCTACCTACTGAATTCAAAAGCTTTAGGGTGGAATTTTGCCTTTACTTTTACTGAAAACGTATGATTACTCAGTTTACAACAACATATTATTCAGGACTTCATGACACTTTATTTTTCACGAGGAATCCACAAAAGCAGATTAAATATTAAAAATAATAACCCTAAAACAGCACTGTAAATGAAATATATGAAATACGTAACCTTAAATCAGCATTGTAAAGCAACTTTGCTATAGTCTACAGTTTTACATGCAGTAACATAACACATTTCTTCTAAACTACAGCTACACATTTAAATTACAAAGACAAAAGATAATGTATAAATACAAGCAGCATACTACTTACATGGGTAAAACTGTAGGAGAGCGGCGTCTCGAAATTATTGTCTTTCACTTATTCACTATGTTATATATACACCGGCAACACTCATAACGGTGCAATTTATAGTAATTAAATACTGAATTTACAAGCGTTACGTTGCAATTTACCTTTTGTTTTAACTGAAAGTTCTCATTTTTAACAGTTACGGTACATTGTGATGGTTGAGGTATGACTACAATAACGTAGACTACTGGGTCAGTTTTTCTTCAACAACCTCTCCCAATTAACGTCCTCCAACATTGTGTCATATCGGACGAATGAAACGGGTGAAATGATGCTCAAATGAGCTCGAGGTTCATGGAGCTTTAAGTTACCCGACATTCGTCTTCTCAGGGTAGGGAAAACCTTGGAAAAAAACCTTACTCGGATAACTTACCCTAAGCGAGATTCGAACTCGCGACCTCTTGAACGTGAGGCAGACACGCTAACCATCACGCTACCGAGGCGGGCGAAATCGTGACACATATTGTACTTGCAAACATATACATTAACCACACTATACGGCTAACGTAGCCATAGTCTTAGATGGAACACCATAAATATTTTAACGGGTTTGTGACGTTGGGCGCCATTTGTAACGGGGTTGGGTACCGGATTTAGGTAGGCATGAGAGGGATATTTCTCAGGCGCGAGGTTAGATGACAAACACAACACAGACGTTTACTAATTTTATTCATTGCCTCGAAGTGCCGACCTGAGCGAGTTTCTGGTGTTTCGTTCTAAGATTGCTATTTGCTTTACTTTACGCTAATCACTGTCGCCTTTCACACCTCGACGTTTTTTTGGCGCGAAGCTATACTTATTCAGCGATACAAGGTTCACCCTCGTAGTAACATCGCAACACAGTCAGCCCCGTTCTCTTCCAAGTTTCCTATTTATATCTCACCCCCGCACTTTCTCTCTAGTCCCGTTATGGAGGAGGGGTGTATTTTCCCCAGCTGAGTCCTTGGACTTCAGGCAAACGTGTCCCTTGGCGCGGGATGACAAAAGGACAAAAGAGGGTTTTGTCCTCTGGCCTTCAGAAATGTGCTCAGGTCAACATACTTCCAAGAGGCAGTTTCTTTGCACAATACAAAATTATACTTATATCTATAAGTCTTATATATGCACATTCTTAATCTAAAATTACAAATATTATATACATAAAAGTTCCCGTCTCAATATGAACACGTGGATAGCACATGGCACACTCAACACGTTATTAGATTTATTCCCGCTCCCTATACTGCCCAGATAAAAGTTTTTAAACACTCGCTTTGCTAATATGAAGACAAACTTACATAGAAATTGTTATAAGAAACAATAACTCAAAGGCATAGAAAACAATATGAAGGACAGTGTGTGGAAACACCTCAGAAATCAGGACCAACAGCCGACGCCATTTATGTACAACTTAGATGGCAGTGTCAGGTCCGTTAATCCAGAGGGTTCTGTCAGGGCTTGGCTGACTCTGTAGCTCTGTCGATAGAGCACCTGCCTACTGTGCAAGTGATCCCAGCTTCGATTCCCAGAATGTTCCTTACCTACCTAGAGTCTGGAAGTATGAAAATGAGCGTGATCTAATGTACTATAAACCCTAATGATGCAGCAAAAAATGAAGTTAAATTAGTACCACCATATG
The DNA here is from genome assembly GCA_030765045.1 of Tenodera sinensis. Taxonomy (NCBI): domain Eukaryota; kingdom Metazoa; phylum Arthropoda; class Insecta; order Mantodea; family Mantidae; genus Tenodera; species Tenodera sinensis. The sequence continues at coordinate 1,488,207 of CM060966.1, forward strand.
TTCCGCAGAAGAGGTCGTCGATTGACCTTTGTAATTAAAAGTGAGGCATAAATGGAACAGTATAAAAATCAGGGCTGGAGGACTCGCGGAATAGCTTGAGTGGCTTACGTGCTAAAGATAGGCTTTAGCAAGCTGCGCTCAGGGAGTGTCAGCTTCTAAGGCTTGAACAACATCGACTCGCTTTCTTCCTTAACCACCTGCATCATTGCCGCACTTATGAAAGTTTCATTCGTCGATGAATTTTGACTGCACTGCACCCTTGGCATAAATAAACCAAAGTACAGTGCAGTTCACATTTGGCAGAGGAAACAGCTTATTGGCAGTTCCCAAGAGTTCAATATGGTCAACATTACACTAAACTGCAGACGACGGTACTGCCAACCTACTTAATCAAATCATTATTTCTAACCTCAAATGTCATAGGGTTAAAGTAACATGCTTTCAAACGATTATAATGCTTGAATATTGTTACCAAACAACACATGATGAACGTACTCACTTTCGGCAAATCTTGTTCTGCAATAACAATTTTGGATAAAATCAGTTCCGAATGCTAAATATCATAATATACTTAATGCACTGCTGTGTTGCAAACAGAGCAGTAATTATAACTGTATATAAAACAATTCAAGACAAAATCACGCACACACGAGCAATACAATGACATCTACAGATTTTTATGGCATCTAAACAGACTCTTGCTTTAAAATCTATTGATTGTCTTCTCTGCAATGGGTTAAAAACCAAGGGCTTCTGTGACAACATAGCAGATGCAATAATACCAGCTATGGCTGTAGCTTTACCATGGTTATATTTTACAAACAGTTGGCAGCACTAATGCAAACTAACAGAGGGAATATCACCAAATATAACCAGACCGTACCATAATGGGGGGAAATTTCGCAGTTGGTTTTTGAGGTATCCCAATAAACTGTGTGCTCCACAGGTATGTTTATGTACTTACTGCATGTTCAGAACTGACGTTCCAATAAACAGGCATATTACACAATATATTTGTGGAAAGGTTCAGCTGATTTTCACTATGGTTTTGGCCTTGTGAGCAATTGAACCTTTAAAAAAATAACCCTCTATTATAAGCAGCAAATGCCCTTGTGTTAATACCAAAGCATAACATATCAAACATTGTGAATTATAAGGTATTAACATATTGTGACATGGCTTCTCCATGTCATTAAGACTCTTTGATTTTCAAGAGGTTGCTATAGAGACAGTTTTTGAGTTGTTGAAGATTAAGAGACAGAAACTAGTATGGTGTGAGAGTTTGGAAAGATTAAGAGACAGAAACGAGTAGTATGGCTGTACTTGAAGCTTGAGAAAATAAAAAAGATTTGGTAAATTTGTTACATTTGGTGTCAGGAAGTGGGATGGAGGGAGATTCGGAAACCAGGATGATGGCAATGATGAAAGAATTATTTGCCAAAATGGAAACGAGAAACGACAACCTCGCTGCCGAGCTGAAAGAGATGAAGACGGAGCTATCGGCGAAAATTGACGGGCAACTGGCTGGCGTGACGGAAGGCGTGGAAGAACTCGGCGAAAAGGTGGAAGACCTCTGCCAGCACGTGGACGTCGTGGAGGACGACGGGGAACGTCTTGGCGCCCTGGTAGTAAGAGTTGACGAGAGCGTCAAAGTACTGGATGCCAGGGGCAGACGGAATAGCGCGGAGCCGGGGAGGGAGCACCTAGTGGCCGAGGCGACAGTTGCGCCCGTTTCGGATGATATGAGGGAAAACGTGGAACAACTCGGCGAACGGATTGGCGTGACGGAAGACGTGGAACAACTCGGCGAACGGATTGGCGTGACGGAAGACGTAGAACAACTCGGCGAACGGATTGGCGTGACGGAAGACGTGGAACAACTCGGCGAAAAGGTGGAAGACCTCTGCCAGCACGTGGACGTCGTGGAGGACGACGGGGAACGTCTTGGCGCCCTGGTAGTAAGAGTTGACGAGAGCGTCAAAGTACTGGATGCCAGGGGCAGACGGAATAGCGCGGAGCCGGGGAGGGAGCACCTAGTGGCCGAGGCGACAGTTGCGCCCGTTTCGGACGATCAGCAGGGAAGCGCACAAGCAAATGAGCAACACGCGAGAACCGACTTGGCGTGTGACATGGGGGGACCGTCGGGGCCATCCAATCACCTGACGCATAGTGCCGTGAACGGAAGAATGGTGGACATCATCGTGGACGGCAGGATACAGGAGAGGCCGTGCCGAGCACGAGTGAACACGAGTGCAGCGGTGGACGCGACTCGCGCGGATGTGGTGGGGTTTGTTGCCGGACCCATCGGAAGCAAGGTGGCTGCGAAGGTGCGCCAGAGAGGTCGGCGGACATGGTACCCAGTGAGCCGTTTCAAAGTGCGCAGGATGGCCCGTCAACACACCAGGAAGAAGGGCAACTGGACGAGGGACCGTCAAGACCGGCGGTACTGTTGCAGAATTTCGAAGCAGGATGGCATACATCGTCCTACCTGGACCAAGGGACACTATCCAACAGCGATACCTAGGATCGTGCCCCCTGGAGAGCGAGGTCCTACTGGCCCTCAAGGTTTACAAGGATTCCCTGGCCCTCAGGGTCTGGTAGGCTTGCCTGGAATGAAGGGTGAACGTGGATTCCCAGGAATGAAAGGTGAACAGGGCAATCCAGGACCTCCAGGACAAGCTGGTGCACCAGGACCTGAAGGACCTAAGGGTGACTCAGGCTCTCAAGGACAACATGGAGCTCCAGGACAACCTGGTCCACAGGGCCCTCCAGGAGACAGAGGACTTCCAGGATTACCCGGCCCAACAGGACCTGCTGGCCTCAGAGGTCAGAGAGGTGCACAAGGTGAGACAGGTCCACCAGGGAAGCCAGGCAGTGAAGGACCTCCAGGACCACAAGGTATTGCAGGACCTCTAGGACCACCGGGACCAATTGGAGAACAGGGACCAGAGGGAGCACCAGGTAAAGCAGGAACACCTGGTATTGCAGGAAGACCGGGAGATAAGGGACCTGTAGGACCTTCAGGACCTCCGGGAACTCCAGGGGCACCAGGTCTTCCAGGGCCACCTGGTCCAAATGGACCTCCAGGACCAGCAGGAGAACGGGGTCTTCGAGGAGAAACTGGACCACAGGGTGTAGAAGGGCCACAGGGAGCTAGAGGAAAGCCAGGACCTCCAGGGCCAGAGGGAGGTAAGGGTGATAGAGGAGAAGAAGGTCCAAAGGGTGCAAAAGGACACCGTGGTCTCATTGGTCTACAAAGGTTACCTGGACCTCAGGGACCTCCAGGAGACAAAGGCATGACTGGACCTCCAGGATTGTCGGGAAAAGATGGTGAACCTGGAACTAAAGGTATGCCTGGAAGAGATGGAAACCCAGGACCTCAAGGTATACCAGGACCACCAGGCCCTCGTGGACCACCAGGAGAAGAGGTTCGATGGGTTAATCCACCGGGGCGCAAGGGAGATGCCGCAGTGATAGTGCTGGTCGGGACGACCAGCTCTGAGGAGGGAGCAGTGTGACATGGCTTCTCCATGTCATTAAGACTCTTTGATTTTCAAGAGGTTGCTATAGAGACAGTTTTTGAGTTGTTGAAGATTAAGAGACAGAAACTAGTATGGTGTGAGAGTTTGGAAAGATTAAGAGACAGAAACGAGTAGTATGGCTGTACTTGAAGCTTGAGAAAATAAAAAAGAGTTGTTAAATTTGTTACAATATGGATGTGAAAGTTTGAGATATGGATCTGAAAGTGCGTAAGGCAGTTTATTGTTACCAACCAAGCTGAAGCACGTCGTGTGACCATGTTTGATTGTAGGTGAAGAGCGTGGGACCGAAGCTGGTGCCATTCTTCAAGACAGTGGCCATCTATTTTGTGCTCTTCATTCCTGTGGATCGGCCCTCTTTGTTTGCTATGTTCATTAAGTGCCTGCCCATCATCAGCCTCATCATCTTCGTCCTTCTGCACGGTATGAGCCTCGGAAATGAGTAAGTGTATTGTATGGTATTGTATTGCATTAAGTGTTAGAACATTCCTTGTGGTAGTCAACTAAATGACAACATGTGTTTCCAGTTAGTAGCTCTTTGTTAGGTTTTGAGGTACAAGGTCTTTATTACATATGCTATAAGAATCCTCATTCTAATCCTTAGTGATGTGGCAGTAATTTTAGGTCACACCCCAAATTCACCATTCTTGTTGCATTTTAATTTTAGTATATGATAATTTATGAGTTCTTAGTTAATAATTGGTGTTAAACTATGTATGTTAAATTATGAGTAAGGTAAAACAGCTCTCTGTTATATTTGGTATGCTATGGATGTACAGCATGGCAGTGTCCTGGTCTTACAGCTTCTGTGGTTTGAACATCTGATGAACACACACAGCCTGTTAGAAAATGTTCACTTAACAACATTAGCAACAGGTATCAAGCATACATAAACAACATAAACGTGTTGGTCAGTATGTTCTGCAACAAAAATTATTAAACGGGAATCATATAGATTGTAAAATATGTGCAATAATTATTTGAAATATAATAGTTTAAGATCAAAATAATTACGGAATAACTTCAATAAAAATCAAAAGCTTTTATATGTTGCTTAATTAAAATAAAACCAAATATTGTAAAGATCAGTGATTAAAAAGTGTAATCAACGTGAATAAAAACAATTAATTTTTTAATGACTTCCCTGCACCCGTAATGCGCCTGCAAGTCTGACCAAAAGGGACTGACTGAGCAGGCAGAGTGGCAGTGATGTCATGATGCATCAGAGCACATGCACTCGTGTGACTGGGCAACTGCTCCACAAGCTCAACATTTCCAGCGACTTGGTTCTCTCACGCACTGGAGAGAGGCAGCGAAACAGGATACCATGTGTAGTACGACAATTTCATATCATGTAAATATGATTTCACACATGCAGTAAATGAAACTGATATTGATATTAATGTGCATGCTTAGTAATGGGCAGGTATCGTCTTCCCCTGATACGAAAGGGCAACTCATCTCTAGGGTTACGCACTTATCTAATTTACTACTGCCCCCACACATTTCTTTATATTAAAAAATAAATTAAGTATGTGTTGATTTTTCTGAGAAGTGTCACATTTTTTAGAAACAAATGAAATGATTTTTTGTGACACAGCAATTAGATTGTAGTGGACAGGAGAACAAAATCCCGGCTAAAGAAAGATTTAAAACATGTGGTTTTCATAAAATGTGTTTGAGAGAAATCATGTTCCATATAATGAGAAGATATTACTTAGGGAGGAAACATTCCTCTTGTTGTGGTGATTCACTAATGAAACATTGATGCTTTCCGAACAGTGCAACATCACTATCTAGTGGTTGAGTACTATTTTAGCACATCTTAACAACAAAAACAAACAACTGCAAAATACTGAAAATAAATTAGAGAAAAAAGATTAATTTTTCTGTGCACCAATTCCACTTCTGCATTAATGTAAATGGCAATTGTGGATCTAGTTACTTAAAAAGCTGGTGATTTTGATTACAGTTAAACAAATGGTACAAGTGACAATGCAGTAATGAAAATTACTATGGTTTTATTCCAAACACAACTCTAAAAATGGTGATTTGTTCTCTTAGTGATAAGCAGGAGACAACACTGATAATGACATTTTCCAACCTCTTGCCTTGTAAATAACTTGTGGCATGTTTCGTTCAACGTGAAACAACTAGAATGTCAGTGAAACCTTGAGAGTTGATCCAAACACAGACCCCTTTTACAATAGTTTCTTTAATAGGAAAATTATGCATAAGGCCAACCATGCCACTCCTCAGTTACAGAGCTGCCAACATATAGCTCAAAGCAAGTGCCAAAGGAGCCGAAGGCCATTCGTTTTTCACCAAAACGGCCCCAGTTTGATCCCAGGCAACCACATGTAGAATTTGCGGTGGATGAAGCATTGCTGGGGCAGGTTTTCTCCAGTTTCCCCCACCACCTCATTCCACTGGTGCTCCATCTTCATTCCATGTATCATCAGTGTCACAGACTGTGGTGCCGTATGTAGTAAAAGTGGGCATTAAGCACTACAAAACAGAAAAAAGTAGCAGAACATTTAGGGTGCCAAGCTGTAATGCACAGTCAAGGGTTTGAAGGCTTTAAGCCACTAAGGACAGTCGAAGAGAGAAGATGTTGGTGCTATCGCAGCTGCAGGATCACAACAAAGCATAGCTATAAGATGTGTGAAGCCAAACCCCAATGATTGAGCATAGTGGGGGCAAGTTGGTTTCAAATAACAGTTATATAACAAATTGTGGTATAAATAGTAAGTGGAACTTATTTCATCAGTATTCCTGTTCACATATGAAGAAGAAGAAGAAGAAGAAGAAGAAGAAGAAGAAGAAGAAGAAGAAGAAGAAGAAGAAGAAGAAGAAGAAGAAGAACAAGACATTAAAAGATTGGCAGTGCAGCAGATTCCAGTCTCTCAATTATGTTGGCACTGTGCTGTAGGTACTGGCAGATTGCTGTGTTTTTGTTGACGTTACACCAACAGTTTCCTATAAAATAAGCATCCAAGTAAGAATAAGTGGTTGTGAAAGTGGTCACATTAACAATTCTTAAGCAATTATTTACATACAGATTAAATAGTTTGAATATTTGTTATTTTCAGACACACATTCTCACGTCGTATCCTGACAGGTTTGTTGTTCTCATGTGTGGGAGATGCTCTACTGGTGTGGCCGCACTACTTCACACATGGCATGGCAGCTTTTGGTGCCGCACAGCTCATGTACACGGCAGCGTTTGGATTTAAACCTCTCAACGTGTACCTTGGCTTGGCTCTCTATGCCCTTTGTGCTACAGGTAAGTGCTGGTCTTTGATAATTAATGGCATCTACCTTAGACAAAACACTCGCAGTGTGTGCTAACCATTAAACATTAGAAAAACAAATGCACTATTAACAGTGAAGTATTCTTCATATTTTGAGTTTTTTATGAGTCACTTATTAATTACTAGATACAGTGATTCTGGGCTTGGGGGATGTGGCTCCTTCCTTGTTCTTCCCAGACATTTCGTCTCTGACTACGGTGGTGAGGTCCAAGTATCCTACTGGAGATTTCAACAGCGACTGTGCTGCAGTACTTACATCAGTGACTGGAGGGGAGGTCTGTTGTGATTGGTCTGGGTGGTGCGTGGGCTGGACTTGTGTTGGTGGCTTGCTGCTGTCTGCTGGCCTCTGTTTGGCTTGTGTGGAACACTTAATTTTGACTTTTTTCAGTGCTGTTTGCCATATTCTGTTTAGTTCAAGATCTTCCTCTTTGTGATTGATGTTTTTATATTTCTATGGCTTAATAGAATAAGTGACAATAATAATGGGATGTAGATGCCAGAATGTGTGTGTTTTTATATTGGATGATGTGTTCCCCTTCTTCGAGTATGTTTTGTAATTGCTGACACATACGACAATTCCTTTTGTGTTCATCGGTGCAAGTTTTTCTGCCTCGTTGTGTGGTTCCAATGTACACTTTGCTACATGAAGATGGTATTCTGAATACTCCTGCTGTGATAGAGGGTCTTTTGCTGATTGGAGTATATTGCCCATTTGTTTTGTGGGTTTGAAGATGCTATCAATGTTGTGGCGTTTGAGTAACTTGCCAATGCAGTCTGTCATTGATCTAATTTACGGTGGAGAAGCCTTGCCCTTCCTATTGATCGTAGCTATTTCTGTGTTGGTGGAACTTCTCTTAGGGTGCAATGCTCTGTTCATTTCTCATTTTGTGTAGCCATTTGATTGCAGTGCTTTGTCTGAGTGTTGAAATTCCTGATGTAAATATTGTGGTTCACAGATGCGTATAGTTCCGTCTGCCAGAGTTTTGATCATAGCGCACTTTTGTTTAATATGGTGATTAGAGTTCTTGTGAAGGTAGTGGTCCATATGGGTCGGTTTCGGTACACTTTGTGGCTTAGTGTGCCATCCTCCTTCCGACATCCAGAACAGGCAATTTTCCATCCTGTTCTTTTTCCATGGTGAACTGTGATGATTGATGGTGTTAGGTGATTCAGGAATTCTGTCAAGGCTGACTCTCTGTGGCTCCACATAGTGCCACCAGCACAAAGGTTTAAGTGGTGCTGAATCCAAGGCGCTAGCTTTGAAGAATTCCATACAGAAATTTGCAATGACTTCCCATTGCAACACTGTCTGTCTGTTGGTAGAATTCATGGTTCCACTGGAAGTATGTGGTGGAAGAGCACCGTAATGTCCTCTGTGTTATGGCTTCACTGACTGGGATCATGGTGAACAGAGATGTGATGTCCGAACTGATGAGTAAGTTGTTGGGTTGTAGACTGATGGTCTTGAGTCTTTGACGTATGTGTCAGTGTTGCGGATGTGAGGTTGTAGTATATTTGCAAGGTATTTTGCAACTGTGAACATTGGTGAGCCAATAGCACTTACAATCATCCTTAGGGATGTGCCAGGTTTGTGAATCTTCAGGAGTCCTTAAAGCCCGGGAAGTAAAGCATCACTCCTTTTCAGTTTTAGTTGGTCACTTGATGGAATGGAAGAAGACTTAATGAGAGAGAACCTATGCCGTTGGGTCTCTGTAGGTGGTCGGATCCAGGAGCTCAGTCACCTTGCATTCATCACTACACTGACAATACTACAATCTCCTTGTTCGTGTTCACATTTTATTAATTAATTATTAATTCTTTTACACTCAACTTCACTTTAAAATGTTGAACAATTTCTAACCTGTCAGCATTTTAAGAGTGAAGGAGCGTATAAAAGAATAAGTAGCCCATGCAGCCATGTGAGAGAGATTCATAAAATCTCAACTGCTCAAACTTTGCTAGAAACATTTTGACTGTAGACCTTAAAGAGAAATGAATGCTACTTGAAGATATGCGTTACTAGCTGGAACACTTTTGGGAATTACAATGCTTTCCTTTCTTACATCATGGTTGTAATCTCATAAATAATATTGTGGCAGTCTTTTTACTTTCTCTACTGGTAAGTAGGGTAAGTATTGTATTCCACCCAAAAATTCGATGTCGAGATTTCACCGGAAATATATGCTTTGAGACCACCTGAATACAAAAGAAGCATTTTTAGAAAAAGGTCCGTGTGTCAGTCTGTGGACAGCATAACAAAAAGGAAAAGTAAGTTAAAAACCAAAGTTGGTATTTAAGTTTAATGTCTTTCAAGGATGCGACACAAACATTTTGAAGAAAATAGCCCCACCCTAAACTACTCTTTGCATGGAACATTTTTCAAAAATTTTGATTTTCTTGAAAATGGCTCTAATGATTTTGATTAAAATGTCATGTTTGAGATTTTTTTATGAAAAATGAAATATATATTTAGAATTTTCTGGCTATAGCCCCTGTAGTCGTATTTACTCTGGACGACTTTTGCATAACTGGTAAACCAATAGACAGACCAAATCATACTATACAAAAAATGTAGATCTTGCTAAAATACACAATTTATGTCCAAATAAGTTTTCTTGTAGGGTGAACCATTTCAGAGATATTCCTTGTTATGTGTGTGAGTTTCGGAAAACTTAAAACTTTCGTGAAGTGGAACATCGGTTCTAAAGTAAGAACAAATTGGAAACTAAAAACTTCACTTATCTTAGTAATGGTTTGTATAGCTTTGAGAATGAGTTGGAGTCAACTCAAAACTTTAGTCAGCAATTAGCACGAAAAACTTGCAACATTGAGAGGTAGAACTGGAACTTAAAAATTCAATGCCACAACTGGGATTTGAACCACAGACCTTCCGCTTACCGGGCGGATGCCCTAACCACTGAGCTATTGTGACAAGCTGCCAGAATGGCATTAAATTCTCAAACCAGTTCGTATTTCTCCTGGTAAACCACAAAGGCAGTCTCACATCAGAGACAAATTATCCCAATGGTGACTTACTATTGCAAGTACTTTATATCCCAGGATTAAATAACCTTCACATGGTAATTATCATTTATTTATGCCAACAAACTTACTGTTGGTGTTTTGAAACACACAAGCCGTGTGTGGGCAAAGTTTGAAAGGTAGAACTGGAACTTAGAAATTCAATGCCACAACTGGAATTTGAGCCACAGACCTTCCGCTTACAGGGCGGCTGCTCTAACCACTAAGATAAGTGAAGTTTTTAGTTTCTAATTTGTTCTTACTTTAGAATCTTGTTGCTTCACTGTTAATAGCTTCAATTTCTTTAATTAATGGGACATCGGTGTTCATTTTTTTTATATGTTAAGTATGCAAAGAGAACAGAATCTCAAAGCTATCGCACAAAGCCTACTGTATTCTAATATTCCCCTTGTACCTACAAGGAAATAAGCAATAAGTTAATTTGTACAAATGTTTATCGTAACTAAGATGAAGAAGATATATGAATAAGAGTTTGTAAGAATGGTTAGTACAAGAGTAGAGAAAGTCATATGAGTGCAACACATTAGATTTTTATTGTTCCAGACATGCATGGGATCAGAAGTTTAATCCCTAATACTGTGTCCTGGGCTTGAGTCCTTGTAGTTGTGTGCTAAATCTTGTGTGTGTTCCTGAATTTGAGTGATGAGATTCTGTTGTGAGTTATGATAGGGCCATATTTAAATACTTAATCCATAACAATTTTGTGGTATTTATTTATACTTCCAAAATCTTTTATGATTTACTACCAAACACACAGACTAGTTATTAATTTTGCATATGTCCTTAACATTGGCAAGTACATGACAAAACTAGTGATAGGTTCCTAATAAGCATTTTAGTTAAACAAACACAAAATTACTTCACAAAAAACTGTGACCTATACAGCACTAATTTCGTAGCAACTTCCCTACATGCTCAGCTGCTGTTGATTATTGGATCTAAGTGACTGATTCTCTACGGTCAACTGTTTTTCTTCTAGTGTAGAATGAATAAACTTCATAAACATATAAAGAAGAAACAGCCTTGACTACGGGAAATCCTTGATCTCCATTTTAGGCTATTTAGAAATTCACATTTTGAGATGGCTGTTTATTTTTATAATTCAGTTTCCAATGGCCATGTATTTATTCAGTTCCAGAGGGCCATGTAAACTCTACATTCATAAACATAATCAACGTTATTGTATGTTACTCAGGAAGTATATTTAGGTTTCACAAAAAAGGAAATGACAATTGCAGTGATGATAAACTCGGAAGCTGCATTTGACACAAAACCTCACAAATCTGTTCTTTTACAACTCAATTGAAGGTAAACTGCTCAAATTCCTATTTTTGTTTCTTACTGGAAGAAATATTCAGACTTCTGTCAACAACCAATTGTCACACCTACAAGTGAGTTTCCACAAGGGTCAATGCTTAGTCCCACACTGTTTAATATCATGCTTTTTGATTTACCCAAGATGATGCCTCCACAAGTTAAAATCAGCGTATATGCTGTTGACATCTCGATATGGTCTACAAAGACCCAATTAAAGATGAACTCCTGATATTAGGAAGCAGTAGAAAGTATCAGAAATTTGACAAAGAACTGGAATTTAAATATTTCCTATGAAAAAACTGATAGAAGACATGGATTAAAAATTTATAAACCATAAATCCTCTTAAACGGACAGCAGATGCAGTGCAACAGAACACCCAAAATTCTAGGAGTTACCTAGGATGAGAAATTATTACACAAAACTATAGAAACCATTGTCACACAATGTGACAGAAGATTAAACTTGTTAAAATGGTAGCTAGTAAAAAATGGGGGGCTGACATAGATTGTTTTACATTGCCTATATTAGAGCAAAGCTACCATATGGGGCAGTGCAGCCTCGAGGTTGTGCCTGAGGTTCCAATAAGTTGCATGGAAGTGGAACAGTGTAATGCCTATTCATTTTTTATACAAAACCGAATTTGGTTCAATACCTAAGATTACATTACATGTGGCTGCCAGACATAAGTTTCCAATCAAATATGGAGACAGTAACATGATAAAATTGTATATCATCCACAACCTCCTCCCAATGTAATAGCAGCTGTAAAAATACTCAATGAACCCCACAGAAATTATCCATACCAAAATTTAATGTGTAATTATACTAAGAAAGACCCAGAATACATGCTGCAATTAAGTGTTTGGGAACAAATTGTCAACAATTATGAGGGTTTAATAGAAAAGAAGATAATGTATCAGTTTTTATTGATTTCCAAAGTGCATATGATACTATGTGCAGAACAGCACTACGAAAGAAAGTAAAAAAAAAAAAAATAGGGATACAAGGTCCTATGTTTTCATTGCTATGTCATTTCCTAACACAACGCTTTCTTGCAACTAGATATGGAAGAAATATATCTAAATACAATGAAGTACACCGTGGCTTACCACAAGGCGCAGTGCTCAGCACTACACTTTTTAATATATTAATTAACGATCTGCCACAACAAATACAAGAATCAGGTTTGAAGTGTGCACTATTTGCTGATGACTTAGTAATGTGGACTTCAAAAGCAGAAAACAAAAGTATAGAACTAGAAAAAACCACTTAACAATCCTTAACCATCCTACAAAAGTGGACAAAAAGAAAATTTAATGACTGTTAATACAACAAAATCAAACTACCAAATCTTTACACAAAGGAAAAAACCACTAAAAATAAAACTAAATTTTGAGGGTCAACAATTACCAGAAACAAAGTAAGCAAAATATTTGGGAATTATATTTGATACCAAACTTACATGGACCAAACAAATAGAAAATGTAATACAAAGAGCAGAGAGCGCCTTTCACTGTTAAAACATCTAACAGGAATGAAGTGGGGATGTTCCAGAGCAACTCTTAACACAACATACAATGTGTATATAAAGCCATTATTTACTTACTGCAGCGAAGTTCTTGAAATAGCAAATACAAAAAAAATTCAAATTTTTCAAAACCAAAGTATGAGATTAATTACAGGTGCTATCAAAACCATACCAATAGCAGCATTTCCAAGAGGAAATGGATCGAGACCACCTTCAAATATGCCTGGCCACTTCTAGTGCCCCATCCATCAGTGAAAAGTATTGGAGAGCAAGAGGATTAATGACTTCATTGTCAGAAATCCAGCATTAGCTAACAACAACAATATTTATACTGATGGATCATTGATATCAAACCAAGATGGAGCAGGTGCTGGAGTCATGTGTCACCTCTTTTCCTATTACAAATCTTTAAGTTATGGAACTACTAACTTTGATGGAGAAATTGAACCAATTCAAATGGCTCTACAAAATCTTTTGTACAGAATTTCACATTTTCAGCAAGCAGTTATTTTCTCAGATTCCAGGGCAGCAATTATAGCAATTACTTCCACGTTGTCACCAAAAAACCAAACTATTATAGAATGTTGGAAGATGCTTAGCCATCTAACAGCACTTCAAAAACACCTAGTCTTCCAATGGATACCGGCTCACTGTGGACTGAGTGGTAATGAGAAAGCTGATTTTCTTGCAAAAAAGGGTACCAGCGGTGTACAAAAATCTATAGTTGATCTACCATTTTATGCAGCTAAAAGATTAGTCAACTCTGAATTCAAAAAAATTATTGCAAAATATTACTATGAAAAATCATAAAATAAAAGTTGGGAACTACCAAACATTCAAACAGTAATTCCTGAGTATCCTCGAAAAACAGCAGTTGCAACCTTCAGGTTGATTACAGGACATGATTGTCTGGCAAAACATTTAAACAGAATTGGGATATATTCTTCACCACTCTGTCCTCTATGTGATCTGCAAGAGGAAATGGATCGAGACCACCTTCAAATATGCCCGGCCACTTCTAATGCCCTTCCCATCCATCAGTGAAAAATATTGGAGAGCAAGAGGATTAATGACTTTATTGTCAGAAATCCAGCATTAGCTAACAACAACAGATTTATAAATTTAACATGGCTCATCACCTGTGAAGCCTTAATTGGCTTTGTTTTTGAGTTTTGCTGTTCATGAAATGTCAATACATTGGTAAAGAAAGTAAAAATGTATGAATGTTTGTGTTTCAGCTGTCATGTTGTTGATGCCTGGACTAAGTGGTGTTCTGGTTGCTGGTGTTCCATTTTACAGCATCTTACTCATCACAATGGCGTGGAGAGCCATTGCAAGAGTTCAGTTCTTTGAGGTAGCTACCGTAATGTAAACACTGTCAACTGTCATTGAGTTTTTACAAGCAAGTCAACGAGCTCTTTGCTAAAATAATTTACAACATAATTATAGTGTTGTGTATTTCTCACAACACTTTATAAATATATTTAAAACAAGTTGTCTACCACTTCATAATGGTTTCTCATGGTGGCACTTCACATTCTGCATGTCAGAGGCCTTTGTTCACTTTCTTCTATGGCCGTGTGCAGTTGAATTTCATATCGCAGTTAAATGTGCTAATAATAAACAATTTGCTAATTAAAGTATTCCATTTATTCTTACTAGAATATTTTCAAGCTTGTTTTACAAATAATTCTCATAGTTATTTCCAATTTAACACTATTTTGCATGTTAGTTAACTGACTATATTTTCATTTGCACTTACGACATGCAAGTTGTGTAGTTCAATCAAACAATGAAGTGTTACCCAATGAAGTGTTTACATTGCATTCCATCGTGTTTTACTATTTGAATTTATAATTTTATTGTTTAGATAGTGTTTAACACCTTCATCATATGAAATGATATTAGTGAAAGAAAATGTTCCAAGTGTAAGTTTTTTGGGCGGCGCCGTGGCCGAGCGGTTAGCGCGCTCGCCTACCACCTAGGCGGCCCGGGTTCGATCCCAGGGACCCGCATGTGGTATTCGTGGTGGACGAAGCGGCGTCAGGGCGGGTTTTCTCCGGGTACTCCGGTTTCCCCCGCCATCTCATTCCACCGGTGCTCCATCTTGATGTATCATCAGTGTCACCGCCTGCGGTGCCGTAGTAGTAAAAGCGGGCGTTAAACACTACAACAACAACAAGTGTAAGTTTAGTATACCTCTCTAGTAATTAGAGTCATTTTGTTCTCTTGCTGGACAGATTATATAAGTTTTATTTGTATATTTAGCCAAATAGCTAATTCAGTTGTGTTCCTAAAAGTGAGGTAGAGTATGTCATGTTAAATGTTGTATCTCCGTACAGGAACTGTGGACATGGACAAAATTGTGCTCGTGTGCTGGAGGCATCAGCTTTGCAATATCTGATGCACTCATAGGATTTCATCACTTCCACAAGCCCATCCCTTATTCACAGGTATGTACTCTCACCCATTTTATGTGCATAATAGCTGAAATTACTGTGACAGAGGAAAATACCACGGTGAGGAATTATTACTTAAATGTACACGTCACTTCACTAATTTGATCTTGTTTTATTTTCCATATCACTTTGCTTTTCTTTGTGACATACTGGAGTAGTATAAAGTTGCTGCTTCACTCGCTAGCAGTTGGTAGCACTGTCACAAGCTAACTCACAAAATGCACTTTGTTGCACCAGGAATGCACTAACTCACATCCATAGCTACTGAAATTTTACACAAAATATTCTAGAATATTTGAGAGTTGGGGAGAACGGAACTTGCAGAACAGTTGTATGTGTATGTTCATCTTTGAAGAATTCATTGTTGTTATTCATTTCTCATCGTACCCATGGGCTGTTATATGGCTCTCAATTTAAAGCACCTACAATCATCTCAGTTCCTGCATTAAATTTGAAAAGGAATATAACGCCTTTACCTCCAGGTGGGGAGCAGAGTTGGAGATCGCATAGTCAGTTGGCAAATTAGCTGCCCTCCCACGGCAACTACCCGAACTTGCAGCACATGCACATCGCCCAATGATGTGACACTCACATTGTGCTCTCTTCTGGCTTGCAATCTCAGCAAAGGAGCACGTTTGGTGCAGCCGACTTAAATGGCATGATCGGCCAGAGAGGGAATATGTTTAGTACATGCCATTTAGTTTTTTTTTCTAAATTCACCTTCTTCTCCTTTTGGGTTATAGGGACTTTAATACTTTGGGTGGGGGTTTTGGCGTGTATAAGATTTTCTAATATTAATGTTCAGCATGGCAGGGACTTTTGGAAATAAATAAAAAGGACTTGATATCGGAAGAAAAATATTTTAAAAGTGTATTCTGTGTAAAGACTTTGAAGTGGCCGGTGAGTGGATTGTATGGTTTATAAGTCAAGGTGCTAAGTTGATTTTGTAATGTTGAAGTTGTTAAAATAAAGGTAAGTTTTCTTTGCCATTTCAAATTGGTGCTGTTTTTATGTATTTCGAATGTGATGGTGATGAGCTTTTGACTCTTGTGTTATCTCGGGTCGTGGTACTGGATGGAATGAACATACACTCGGATTTAACTTTGGTGAAATATTTTATTCGCACCTTCTTGTTCACAATATTTAAATCGTATTACAGTAGTCTTTTATTTCAGTGGATCGACTTCCCTAGCATCGCCGGGATTTAATGTCTAAAAATTTAGCGATATTTTGCTAAAAGTGTTTTCTATCACTTTACACTTCGTCTATTTTACGTCCTTTTATTTACTCGCGCACTTCGTATTAACTAACTTATTAAGGTTAGCTAATGTCTTACTTATTTTACACAAATTAACGGTCTTTAAACACTTAGTAAATTTACTTTCACTATTTTATGACAGGCACACATAAAAATACGTCCATCTACCCCAAACACATAGACGCTAATAATAATTTCTTTTGGTTGCGAGTCTAAGATTCCGACTGCCATGTGTACATCCACATACACGTTCATCAAATAGTTCCCGCATTGTTAGGGAAGCGATCCTTAGCCATTTTCCCTTCGCTTTCAATATTGAACACATATAATTCTTTTATTTATACATATATATTAAAATTAAATATGGAAATATTTATGATGTCTTTAAACAAACTTAATTGTTTGTAACAATGAATGATAGTAACACGTTTTCGTCATTTAACCAACTCATACCAACATCAAAAACAAATTACACTCTTAATAAATATTCACATAAACGATTTTCTTTTGGGGTCTTTTAATATTCTGTCTCAAAATATAACGTTCTTTAAAAATATCCACAGATCCTACTGGTTTTATCCATGTCCTATATAGTAGGATATTCTGTCTCAGTGGGTTGTAAGACCTTAATGAATTATAGTTCTGTACACCCCGGTAGACAGTGCACTCATTCCAAAATTTACATTTTCCATCTACTAATTTTTAACCAATGCTTCATTTTGACTTTGATATCCCACTCCTGACACCTTGTCCGGTTGCCATGATGTTGCAGTCTAATGCACTTTGTGGTACTTGTCTCTCCCTGGTCATCGACATCAGCTCAGCACATAGTCAGGTGCATCCAACAACTACTGTATTAATGTATGAAAAATAATTTTGTAAACATCACATGCAAAAAAGAAGTTATAAAATTGATAGAATGTTAAAAGAATTATAACAATTGCTAGGGTATCTCTCCTGTACAGGACGAGGGTGGTG
Source organism: Tenodera sinensis (assembly GCA_030765045.1). NCBI lineage: Eukaryota > Metazoa > Arthropoda > Insecta > Mantodea > Mantidae > Tenodera > Tenodera sinensis. The sequence continues at coordinate 1,505,643 of CM060966.1, forward strand.
GGGGTCAGAATACTGACTCCCACAATCATAAGGTGACTGCTTCATCTTTTAGCGATGTTACCCTTCCATGGGGATAACTACTCAGTAGGCGTTATGAGACAGAGTGCAACCTGGATTATATCTTCCAGGGGGAAAAGGTCCTACACTGGTACTGGGGAATAAACCAGGGACCCCCACGCTATAGACACGCGTGCTACCACTGTACTATGGGGGTGATCTCAAAGCATTATAAAACTAAAATTGTGGCAAAATACCAGAATGTATACACTGTAATTATGTTTTTTGAGCACATTGAACTTCAGGAGATATGTTGTTTGTTGCAGGCGTTGATAATGGCTTCATATTACGCAGCACAGCTAGGCATTGCATTGAGTGTGGTCGACTCCAAGGCATGTTACGACAAAGAGCAGGCACTCATGAGCAGTAAACCTGTCTCACGGAGATCGCGCCAAGCAATTCCACTGCGCTAGACTCGAGCGAGCCAAGTACAACATGACATACTGCCATATAGCTCTAGCCCACCTTGTTCCTAGACCCTGCCTTCTTGTTCCTCTTAGATGTGGGAAAATGATTATTGCTTCAACAGTCTTGCTCCAGTGTTAATACATCTTTCCACAATGCTGATATGATTACAGCACCTCAATAATCACTTCTGTATGTAGAGCTGAGTACTGTAGTTAAATCTGCTAAATGTCTTGTGGACCTTGCTCTCTACTGTAACTTGGCATAGTTCTAATGTTTCACATCATACAAACACCTGACTGTGGAGGGACCGAAAGGCGATGTTTTGTGCCTGTGCCCCACTAGGGACACCCCCTGGGAGGATGGATGAGGTGAATGGATCCTAAGGGCAGCTGGAAGGGTCCCGGCATGGGCTGGCTCAGCTGGTTAGGAGGTGCATGACTCAGAAACCAGTAGGTTCACCTTCCAATCTGTGGGACTAGATTTCAAGATCACATTCTTTTCTTCCCTGCCATGCTGCAGCCACAATGCTCGTCTACACTTCCAACCCTGGAAGAAAGCCCAGCATTCACCTGGCGACCCATGGGTCAGGAAGTTTGGACGCTGAGATTGAACGTGCAACCTCCCACAGTCATCAGGCTCAGTTGTACCTACTTGTATGAATATGGATTTATTGTGCAGTAAAGAATACACACGTTGGTTTGCCCATGACCTTGGACCCTAACTCCTCTGCCATTCGACAGTCTTTGTGACATGTGCTGCTATTTATTGTTTAATGTTCATAATCTTCTTCAAATTTGTCTTTCGATTCTCACTTTTCTTACAGACTTTCCTTATATTCCTTATTATTTTAAAATTAGCAAGTTCATTACAAAATTTGTTTACCCTTCCCCATTTCTCTTTCCTATCTTTGTTAACCATTAGTTAATAATTTCCTTCACCTTACTGATTCACTTTGTTCTTATCTCTTCATCACTTTCCCTTGCTCCTTGTCACACAACTTAGGGCACCATATCCTCTCTTTGGTTTGCTGTATATCAACACACTTTTGTTATCCAACACCCACTTTCATATAACATCATCTTTCCAAATATGTGCATGACTTTTCGTCCATCGCACTCTACCCACATACATAAGACCTGTATCACTATCCTACTTTGTCATACAACATATCTCTGTTTATTTTCACTTATGTTTGAAATTGCCCCATTGCTATTTGAGTGATTTGCACTGCTATCTTTGCTACATACTTGCAACAGTTGCATTGTTAAACAGTATCAATAATAACAATTATCCTGAGACACAACAGCCCATCTGGACCAAGGACCACCACAGGCATCATAAATAGGGTGCAGTAATGGAGGTGGAATGTGGTCAGCACCTGAGTCCCTCCCAGTCAGTCAGGTAGTCTTTGCAACCACGTATTCGTACTTCTCGATCAAGTAGTTCCCCAGGGACCTAATGAGGCTGAGTGCACCCTGGACCAGGACTCCCAGCAGGAGAAAACAGTATCCATGAATAAATAAAACAAGAAACTGCTGTAACACAATCAACCATCAGTGAATTACTTCTGAAACTGGTGTGGAGGACTGCTGTTTCGGAACAATGCTTAATCATTTTCCTACCTCTAGTTGCTGTCTAACAATGTACATTTTTACTAATATTTTAATTCATTTTGAAGTGTTAAAGGCAGTTTAAATTAGGTTGGGGTTGCTTCCTCATGTGAGCACATGCATTGGTAGATTTGCAGTATTGTAGTTGTTGGATGATTGTTGTGTAAGCCAAAGATTGGTATTGACTGACTGACCTTAGGATATTCTCAATTGATGCATCATTTTACGTTTTATTTGCCATGAAATGTTAAAGGCACCTGTGGTTCCTGACGGGAAGAAAAGTTGATTTAAATTGTTCTGTGAGCCTTGATTTCATAATTGGAACCTAACGTTACGTATAGATGAATGAAGTCACATGACTAGCTGCAGTTCCAAGTGTTTCATAGTCACACAAGCTGCACTTAGGTCATATTCTTCTTGAGAGGAACAGTGGCATTTACTTTGTCAGGATGAAACATGTCACAGCAAGTGTTTATTATATTTGTAGGTTTTCCTATACTGTTCGCTTTTCCCCAACTAGTCGTGTGACTCTATTGGATCAACTTTTTCTGCTGCTGATGATTTTCAGCTTTGTCCACTTGCATTCGGCTAAATGGGACCCTAGATATGTAACATTAATTGTATTTCTAAGGTTGTTTCACAATAAAGCAGATAAGAACAAGAAGAGGTAAAAGCAGACGGAGATGGAAAAGCTTATTAATAAGTGTATCAGTAATGACATCCAACACTGATTTTATTTGAAACCAACCAATAGCATTTGGTATCTGAATGCAGGTGAGCCAAGTTTGAAATTCAAAGTGGTAAGCATGTTTAAAAAGCAAGAGAGTTGCAATTTGTGTTTGTTACTCTACATAAAACAGAAACAGAAGGAAGTGTGCATGTAGAAGCTGTTATGGGTCCTGCGCTACCACAGAAAGCTTCCTATTGATTATGTATGGTCCATGTGTTCCCATTCATGCACGGCGTGCCAATGTCTGGGTCGTATGTGTGACTGAGTTAGACTTTAGTTCATCACATTGCATCACCATTTGTCAACTATAAACTAGCTTGGGAGCATGTGTTTCACATTCACAATGTAACACGTATCAGCGTCCACTGATACAGGGCTTCTTCCTGCGTCAGCCATACTCTTTGTACTGTGATATTTCATTGTTGCTCTGGGTTACACTTTTACACTAATACTTTAGCATATGGAAACATTCTAATTCCTCCATTTACAAATTTGAATTTTTCTAGAATACTCCATCTTCATCTGAATGTGAACATTTACAAACAGATATAAAAACCTGTAATTTTCAAATGGATGATTAAGTTCTACATTACTATTTAAATTTATTTTAAATTAAATTAATACATATTTGAATATGACAGACATTCAGCCCACGCTCTTAGCCTGTCATATCCACCCAACAAAATTTCTTATCATACATTTTGCTTCTCTATTGCTATTTAACACATTATAACAAAATTTTTAATTCTGAGAGGTAGAACTGGAACTTAAAAATTCAATGCCACAACTGGGATTTGAACCACAGACCTTCCACTTACCAGGCGGCTGCTCTACCACTGAGCTATTGTGACAAACTGCCAGAATGGCATTAAATTCTCAAACCAGCTCGTATTTTTCCTGGTAAACCACAATGGCAGTCTCACATCAGAGACAAATTACCAATTCCATTTTTTCTTAACTCTACTTAAAAATTGACCTAAGTTCCTGGCCTCCTTTCTAAAAATCCTCTTAAATGCTGTTATCCTATCTCATTTCTCCCATATCTGCACCAGAAATTCTTTCCTCCATACGCCCATTCCTTGGCATTCAAAGACTATGTGCTCCAGATGTTCCTTCCCCCCGCAAATAGGACACAGACTCTGAGGGATGATGCCCTTGCTTAGTCCTCCCAACCTCCAAACACCAGTTCTTAGCCATGTTATTGTCTCCCTTTGTTCTTTCTTTACCTTATCAACATATGTTTCCCTTTCCCATGTTTCCTTCATTGATTGGTAATCTACCAGGGACCTTTCTTTCATTATACCACCAAACAGTTTTTGGATTTCTATGTCTTCAAACCTCTTTCTTAGTATTTTCTAAAATTTGTTATGATTCTTCTCCCCTCTCCTCCAGTAGTCCCCCATCCCATTTAGTTCTAAGTTCTTTTGAATACTACTTGTCCATCCAGATTCCCTAAGACTTTTCCTGGACATTACTAAGAATATTTTATACACATCAAAATGCAGAGACAAACAGAAAGCAACAAAAGCGGCATTAATGTCTTCAAATTTGGTAACCTCATTACAATTATTGACCTACAGATTAGCACTGGCGTTACATCATTACATGATTTAATGGACAAGAAAATAATTTCCCAATGTGAAATCTAAATCATTTGCTTTTTTCTTTCCTTGCAAGATTGGCAAAACTCACGCCAAATTGCTCTTAAAACAAAAATTAATTATATAAATTGATAATCATTTTGTCCTAAGTGCTCTTCTTACAATTTCTAACTTGATCATATTCATAGAAGTTACTAGAGAACTATCTTAATTGGCACAGCAACTGGCGATGGTAAAAACTTGAGTGTCAAAACAATATACAGATAATTTCAACAAAGTTACTTCAAAGGTTAATGCTAATGGCTTCATTGCCAGATGCAAGGCACTAAAAAACAACTTCAAAGGTTAGACATTCTCTCTTGCAAGTATATCTGTGTTATTCATACGACGCTTGTCTTGTCTTCTACTTACACTGAGTGTACTTTATCAACATATCTTGCTCCCGCTGTTTCACTGTCCCTATGTTGCATATTAGGCACCGGATACTGCTACCACAAATCACATACAAACTCTCTTTCCCATTCAGGCTTAAAATAACTATGTGTAGTAAGTGAATCTGGACAACTCACTCCCCCACTCTTGGAGTGCATGCTATACCACCACTCTGGGCCTGTCATGAAAAAGCTGCATTTATATACTTCCCCCTGCATGTTAGGTTCACAAGCTCAGAGCACAACAGCCGAAGTATTCATTATGGCAATTAATGTAAGCTACATTTGACTTCATCATTTTTAAAACATTGGTGCCCTCTGTTGAGATGTGCGTTTGTTCACACATACGCTTCAGTTAGAGTCAGAAGATTGTCTCTAGCCCACCTGTTATGTGTATGTTTGAGTGTAAGTGCAACATTGAACACTGTATACATAAGGCCTTTTTAGGATATTATTAGTTGTCTACCTGTCAGTCACTTGTCACAAATTTATACAAAACAAAAAATTTGCAATTTGTATTCTCTCAAGCTTCCACGGCCATCGTTTAAAATAGTGTGACATGGCTTCTCCATGTCATTAAGACTCTTTGATTTTCAAGGAGGTTGCCATAGAGACAGTTTTGAGTTGTTGAAAAGATCAAGAGACAGAAACTAGTAGTGTGGCTGTACTTGAAGCTTGAGAAAATAAAAAGATTTGCTAAATTTGTTACATTTGGTGTCAGAAGTGGGATTCGTCGAGTTGCTTCTAGTTTCATTACATCGTCGTTAGAAGTTGCAACGTTAGAACCAAGATGGAGGGAGATTCGGAAACCAGGATGATGGCAATGATGAAAGAATTATTTGCCAAAATGGAAACGAGAAACGACAACCTCGCTGCCGAGCTGAAAGAGATGAAGACGGAGCTATTGGCGAAAATTGACGAGCAACTGGCTGGCGTGACGGAAGGCGTGGAAGAACTCGGCGAAAAGGTGGAAGACCTCTGCCAGCACGTGGACGTCGTGGAGAACGACGGGGAACGTCTTGGCGCCCTGGTAGTAAGAGTTGACGAGAGCGTCAAAGTACTGGATGCCAGGGGCAGACGGAATAGCGCGGAGCCGGGGAGGGAGCACCTAGTGGCCGAGGCGACAGTTGCGCCCGTTTCGGATGATATGAGGGAAGACGTGGAACAACTCGGCGAACGGATTGGCATGACGAAAGACGTGGAACAACTCGGCGAACTGATTGGCATGACGGAAGACGTGGAACAACTCGGCGAAAAGGTGGAGGACCTCTGCCAGCATATGGACGTCGTGGAGGACGACGGGGAACGTCTTGGCGCCCTGGTAGTAAGAGTTGACGAGAGCGTCAAAGTACTGGATGCCAGGGGCAGACGGAATAGCGCGGAGCCGGGGAAGGAGCACCTAGTGGCCGAGGCGACAGTTGCGCCCGTTTCGGAAGATATGGGGGGACCGTCGGGGCCATCCAATCACCTGACGCATAGTGCCGTGAACGGAAGAATGGTGGACATCATCGTGGACGGCAGGATACAGGAGAGGCCGTGCCGAGCACGAGTGAACACGAGTGCAGCGGTGGACGCGACTCGCGCGGATGTGGTGGGGTTTGTTGCCGGACCCATCGGAAGCAAGGTGGCTGCGAAGGTGCGCCAGAGAGGTCGGCGGACATGGTACCTAGTGAGCCGTTTCAAAGTGCGCAGGATGGCCCGTCAACACACCAGGAAGAAGGGCAACTGGACGAGGGACCGTCAAGACCGGCGGTACTGTTGCAGAATTTCGAAGCAGGATGGCATACATCGTCCTACCTGGACCAAGGGACACTATCCAACAGCGATACCTAGGATCGTGCCCCCTGGAGAGCGAGGTCCTACTGGCCCTCAAGGTTTACAAGGATTCCCTGGCCCTCAGGGTCTGGTAGGCTTGCCTGGAATGAAGGGTGAACGGGGCAATCCAGGACCTCCAGGACAAGCTGGTGCACCAGGACCTGAAGGACCTAAGGGTGACTCAGGCTCTCAAGGACAACATGGAGCTCCAGGACAACCTGGTCCACAGGGCCCTCCAGGAGACAGAGGACTTCCAGGATTACCCGGCCCAACAGGACCTGCTGGCCTCAGAGGTCAGAGAGGTGCACAAGGTGAGACAGGTCCACCAGGGAAGCCAGGCAGTGAAGGACCTCCAGGACCACAAGGTATTGCAGGACCTCTAGGACCACCGGGACCAATTGGAGAACAGGGACCAGAGGGAGCACCAGGTAAAGCAGGAACACCTGGTATTGCAGGAAGACCGGGAGATAAGGGACCTGTAGGACCTTCACGACCTCCGGGAACTCCAGGGGCACCAGGTCTTCCAGGGCCACCTGGTCCAAATGGACCTCCAGGACCAGCAGGAGAACGGGGTCTTCGAGGAGAAACTGGACCACAGGGTGTAGAAGGGCCACAGGGAGCTAGAGGAAAGCCAGGACCTCCAGGGCCAGAGGGAGGTAAGGGTGATAGAGGAGAAGAAGGTCCAAAGGGTGCAAAAGGACACCGTGGTCTCATTGGTCTACAAGGGTTACCTGGACCTCCAGGAGACAAAGGCATGACTGGACCTCCAGGATTGTCGGGAAAAGATGGTGAACCTGGAACTAAAGGTATGCCTGGAAGAGATGGAAACCCAGGACCTCAAGGTATACCAGGACCACCAGGCCCTCGTGGACCACCAGGAGAAGAGGTTCGATGGGTTAATCCACCGGGGCGCAAGGGAGATGCCGCAGTGATAGTGCTGGTCGGGACGACCAGCTCTGAGGAGGGAGCAGTGTGACATGGCTTCTCCATGTCATTAAGACTCTTTGATTTTCAAGGAGGTTGCCATAGAGACAGTTTTGAGTTGTTGAAAAGATCAAGAGACAGAAACTAGTATGGTGTGAGAGTTTGGAAAGATTAAGAGACAGAAACTAGTAGTGTGGCTGTACTTGAAGCTTGAGAAAATAAAAAGATTTGCTAAATTTGTTACAATATCTTGGCTATCCGGTTGTTGCCGCGTCAAATTATAAAATGCCGACGTTTCGACCATCTTGTCGTGGTCGTTATCACAGGCAAACTGCGCCGCTATGTAGCAGCTAGTCAACTTATATACTGGCAAACAGGTGAAAGGTGGGTAAATGGTGAGCCCTGATAGGCTGGGCAGTCTCTGCATTGCGGCAGTCCTTCTGCATTGCTACGTCACTGCCATAGAATCATTACACTGCGGCACTGCCATAGAATCATTACACTGCGGCACAAATGACGTGGTGTTCTTGTGTTTTGTTCTACCCATGGCCGTAAACCATCACGGTCTCGTGTGGGGAAAGGGTGGGGTCTAAATAGAGGTGGACAGATGTATGAATGTTGGAATGCCATTTGTTTTCAAGGGCATGCTCTTAGGGTTTTCCAACATCACCTTACATAGGAAGGGTTCAGTATGATATACCTGATACAATACCCTAAGAAAGTCTAAGGTAGCTGCGTGGTGCCTGGGACATGCAAAAAAAGATGGTTAATATCCCCTATTTTGCCACATTCACAAGCATTTGAATCACGTATACACTGTTCATTAAGAGATTAGAGGAGACGTTAACAAAGCCACGTGCGTTTTGGCCACAGCGCGCCCTCTTGACACTTTCGCCGTGTAAATAGTCCCTTGAAGAAATACTGTTACTAAGATCTGAAATGTCACTTAATGTTTGCTAAAACATGAACTAAGTGTACAAAGCATAGTTAAACTGTAAGAATACGCAGTTAAGTGAATCTGTAACCAGCCTAATTCATTCTGCACGCGCATTATTCAGTATGAAAGTAGCATGGCGGAATAAGTGAGTGTTGTAAAACATAAGTGCGGCAAACTGTTGCGAAGTGGGGAAAAGACAACAATATTGAGCGTATTTAACAAGTTCTGCGAGAAATATCCCGAACTTGCTATCGAAGACGTGATGAAATTAACATCCTAGTTTACCGGTGTGTCAGTTGTAAGTATTGACAGCACATGCAAAGAAAAACCGTCAGTTGAAGATCCCGGCCAAAAGCTTCCACGTACCACATAAATGGTGGATGTAGTTTGCGACGAATTTGTGAGTGTGAGATCTGCAATCCGTCGAAAAGTTCACCAGTTCTTTGTTAACAATGAACCCCCAACTTAAACAAAGTGCTGTTGGCAGTTAACTCTGATCCCGATCTTCCAGATTCAAAACGAACTTCTCTCCACAAGCTGCTTCTGGAGATTGGTTTCGAGATTGTGAGCAGGAAATAAACAAGTGTTATTGTGGACAGAGATTACCTAAGTAGCAGTTAATTTCCATATGCTACATGCTATTTGGATCAAGTAAATATATCCTTTTAGTAGTGTAAAATACCTACGCGTAGCGGTAGGTAACTGTGTTGCGTCATTGTGAATGCACGTGGCCGTGGAATGATACAAACCGGTGCTTTGTTTATATCTCCTATAATCTCTAGATGAACAGAGTATTGATTGATTCGGTATAAATAGGCTGGTGTCAATGCCACATTGAGTAGCACCCTAAAATAACTGGAATAAGCTATTTTGGGTATACTCGGCTTATGCTCGAGGAATAGTCTGAATTGGGTACATATATCCTCCAACGGAGTATGCCGCGAATCGTAGCGGCTTAAGATCTCCGTCAATATGTCTCTCGGGGGTGTTAAAAATTCCAGTGTGACCGTGGGAAATCTGGTCGCGGCTTTGGCGGCGGCGTCGACTATTTCGTTGCCAGATATTCCGACATGACTGGGTATTCACATGTTTTTTTCCCTTTAGTGAAAGAACGGTTAAAAAAGATTCCATTAAATGGACAGATAACGGGAATGGGAAAAGAAGGGCGTACCTCAACAGATTCAACATTTTGGGAAGTGTCATTTGCAACTGTGATCAAACAGACCAGACAGTGAACCACTTATACTCCATTCAGCGTTAGATCCGCACCTTGTATCTCTCCGCGATAACCTGATGTAATCACCTGCGACTAACACAAAACAAGCACCACGTGGACTCATACCTCGTATTTATGTTGCAACAGAACGATATTTACTCAGGAATTTTAGAAATATCGCGTTACATTTAAGTAGTCTTTACCGGGGTTATCGTACGTCTTGAAAACTCACAGATAATCGCCGATATTTAAGGTTCTATATTTTATGGTGTGTTTTGGTTTCGGCGTATTGCGAGTTCGTTGTTGATGGCTTATGTTTACATCGAGTGCGGATCTAACGGTGGAGCGATTATAGTTTATGAGTGTTCTCTACTGACAAATGAAAGACAAAGAGGTGGACAGTGGCCAGTAAACTATAATGTTCTTGTCATGAACTACACAAAGGAATTTTTGAACTATGTGAACAACAGACAGAAAAGTTTGGAGAAAACATTTGTTAAATTGAAAAACTGAATAGTGTTATTTATAGAATTGCATGTAGTCTTAATATGTAACGGAACCTTTCTATCGCATGTTGTTGGTTTTATATTCTATGTGCCAATTCTGTCAAACCTCGATTATTACTCTCCAATTTCTCTTTCAACACTTTGTTACTACTCTCTACCTCTTTCTCTATCTCTTCAGTTAAACTTTGGGTCGTCATTTCTAGCTGTTCAGTCAAACACTTATTTTCCTTTCATTCAACAGCCCCAGCAGGTTAACTTACCACTGGTGTTTGACATTCCCTGCCAGAATGACCATCCCTTAGCTGTTCTCTTTGATCTGATACATTTACATTTCTTCCTACACTTCTATCTCCTGAATTTTACTATCTACTACAGACTGTTCCAACATCTTGCCGTTTCTAAGAACAATCTACCTAAATAACACTGATAAAGTAGTTTAACACTCAGTACCTTACTATTGTTGCTGCACACTGGTGTTACCACCGTCCCTGATGTTACTGGTCCACTACTTCCGCAGTCTCTGTTGGTTCTCTTCTTCTCGAATATCGTTGGCCCAATCCTCGTCGTCTTATCGTGCCACATTACCTGCTTAGGTAATGCGCATGCCAAAACTGATTCTGGATCGTGTTGGAACAAACCTATGAATGTGTACATAAGTTGGATCAATCAGTATATCCAATACTGCGATTATTAGGAGGAAAAAAGTGCAAAAAAAATTATGTGAAACTGGTCCTTTATTGAAGAGCCTGGGCAAACAAGAAACCCGATGTATGGTGAAAAAATGTGAAATTGCACTTCTACCACGACTGTAGTTGAAAAGACGGAGCCTGTTAGGCATAGGTATAGTGTATATTAATTCTATTCACCTGGCTTTTAATGATGTGCCTAGCATCTTCCGAAATGTCGGGTTCCAACAGCAAAGGTCTACCACATTTGAAGAAAACTCTAACAGCCGGCAGACAGTGAAAGAAATTATTGCGTTCTTCAAAGAACCTGAATAGAAGATGATCATCGCCAACACGGCTCCATAGCTAATGTAGAATTAAGGATTTGTGTTTTTAATCATAAATATTTAGCTCGTTTAAGTAACTAATCCCTTAAGGCCCGCGTGTGTGTCTGTGTGTCAGTCCCTCGACGGCATAAAAAGTAGGTTAGAAACCAAAGTTGGTATTTCAGTTTAATGCCTTTCAAGGATGCGTTGTTGTTGTAGCATTTAACGCCCGCTTTTACTACTACGGCACCGCAGGCGGTGACATCGATGATACATGGAATGAAGATGGAGCACCGGTGGAATGAGATGGCGGGGGAAACCGGAGAAAACCCGCCCTAACGCCGCTTCGTCCACCACGAATACCACACGAGGGTCCCTGGGATCGAACCTGGGCCACCTAGGTGGTAGGCGAGCGCGCTAACCGCTCGGCCACGGCGCCGCCTTTCAAGGATGCGACACGAAGATTATGATGAAAATGGCTTCACCACAAACCACCCTTCACATGGACAAATTTCCGACAATTTTAGTCTTCTTGAAAATGGCTCTAACGATTTTGACTAAAATGCCATATATTTCAGATATTTTATGGCATATGAAATGCATATCTTGAAGTTTCTGGCTATAGCCACTGTAGTATTTATTTTGGATCACTTTTGTATGACTGGTAAACCGTTGGATATAGACAAAATCTGACTGTACAAAAAAAATGTACCTTTTGTTAAAATACCCAATTAGGTCTTAATAATTGTTTTGTAGAGTGAACCATCTCGGAGATATGCCTTGTTAACTGTGTGATTTTTGGAGAACTTAATACTTCTGTCAAACGGAAAATCGTTATTAGATTTTTATGTTGATCGTGCAAAGAGAACGGAATTTGTAAGTTTTAAAAGACTTGACTATGCTTAAAGCCTATTGTATTCCCATTGTATCCAGAAAGGAGATAAACAATAAGATAATTTCTGCAAATGTTTATCTCCACTAACACGAAGAAGATATAAGAATAGGAGTTTGTAATAATGGTTAGTACAGGAGTAGAGAATCATGTGGGTGCAATACATCAGATTTTTATAATTATAGACCAACATTTCCAGAGTGTGGCGATTTATTATTATCATGAAACAGGTTTCAAATTTGCCTCCTAAAGTACCGCAAAGTCCAATGTTTGTATGCTAAATTGCAATTTAAAACTAGACTGTAGGCCAGATTAGAGCTACAGCGGAGGAAACTGCCGCACATTCTTTATACTCAGCTTTCCACTAATTACCTTTTTCTTTATAAAACGTACCTTTTCTCAGGAACTATTGGATAGAACTGGATGAATTTTTTGAGATTATTACATAGGTGATTTTGAAACTGAACAGTAAACATTACTCATTCTGCTAAACACTGTCTCTAAAAAAATCAGAACTTAAAAGTTGATTTGTTTTTTAAAATTAAACATTAACACTATATTATGCAACGAGACTATCATGGTAGTAATTAAGATGCGAGAATCGTATTTCCTAATTTTCACACGAGCGTGTTAATTATTGCTCTTATAGTTAAGCTTCATACAATTTATGCTCGACCATATACCTAATTTTATAGTTGAAATGTTGTAAAATGCGTACCAGGGACAATGACCTGCATATTCATCAGCTGATATTTTAGGTTTTGCGCAGGCGCTAAGCGATCGATTCGTTTGCAACACGTCACAGCTGCATGATGAAAATTATAACCTTGGAATGCCACGTAACGTTGAAAAATGGAAGGCAAATTGCATGTATTTGTTTCAGACGAAACTTTATAATTTATTTATTGTACAATTGGTGAAATTAATTTTCGGGATGTCCTTAGTGCAATATTGTTGGAAGTTGAAGTTGTATTGACGTCAATTTGTGTAAGTTGTCAGCAGTGCCCGACAATTTAGCGTTTTCTTAACTCATGCCAGTTGCGTTTCGAGATTTAATCGATACCTATTGCGCTTTGCCATTGCTGCATGGGAATTCTATGATTGGTGAAACACCTATCATTTAATGAAAATTGAGTTCTCCTGTTGGATGAAGACCAGTCGTTTAATGAAAGTTTGAAATTAAGCAGGACCATTAAAGGATCGCTATCAGACTTATAGTTAATAGATTTGGGCATGATGGAGCATAAAAGTAATTAAAGCACAAGTTACAAATATTATAGGTTAAGATTATTAAGCATGTATGATAGTGCGTATACATTTTGGTTTAATTCAGTTTACATTTCACAGTAAATTAACAAACAAAAAGGTGAATATGCAACTCATCGTGGTTCGTTCACCAAGCTCATTGGTATGGCTCTTTGACCTCCATGAGTCAAGTTATGCGTTTTTAAAGTTGACATTTGAGTGAAGCTCTTACCACAAATGCTACACTTGTGGGGCCTCTTACCCTCGTGAATTAGATTATGCATTTTCAAATATGACAACACAGCAAAGCTCTTATCACAAATTGCGCACTTGTATGGCCTCTTACCCTCATGATACAAATTATGTATTTTCAAACCTGAGAGGTGAGTAAATCTCTTATCACAAGTTTTACATTGGTGTGGCTTTATACCCTCGTGAACCAAATTGTGATTTTTCAAATCTGAAGACCGAGCAAAGCTTTTATCACAAGTTTTACATTGGTGTGGCTTTTTATCCTGATGAGTGACAAGATGGACTTTCAAATATGACATGCGAGTAAAGCCTTTATCACAGGTTTTACACTTGTGTGGTGTTTTACCCTCATGCATCTCTACATGCATCTTCAAAGCTGCTAACCGAGTGAAGCTCTTATCACAGGTTTTACACTTGTGTGGTTTTTTACCCTCATGAATCCAGTTATGTGTTTTGAAACTTTCTAAGCGAGTAAAGCTCTTACCACAATATTCACAGTTGTATGGCTTTTTATCCTCATGAATCAAATTGTGCAACCTCAAGCTTGATAACCAAATAAAGCTCTTATCACAAGTTTTACACTTGTGTGGCTTTTTATTCTCGTGCATTAAATTATGCTTTTTCAAACTAGATAACCGAATAAAGCCCTTCTCACAACTTGTGCACTTGTGTGGCTTTTCGTCATTATGAATCAAAGTATGTTTCTTCAAGTTGGACAACTGAGAAAAGCTCTTAGAACAAATTCTACACTCGAATGGCTTTTTGCCTTCATGAACCAAGTTATGTGTTTTCAAACCTGATAGCCTAGTAAAGCTCTTATCACATATGTTACATCTGTATGACTTTCTGCCCTTACGAAACGATTTGTTTTCTTTCAATTTGCTGTATGTTGGCTCATCACCACATTGTTTGGAGAGAACTTCTTCTTCTATTGATATTTCTGTGATAATTTCTTTACTTTCACACTTAAAATTAACCTTTTCATCATAGAGAGTTTTGTCTTTTCCTGAGACTTCAGCAGAGAGTAATGGAAATCTATCACTGCCATGTAGTTCATTGCGTATTCTGAAATGTTGGATGATTTGGCTAGATTAAATATAATAGCAAAATAATTTAACATGAAAACAAAATGTGTTAAAGGTAGGTAAATGCTCAAACTATGAACAACTCAGTTATACATGCTTGAAATAAAGCAACAAATTGTGTCATTACACTGAATTGGCTGTTATTTCACATTGTTACATAATTAATACCACCTCTCAAAATACAGAAATAAAGCAATACAGCCAGTTTGTAAGAAAAGAAACAATTCAGAGCTAGACCATTCTAACGAAGCGGGCAGAACCTTTATTGGTGTGCAAAATCTAGGTCACCAACCTTCGTTACTTCGAAACGCACGTGCCCAGGTCCGACGTCACTCAAGAAGTATTTTCACTAGTGCCTCAGGGTCCACGACAATTGCTGACATAAGCATGTGTGGTATTTCTCGATGAAATATCGCTACATTTTGCCTCTTTTAGTATCCGTAATACTTTCAACTTTAACAGCAAACTTTTATATTCTCAATATTCACGGTCACGGTGGGGTCACGAAGCAATGTATAAGTCATCCGCATACGCTAAGGTGATAAACAAGGCAGCAGGATGAGAATATCGGTTGAAGTTGTTATGAAACATGAGAATCAGCGGTTCTGTACACAGCATACAGCAACGTGGAGAGCGGACAACCTTGTCAAATTACACTTCTTAAGGGCACTGTTAATTCGTTAATCTGAGTTAGCATACAAGAATGAGAGGACTTGTAAAAGTTGCTGCGGTAGACCCAATTTTAGCAGCGTTCTAAACAGGTAGGCACGATTAGTATTATCAAATTCCCTATGAAAGTCCAGAGATAGAATACTGGCAGTCTCATGAGAATGAGCGTCAAAATGTAAAATCGTATCACGAATGAGGTGGAGGTTTTCAGTGATCAGTCGCCTGGCACACCACATTTTTGTTCTTTGCCGATAAGCTCATTCAGTGCTGGACGAAGTCGGTTCCCTAGGATTTTGGCGAAAAGCTTTTAGTCAGCGTTTAATGTGATAGACCGATATTCATCTAGCTAGTTTTCGGTGCAGAGTTTCTGGGAATTAAGACGATTAGTCCTGCGTTGGATCACCCGGTGTGTGTTGTAGTTCTTCGTAAAAACGTAGAAGGGGCGGCTGAATGAATTCCCAGTAGAGTTTGTAAAACTCATAGCCAATACCATCCGGACCAGGAGCCGATTAGGAACTGGCAGTGGTTAGTGCAGTCACTATCTCCTCAGACGTCAAGGGACCGGTGAGAGCACTGTTTGCCTCCTCCGGCACCACAACGGTAACATGCGCCAAAAGTGAGTTCTGTGCATCAGCCACTTTAGGCCAAGTGTAAAACAGTGTGGCGAAATATACCTCCGCCTGACGTAGAATGTCTCTAGAAGAGATTAGTTGTACGCCGTCAGCGGATACCAAAGTGCGGCTGTAGCGGTGCTTTTCAGTTGCAATATGACAGTGGGACCCTTTATCATCTTCAGCAACGGATACTGTGCAGGAGCGTATCTTAACACCATTCATCAGCCGTACTGTAAATCGGAGAAGTTGCTTTACATTTTGGATCTCCTCTGCTACTGGAAAACCTTGACGCTGTTTCCCTAAGAGTTCCTGTAATAGCTGCTGGTAGTACTCGCGGATATTTCAGTGCTCCCGGGATTTATAGTAACCAGCAGTTTTAAAACAGGAGCGATTGGTTGGTTTGTAAATCCGGGGCCATTTTTGTAGTACAGTCGCGTTGCTGTAAGTCACTCCTCGGTTAGCTATCTTCCACCAGGATGCAAAATCAGCTCTTATTGCCGCATCTGAAAGCAGAGACGTGTTTAGCTTCCAATAACCTCTTCCTGGGGCAGGGATTTTCTGATCAACTGTCTTATTGATTAGCAGAGCTTGGTGATCGCTAATTGCAGTAGCCCGCACTATAGCGTTTAATACCTTGCTACGACTGTGGCGATTGACGTAAAATCTGTCAATACGTGACGCAGATACGCCCCTATCAAACGTAAACTGCGCCGTATGATCGTGAAAGAGTTCCCAAGCATCAATTAGCTGCAATTCACTACACAAGCGTTGTAATAAACGGCTTCTCGACGTACTTGGGATTAACTAAATTTACCGTCCTAAACGGCGAGCACCTTTTCGGGACATCCCGTTACCTATACAATCTCAACTACACCTCTTATTTTCGGATTTGTCCGTAGGTGAGGATTATAGTATATTTAATTGGTAAGTATTTGTATTTGCCAACAAATTGATAATGAACTGGTGTCTACAATGTGTAGAAACACACATAATTGTACTTCTGCACCGAGAAAATGTGTAACAGATTGTTAAACGTAATTAAACGTCTTTAAGTGCTGCTCTTCTGTTGAACATTCATGCACTTTATCCCTTATATTATAATACTATAAGCTTATAGCGTACATTATAAGACATACGTGAGCTGACGATATTGCACACTGTCGATGAACAAAGTTACACGTTTTAAATATGTATGAACCCCTTCCTGTGAAGATTACATTTGTATGGTCGTTTCCCCTCAAAATCACATTGTTACAAATGACAAGAGCAGTTCCTTATTTCCCTTAACCGGATCACAATTAACAACTCGTGACCTTGAAACTCGAAGTGTTCTGTTCTATCGTAACCTTGACATGAAACACTGCTCAATCGTTCACAGATCACTGTGACAATTACACTCACTAAAAACTGCCTTCCCTGCATATTCGAGAATTAGGTATTACCAATTTCTCTGGAAATCCACTTATGTTGAAGCTTATAGTAAAAACCCGGGATTCGAAGCTTCTGGAACCGTCTGGAATCCGCTTTTCTCAGCCGACATTGCACAGGCGTTGCCTAGGAACGTAGTGGTGGCTGATTTCGAAGTTACACCAAGTCATCGAATGTGATAAATTACTTAACGCCTCGTAAACATATTACTCGTGAGTCAAACGGTGCGACTTCAAAGTTGATGACTGAGTAAAACTCCTACCACAAATGTCACACTTATGTGACTTTATACCGTCATGAATCAATTTATGTGCTTTTAAGCGTGACAAAAGAGTAAAGCTCTTGCCACAAATTTCACATTTGTGTGCCCTTATACCATCGTGAATCAAACGATGTGATTTTAAATGTGACAAAAGAGTAAAACTCTTTCCACAAATTTCACATTTGTGCACTTTTATACCTTCATGAATCAAATTATGTGATTTTAAATTTGACAACTGCGTAAAGCTCTTACCACAAGTTACACACTTATGAGGTTTTTTGTCCTGATGAATCAAATTGTGCATGTTTAAATATGAAATTCGTGTAAATGTTTTCTCACAAATGCCACATTTATGTGGCTTTATGCCCTCATGAATTAAATTGTGTGATTTCAAAGATGATGCAGTGGTAAAACTCTTGTCACAAATTTCGCACTTGTGTGGTCTTTTACCCTCGTGGATTAAATTATGCAATTTTAATTGTGACAACTGAGTAAATCTCTTGTCACAAATTTGACACGTGTGTGGCCTGTTACCCTCATGAATAAAATTGTGCCTTATCAAACTTGCTAAGGCAGTAAAGCTCTTTTTACATATTTTACACTCGTGTGGTCTTTTACCTTCATGAATCAAATTATGCAACTTCAAACCTGACAGGCGAGTAAAACTCTTATCACAAATTTCACATTTGTATGGTTTTATACCCTCATGAGTCCGCCTATGTATTTTCAACTTAGACAAATGAGGAAAGCTCTTATCACATATGTCGCACCTGTGTGGCTTATCGCCCTTCAGAATAAAATTACTTTGTTTCACGTTCACAACTTTGTTGTCAGATGGTTCTGAGGACACATATGCTTCCACAGTTGGTATTCCTGTGATATTACTTTCACATTGAGGATGATCATTTCCACTGCAGAAGCTTATGTCCCCTGAGACTTCAGCTGAGGCCAGAATACCGCCAGAAACTGCCTCTGTGCATAATCTGAAAATAGAACCCCTATTAGCTGACAATAGTGCATGCTCGTGATTTATCGTCAACTGTATGTTTAAATTTAAATATTCTTTACTTTACGTCGTATACCAAAGTTGGGTAAACGAGTGCTCACCGAACCTGCCGAAC
Organism: Tenodera sinensis; assembly: GCA_030765045.1. Classification (NCBI taxonomy): domain Eukaryota; kingdom Metazoa; phylum Arthropoda; class Insecta; order Mantodea; family Mantidae; genus Tenodera; species Tenodera sinensis. The sequence continues at coordinate 1,524,437 of CM060966.1, forward strand.
ATGTCCTGAAATAGCAATGTGCAGTCTGTCCACCAGCTGGTCAGTATACAATTCTAAGTATACAGCGATATCTGAAAATGGAATCATACTTCTGGTTGCACGTAGCGTAGGAAACACTATATTTTACTGCCATGCCGTGCTAACCTCTGCACGTATGCCTTAGACGTGTTTTGCAGATGGTACTACGAGGGTCAATACATATGCATTGAGACGTAGAAGACTGGCTACCCCTGGGCCAATTGCATTGTCAAAATAGCTAACTGATTGGTAATATAATGGACCATAGTTGTACCATTCACTTTTGTTCAGTTTTTTTTTAAGTCTGAAAACTGAACATTTTTAAGTACAATGGAGATTGAGAAAGCATTTTCGTGCAATTTATTTGGTACAAGTTCAACTGTGACTTAAGTGAAATACAGTCACTTGAGTATCTCAGGAGTTTTGGGGGACTATTCTGTTATGTGCCACTGTTACACTGGTTTGTAGAACTTAAGAGGGGGCGGCAGCAGTAAGAACGTGTGTCGAAAGTTTGTAACTGTATTTATGGCTAGAGTAGGTAGCATATTTAACTGATAAGGATTTCTAAGTGATTACACATATATAATGAACTGACGTTTACAATGTGCAGAAATATACATAATTCTACTTTTGCATTGAGAAAATGTTTAACAGATTTTTGTAATCTCTACGGATAACAAATTGACAGTAAATTTGAATTAAACGTCTTTAATTGCTGCTCTTGTGTTGAACATTCATGCCCATTATCCCTTCCCTTACATTTTAATACTAGAAGCTTATAGCGTACATTATAACACATATATGAGAAGCTGACAATATTACACACTGTCGATGAGCACAAGTTACAACTCAAAGTGTTCTGTTGTATCGTAACTTTGACATGAAACACTGCTCAACTGTCCATAGATCGCTGTGACAATTACTCTCACTAAAAACTGCCTTAACTGCATATTTGAGAATTAGATACCTACTACCAATCACTCTGGAGATACACTTATGTTGGAGTTTGTAGTAAAAACCCGGGATTCGAAGCTTCTGGAACCGTCTAATCCACTTTTCTGAGCCGACATTGCACAGCCGTTGCCTAGGAACGTAGTGGTGGCTGAACATGATGTGCGGCCGGAGTTGAAAGTCATCGAATGTGATAAATTACATAAGACCTCATATTACTTGAATATTTTTTGAGTCAAATGACCCGATTTCAAAGTTGATAGCTGAGTAAAACTCCTGCCACAAATTTCGCACTTGTGGTTTTATACCGTCATGAATCAATTTATGTGCTTTTAAGTGTGACAAAAGAGAAACTCCCACAAATTTCTCATTGGTGTGCCTTTACTAAAACTGAACTACACCACGGCGCAACAATCCATTCGTGAATCAGATGATGTGATCTTAAACGTGACTTCTCAATAAAGCTCTTCCCACAAATTTCACATTTGTACGGTTTGACACCATGAGTGAAATTATGTTTCTTTAAATGCGACAACTGCCTAAAGCTCTTACCACAAGTGGTGCACTTATGTGGCTTTATGTCAGCATGAATTAAATTATGTGATTTCAAACCAAATACAGTGGTAAAACTCTTTCCACAGACTTTACACTTGTGCTGCTCTGTGCACGGTGCAACAATTAATTCGTGAATCAGATGATGTGATCTTAAACTTGACTTCTCAATAAAGCTCGTCCCACAAATTTCACATTTGTGCGGTTTGCCACCATGAGTGAAATTATGTTTCTTTAAATGCAACAACTGCCTAAAGCTCTTACCACAAGTTGTACACTTATGTGGCTTTATGTCAGCGTGAATTAAATTATGTGACTTCAAATCCAATACAGTGGTAAAACTCTTTCCACAGACTTTACACTCTGTGCTATGATGAACTGAATTATGTGATTTTAAATTTTGCAGATAAGTAAACCTTTTATCACAAATGTCGCACTTGTGTGGTTTTTTACCTTCGTGAATTAAATTATGCAAATTTAAGTGTGACAACTGGGTGAAGCTCTTGTTACAAACTTGACACTTGTGTAGCCTCTTACCCTCATGAACTAAACTGTGCCTTATCAAATGTGGCAAGGCAGTAAACCTCTTATTACAAATTTCACACGCGTGTGGTTTTATATCCTTATGAATCAAATTGTGCACTGTCAAACCAAACAGACGAGTAAAAGTCTTATCACAAATTTCACATTTGTACGCTTTTTTATCCTCATGAGTCAGCTTATGTAATTTCAAATTATACGACTGAGTATAGCTTTTATCACATATGTTACAACTGTGTCGCTTTTTGCCCTTAAGGATGGAATTCTTTTGGTTCACGTTCAAAGTTTTGCTCTCAGATGGTTCTGAGCAAACATATTCTTCTACAGTTGGTATTCCTGTGATATTACTTTCTTCACTTTCACGTTGATGATGACTCTTTCTATTACAGAAGCTTATGTCCCCTGAGACTTCAGCAGAGGGCAGAACATCACCAGAAAGTGCCTCTGCGCATAATCTGAAATATTGGGAGTACAATAAAATCAGAGAACTAAATCTGAAAACGGAACCTCTATTAGCTGACAATACTGCATGCTCATGAGTTCTCGTCAACTGTATGTATATACTCGTATACTGATATTCTTCACTTTACGTCCCGCAAACATTATTTCCAAGTCCAATACCAAACGTGAGTAAACGAGTGCTGACCGACCCTCAAACAGCAGTGTACCAGCTAGTGGTCCCTGGCGATATCTGAAACTGGAATCATATGTATCGAAACGGAAAATTGTTCGCCTCTGGGTAAAATGTTGCTTTGTCAAAATAGCTGACTACTTGGCAATGCAATGGTAGCAGCACATCATTACTGCACCATTCAATTTTGCTCAGTTTATGTTTTAGGTCTGGAAACTGAACGGTTTTTTTTCAAGTACAGGGCTGACAGATAAAACTGGCCCGTGTTATAACATTGGTTTAAATAAACTTCCAATGATTTGAAACAAACTTTAATAGAATAGCATAATCAAATGAAATACATTAATCTTCATTATAAATGTTGAAGGTGCGCTCCATCTGCATATAGACACTTATGTGCACGTCTTAAGAGGTTCGTGAAACCATGTGTCAATTCCTCATGGGTGATGATGCGGATGCCATCCCTGATGTTATCCTTGAGATCATCAATGACATGGGAATTCTGCCCGTACACTTTTCCCTTCAAACCCCATTAAATAAAAATCATATCGACAAATCTAGAGATCGCGGTGGCCATAAAGTTTTTTCTCACAGTCCTTTCTTCAGTAAACATCTGATTAATACGGGTAAGTGATCTCTCAGATGTGACATGTTGCCCCATCTTGTTGAAGGAAGCTGTAATTATGCTCCTCTTCTGTCGATTGAGAATAAAATTCATCCAAGAACGTCAAGTAGACACGCGTGTTGACTGTGGTGTCGAAGATAACACTGATGAAGCCTTTCGCAGTCATAACGCACCACATAGGACCTTTTGGTCGTGCAGGGCTTGCTCGAACAATAGGTTAGGATTTTGAGTCGTCGAATACCTGCTCTTCTGACAGTTTACATATCCCTATTAATGAAACCACGCCTGATGAACATCAGCGAGTTCATATGACCATTTGCAATCATATTCAACATGTTCTCGGGCTTCTAGCCAGGTGTAGTGTGCAGAGACATCGACGTTTAGGGAGTGTACATCTCTCCCATCATCTAAAATAATTTGCTTATTACGCCAGGAAGGGAAGGAAGGCTAATGGGAGGAAGTTGGGGGGATTTAGGGGAGAAGTGTAGTGTGACTGGGAGGTTTCGCCGAAGCACCCTCGTTAGTCCGGGAATGCAGCCGGTAGATTACCAGCATCGAGGTGAGGATTTCCGGGTGATAGACATGTCCGAGGCCCTGACTATCACACGCGGGGAGTCTGACGTGAGACAGGATTGCGAAGTGACGGATAAAGTCTAGGGGATTCTGGATGTTGAAGGTGGCCAGTGGCCAGTGTCTTGGGTTGATTGCGTCCTCTGTACGGCGGAAATGGGTTGCTGGTCGTGGGAGTTCCATTGGGAGCATAGTCAGTAGTGCTGAAGTCTTGATATGTCTCATTAACCGGTTTGGAGCTCTTATCTTGTATTATGGCCTCTATGGCGACGATGCTTGGAAGTGTGAAACTGTCGGTGTTTGATTTGACGTCGGTTTTGATGTCCGAAGTTTGAGAACTGATGTTGTTTTTAAGTTCTTGTATTTTCTCCAAGATGTGTTGATCATTGGATTGAAGTTGATCATAAATGGCTCCAAGGCGACGATCTCCAGCATCTAGTCGGGAGAGGACGTCGGTGATATGTTGAGAGTACTGTCTGGCACTGATGGTGATAGTCTATTGTAGTCAGCGAGGAATCCAGTTGGTTAAGTGCTGCGGTGTTGGCTTCAGAAAGAGCGGTGATCTCATTCCGGGCTGCGGTGATAGCTTCAGCTAGGCTAGCGAGCTGTGAATTAACGACGTTGCTGGTTTCCATGATTATGCTGAGTTGTGCCTCGATGTTGCTGAGTCCAATTTCTTACGTATTTGTTGATGTAGTGGAGTCTTATTGTGGTTGAAGTCGTTGTGGCGTCGGCTGGTTCTGCTGTCGTGGTAGATGTGTCGAAGTCCGCCGAATAGTTGTAGCTGCGTTGGCTGAGATTGAGCTGCGGTGAGGATGTACCGTGTCGGCAAATCTCATGGCACATTGTAAATAACTGCGCTGAGTCTGGTGAGCCACCTCCACATTAGACTGGGTGTTTTCTACTCGGCACGTACTAGCGGACAGTACATATACTGGTTCCTTCACTCTTGCTAAGATTACAAAACAAAATACTACGACTGGTAGCAAAAGTGCCCTACACTGCACCAGCGGACTTATTACACGACGAACTAAAAATGCACACGATAGAGCAATTCATTAAAAAGCTATCACACGATACGTATAAACACTTGCATAAACATCACAACCCTTTAGTAACGAACCTAGGCAACTATACTATGGAAATTTATAAACACGCTAGACCGCTAGCGCTTTTCGACAGAAATCTAACTCCAAATAACACGGAAGTAGAGGAATTCTTGAACAACCTACAACACGACTAAATGAAACATTGACAGAGGACTGTTCCCTTCTCACCACACAACTAAACCTTCCTTATTCCCTGTTTCAGACCGCAGCCTGCCACAGAGCCCTACAAGCCCTCGGCAACTGCCGAGGTGGACCGGGAGAACTAGGGCCTCCCACCAGTGTTCTACGTGCGCGGTGAAAGCGGGCCACCGTATGATGTAGTAGGATACTCCGACGACCAGGCCAATCCAGGATACAAGCACACACGACAAGACCTGCCTGTCTCGGGCAGACGAAGTAGAAATCTAGCACGATAGCATTCATATTAAGCATGTGTAAAAATCACTGACCATTAGCTGATTCTAACGACTTGCAGGTACATACCTGTGAAACACTAGACATAAGCCTGAATATTGCACGAAAAACATCTTTTGTACTCTAACACTAACATTAGCTTATTTCATAACGACTTGCAGGTTTCACCTGTGCATCGCTAGATATAAGCTCAAATATTGCACGAATAACTTCAGTTACACTAACTCTAACATTAGCAAATATTATAACGACTGGCAGGTAAATACCTGTGTAACACTAGATATAAGCTCAAATATTGCACGAATAACCTCAGGTATGCTAACACTAACATTAGCGGATATCATAAAGATTTGCTCCTGTGCAACCCCTAGACGTAAGCATTGCATAAATTACACCATGTTACGCTAACACTAACATCAGCACGTACCATAACGACTAACAGGCCTATGCCTGTGCAACCTTAATCATAAGTAAGCATAACTGCGTCGCATATTAACACCAACTTAACAACGCATGTAACTCTCTTGGTCATGTCCAGGTTTCATGGGCATTACCAAAAAGCAACATCTGACTCGCTCGCATGTACTTCATGCCAGCTTAAAGCTTTCAATTACTAACCGGGGTGCTATGCGGGACCCGACTAACGCACGATGATGCACGAAAACATTAGCATTGTACGAACTAACACGTGGAGGGGTTTTTTAGTGAGTAACCCTCCCCCTTCAGGGCGCAGGGACCCTCACACTGTTGGCCTCAGCATGTCGGCCTCCGCCTGTAACGGGTTTTTCCCCTCCACGGTATAAAAAAAAAAAACACTCTTGCTAACCGACATACGTCCCGTTTCAGGCAAACCAAACGCCTGATATTCTAGACAATACTATAATGTCTCAACCTAGTTCCATCCTGTTGTAAACATCTGGGCGGGAAGAGAGACAGAGACCGAGATATTGGGACAGAAAACGGTTAAGCTGTTGATTGGTTTGACGAAGATAATGGGCGTTTTCTTTTATTTGCATACGTGCGATAAACCCCTCCTTTAAGTACAGTATTGTACGTAAGTACTTTTCCGATCACTACTATGCGTGAGCTAATTTCGGACACAGAAAAGTATGCAAATGTTTCGATTCTTATAAACGTAAATAGGCCCACATTTTATCTTTCTGCTTCATATATCACATAGATGTGTTCTCGGCTCGTGACTTCTGAAGGGAATATATACATAATAGTATACTATATACAGATTAGACAGAAGACAGGTGAAATTATACACACTATTAACGTATTATGTTAAATTAAGCTGCATTTTACTTAACAATTACTAAAGGACACTGCTGTTATATAATATTTTTGCATTCCTATACCAGGCAACTCTGTCGCAACGAGGTCTGTATCGAGTTGAATGCTGATTAAGATGTTTTTGTTTATAGTGTGGGGTTGCTTCTGATATTTAACACTGTATTTCCTGTACTTCTCGCGGACCTCACAAGGCCAAGGACACTTATGTATATGCAATTTAAAATCCGTAAGCTTTTCATCATGGAGCAAGCTGGTGCTTCAGTCGAAATGAAACACAATCGAGGCAAACCTTTAAAAAGTGGCGAGAGGCGAATGATCGCGCATTGTTTCGCATTACTTAAAGAAAGAAACCCGGAATCGTATATAAAAAACACTGAGAAAGAAACTGGTGATCTCCTTGGTGTTTCCGTAAGTAGTGTACACAGTGTTAGAATGGAACAGCAAGCATCCGGAACTCTAAGAACACCGGAAAAATCACGTAAATGCAAACAGCGCGTGGAGAAATACGACGATTTTACGAAAAGTGCTATACGCTGTAAAGTTCACGGTTATTTTTTCAGAAATGTACCGCCGACTCTAAACAACATTTTGCATGCGGTAAATTCTGACACGGACTTGCCGAATTTTTCACGAAGTACTCTCCACCGTTTGCTGATAGATATTGGATTGAAGTTTCAAAAGCGAGGCGGAAATCAGTTACAGTGGACAGAGAGGAAGGAATCCGATTAAAGGTAACCATTATGTTACTGCACGATTCTATTAATATTCCAACTCATAGATTTAATAAATTAATGTGTAACCCAACTCTATTTATTGTCTAGAAGTTAGCGCTGCTATATATATACTGCTAGTATTGCAAAACTTTTGTGCGTGCCTGTACGTCTAACACGTGGCGAGTTGAATCAGCTCCGCCTTGTTGTATACAGCAGGATTGAACTAGGCTGAGACATGGTATAGAAAGGCAAGCCGGCGCCCGCGTCTCGCTCAAAGTTTATAACGAGCTATCGTCAGACCATATACCGGTCCTTATAAAACTTGAAGGCCCTCTCCGGAGTGTGCCACCCAGACCAAGGCGAAATTATAACAACGTTAACTGGGACACCTTCGCAGAAACCGTAGATGCCCAAATGTCGGACATTAAAGTTGACTGAATTGAAGACATAGATGCTGCTACCGAAAAGGTGGAAAAGGCAATACAGTATGCCACAATGGTGGCAGTTCCACTACAACGGCAAACGAAAACAAACGCACGCCTGCAAATAGACATACAACGTCTAACCAAACAAAGAAGAACCAGGCGACAATGGCAGCAGCACCGACATCCGACACTTCAGAATCAACTCAAAACACTGAACCAACAACTTCGTGAGCGGACATACACTGTTATATCCACCCAGTGGAACGATACACTATCACTAAATTCGGGCACCAACACAGTATGGAGAATAGCCAAATGTCTCACCCGGGACAAGATCTCCATTTCCCCTCTTCACGTGGGTCAACATATTGCTACCACGGACGAAGAGAATGCAGAAGCACTAGCAGATGCACTAGAAAATACGCTTAAACCCAACATAACGCCATCATTGCCAGTATTTGTAAACGAAACTGAGACCATAGTTCAAAACATACATGAAAGGCAAACGCGTGGCAGAATCTGAAAAAACACATGCCTGCGAAATCAAATGGATCATCAGTCATCTACCGAAAAGAAAAACACCAGGGCCAGACAAAATCCCGAACATTGCGCTGCAACACTTGCCGGCCAGCGCACTAGAAATTCTAACGAAACGATTCAACCTCTGCCTTTTGCACGGCTGCTCCCTAAATAGGTGGAAAACAACAAATGTGCTACACTTCCTGAAGAAGGCAACAATAACGCGGACCCGCAAAACTATTAGCCTATTAGCCTGCTTAACACGATGAGCAAACTTCTTGAAAAAGTAATACTAAAGCGCTTTAATGCATTTATTATACTTATTATAAAACATAACATTTTAATTCCCGAACAGTTTGGCTTCCAGGCCAACCACTTCCGCTTACTTCATTGTCAGAAATCCATTTTTTTCCAGTAAACCACAAAGGCAGTCTCACATCAGAGACAATTACCCCAATTGTGACTTACTATTACAAGTACTCTCGTCATTCTAGCAGGTTGTCACAGTAGCTTAGTGGCTAGAGTACCCGGCTGGTAAGCGGAGGGTCTGTGGTTCAAATCCCAGCTGCGGCATTGAATTTTTAAGCTCCAGTTCTACCTCTCAAACATTGCCCCATGCACGGCTTGTGTGTTTAAAAACACCAACAGTAAGTTTGTTGGCATGAATGAATAATAGAAAAATGGGCCAATTTCAAGAGCTGGTGGATATGCGGGAGATTTGCTGTGCGGTTTAGTTGAACAGCTTACATATGTAAAGAAAACATTACCGTAGTTTACAGTTTATTAGTACTTTAGTTCGGTGAAACTTTTTGCCAGTTCATTTGGCCATACTGTAATATTGACAACAAAGACATGGGTGATCGTGGGAACAATGTTGGAAGACAGGAAACAATCTGCTGCCCACTTGGCGCATGCCCAGCTAGTACATGGACTTACCTTGTATTCGTTTTATAACCAGTAAATTTATGTATTTCTGATCTTGGAGTTAGAAAAAATATTAGTGGGACGTAAAGTGAAGAAGAGCCATAAGCAACTGTTGTTCCTTATAATTGAATTAACTTGGTTGATAGACAACATCATTAGATATATAAAACTAGTGTTATGTGTCTAGAGACTAATAGCTAGCGGTTGCAGTTTCAAACCTGATGGAGGGCAACACATTCTTTCGGGAGTAACAAGCAGGGTTGCCAGGTTTTGGTTACCATTTTTTTTGCCGATTCAGCTGAACGCCAAAATAGAATTTTTAACTCATTTTGGTCATGAGTACTCTTATTGTTGGTATTTACTTTCAATTTGCAATTTCAAAAATAAATTGTTTGCGGGAATATGGAAAGTTTACAACCACCATTCGGATTCAAACAATTCCTTAGTGCATCTGTTTCTCAAATCGGCGAAAATGCATTCATTTCGCAAATTACGCTACTGAAATGAAACTCGAAACATCAAATTAACCCGGTTTGATAAAATAACATATTTGTCAAAGTGAGTGCTTTAGTACTCACTACAACACTAAGCAAATATTTGTTACTTACCTTAAGCTTGCACAGATTAGAACTGTAGTTTTGTTCTTCAGTTTAAGGGTTTGCTACGCCCATCTTCCAGCTATATCAAACAAATACAAATGAACTATGTGTTCCCGCGATACAGAATAGCCAACTGTATTTTATTGCTTTTACCAATGTTCTAGAAATAAGCATATGGTTACACAGCTGTGCAATCTATCACAACACTGCTAACTACATTTTGTAGTCAGAAATTGATTTCCCTCACCAAAAACTGGAAAAACAGTAGAAGCTGTCTTGCGCTAGGGAAAAAATGTAAAATTATTAACCCAAATATTAAAATTATTAACCCAAAAAACGTACAACTTATGGGAAAAAAGACCTGGCAACCCTATTTAGAAGGAAAGTAAAGCTGGTAGTCATAGGTTTATGGCGCATAGAAGAACTTCAAGCCTGATAGAGGCATTGGCCCATTATAGAATAGGACGCTGAGAATAATTGTAGCATTCAATAAAACTCAATTTACCCATAGTCTCAATTACGAGTTTAAGGCATTGTCAAATAAATAGAAGTTGAAAAATTAGTCAGTTTAGAGAATCAATATACAGGACACACAGAGTCTTTCAAGGATTGTAAGCACAAACAAAATAATAAAACAGCGAAGATTACAACAGCTCAGTTTAGAAAGAATATTAATATCAAAGGAGGCTCGGACCACTACGTTACTAGACAGCATCCGAGCATGTCAGCCAATTCTCGGTTATATAAGCAAAGACAGAGCAGTCGGAGACAGTTGTGTCAAGGTTATGCTAGAACAATTGCAACTTGCAAGGGCAAAACAAGTTGTCAACTGTCATTTTAAGGGAAATGAGGTAACAAAAAGCAACTGCACTTGTCATTTGTCACCATATTATAAATAGGATTGTTCAAAAGCCATTTTTACACTTTGTTGACATCTAATGATGTTGCTTTCACTTTTACTTCAATTGGCAGGCAATTTATAACCCAATTATGAAAATACCTGAATATATTCGTTAGAAAATGGTCATCAATAAGCCAGAATGGAATGTTTCTCAAACATTCACAAATATGAAATGGACGGCCACAAATACATTACATGTTCAATATGGAATATTACAAAAACAGCTAACTAGAGGCCTAAGAGACCCCTACGATTATTTAAATGTTATATATTTTGATTGAACAAACCCATGTACTTGCCTGAAAAGGACATCAAATGTTACACCTTACTGAATTGTTTGCTAGAGCAACAATCTTATTTGTTTATTTCTTTAGCTGCAAGAATAACTAATTGGCAGTTAGGTGTGACATAAGTCAACACCAACTCTCGCTACCTATTGCTGACGTTTGTTTTACCATTTGTTAGTTGTGCAATATAGGTAGTAGTACCGCCGCATTTTGCTGTCTGCCACTATCATAGAGAGGTGAGGATCAAACAGTACTTACCAACTTTATGAAACAAGGCACCTCTTTAGGAAGCTATCCATCATCACCATAATTCTGGCAATTTCCTGGCGAGGATGTGTGCATTTGTTTAGTACACTTTATGTTTTAAGTTACCCCAGAGATAGAAATCAATTACCGGAACTCAGAGAAACCTTTCTCCACTAATGGTGCACCATACATCAATTTTTTTGTTATGAAAGGTTACCTCATTAACAATATTAGATTCTGAGTAATAGAGCCAATTTTTTTTCGAGTCAACACTTGATGCCCGTATATACGTGAATACAATCCCCCCTCCCCTTTTCTAAGAGAATTAACAGACAGGGAGCATGATTTTGCCTTTTCTCACAAAACTCTGCAACAGCTCATATGACCAATTTTCCCATGAGAACAACAAAGTGTGTTTCACGACAGAATTAATAGAGATTTGTGGTCCCCATACCTAGCCCCCTGCGAGGAACAAGATACATGCAGACACCCTCACCAGGACATTGCCGAGCATCATCACTAGTTTATTCCACATTGATGAGATTCAGGAATGTGAGTTTGCTCATGCGGATGAAACAGAATCTGAATATCCAAGACAACAATACGTCAACTCACAGCGTTCTTGTACAATGGTTGCCCTACCTCACTCCCCCACCTCAATATTAACCTGATTTGACCCCCTTCTCAAAACGAAACATGCTGAAAGGTCACTTTTGGCACGGTAGAAGTGACCCAGCATGACTTACAGAAGGTACTTAACACACTTCAAAAAAAGAGACATTTAGGCAGATGGACTGAGATCAGTACATAGCTACCCAGAGGGACTATTTTGAAGGGCAATGGCAGCCCAATTCAAACCAAATAAATTTATTTCCATGCAAGGGATCAGTCCTGGATTTTAATGACTGCACTGCATACAAAAGATTGCTCACGATTTACTTATGTATCACACAAGGTGATCACCTGCAAGTATGAGAGTGAGGGTTTACAAGTCAGTGTCTAGAGTCAGACGTCTGTCAGGGAACACAGGAACCTATGTACCAGACAGAGTGAACAACTGCAAGTATGAGAGTGAGGACTTCAAGCCAGTGTCTAGAGTCAGACGTCTGTCAGGGAACACAGGAACCTATGTACCAGACAGAGTGAACACCTGCAAGTATGAGAGTGAGGACTTACAAGTCAGTGTCTAGAGTCAGACATCTGTCAGGGAACACATGAACCTATGTACCAGACAGAGTGAACACCTGCAAGTATGAGAGTGAGGACTTACAAGTCAGTGTCTAGAGTCAGATATCTGCTGGGGAACACAGGAACCTATGTACCAGACAGAGTGAACAACTGCAAGTATGAGAGTGAGGACTTCAAGCCAGTGTCTAGGGTCAGACATCTGTCAGGGAACACAGGAACCTATGTACCAGACAGAGTGAACACCTGCAAGTATGAGAGTGAGGACTTCAAGCCAGTGTCTAGGGTCAGACATCTGTCAGGGAACACAGGAACCTATGTACCAGATAGAGTGATCACCTGCAAGTATGAGAGTGAAGACTTACAAGTCAGTGTCTAGAGTCAGACGTCTGTCAGGGAACACGTGAACCTATGTACCAGATAGAGTGAACACCTGCAAGTATGAGAGTGAGGACTTACAAGTCAGTGTCTAGAGTCAGACGTCTGTCAGGGAACACAGGAACCTATGTACCAGATAGAGTGAACACCTGCAAGTATGAGAGTGAGGACTTACAAGTCAGTGTCTAGGGTCAGACGTCTGTCAGGGAACACAGGAACCTATGTACCAGACAGAGTGAACACCTGCAAGTATGAGAGTGAGAACTTACAAGTCAGTGTCTAGAGTCAGACTTCTGTCAGGGAACACAGGAACCTATGTACCAGACAGAGTTAACACCTGCAAGTATGAGAGTGAGGACTTACAAGTCAGTGTCTAGAGTCAGTCTTCTGTCAGGGAACACAGGAACCTATGTACCAGACAGAGTGAACACCTGCAAGAATGAGAGTGAGGAAGAGAATGATATGAAAATAATGTAGGCGAAATAGATGATTGGAAAGGTGATAATGGAGCAATAGGTGGAATGAGTGCCGGGAGAAGTTGGAGAACCCAGAGAAAACCCGCCCTGACCCCAATTCCTCCACCATGAATGCCACATGCGGGTCCCTGGGATCAAACCTGTGCCACCTAGGTGGGAGGCAAACAGTCTAGTTGCTCAACTACAGCATTACCCTCTTGCTCTGGAGTAAAATACTTGTTCTGTTCACTATTGATAAACAGCAGAAAAAGAAAACAGGAGGTGTCTGTCAAGTGTAGTTGGAAAAATGCAAACTTCCACATCGAATGTTTCAAAACCAACTAACGATGTAAAAGGAGGTGTATTACCTAAGACAACCTAGGTATTACAAACAGCTCTGCATTTGTTGTATACTTGGTTCTTTATGATTTATTTAATAATAAATACTAATTCCTTAGTAATAATAATGTACGGACGTTATTTATCGAGGTACCCAACATTCGCTAACGTAAGTATTTGTAATGAAAATTAGATTTTGGTATATAACAAGCATTATCCACACTGCCATCTGGCATTTGTGTGATGTACTAATATTAGTTCATTCTCCTCTTACAGAATGTATATTAGATTGAGTGGTACTGTTAACACATCATGATTGAAATTCACTTCCAAACTCCTCTCATAATCAGGTGTGTTCACATATTATTACCTGATAAAATACATACAATGGATTATTCATCAGTAAAAACAATTGCTGAAATTGGAAAAATAAATTTGAACAGTTTAGTAAGATAAGTCTTACCTTTTTAATTTAAAAGGTGAGTCAATAACACTAACAACACTTACATTATAATTTTCCAGAACGCGTTTCAAAGGTTAATCTTCTTCCATTATCAACTGCATAATAACTGGAATTCCATGGTGTTTCATGGTGCAGATGGCAATGCTTCTTCTGATGACGGTTCAAGGAACTTGCTGAAAATATCTTTTTGGGGAATGCTGAAATTAAATACTCGGTTTCTATTTCTTAAAATGAAGATTTCTTCCCATGTGGACAGTTCTTGTTTTCCGGTTATGTGTTTGAGAAGTTTCGGTTCTGGCTTTATGTCATGATTTTTTGTCCAAAAGTGAAAGGCAACTGCTGATTTTTCTAATTGTTTACTCTTGATGTTCCTAAGGTGTTCCTTGGATCTAATTTCTAAATTTTTTTTGGTTTTTCCTATGTATACTTCATTACAATCACTGCACTCAATTTGGTATATGCCAGATTTTTTGTTAGGTGGAATAGCATCTTTGATTGAGAGATAGAACTGGAACTTAAAAATTCAATGCCACAACTGGGATTTGAACCACAGATCTTCCGCTTATCGGGCGGACGCTCTAACCACTGAGCTATTGTGACACACTGCCAGAATGGCATTACCTCTCAAACTTTGCCCACACACGGCTTGTGTGTTTAAAAACACCAACAGTAAGTTTGTTGGCATAAATAAATGATAATTAGCATCTTTGATGTTTCAAAGTAGCAGGTTTTTTATGGAGTAATGGTTTACTGGTGCAAGCTGTATGTTGTATTCCTTGAACACTTTTTTAAATTTATCAAAGGCCCATGGATGATATGTGAATTTTTTGAATGTAATTTTTGTTTCTCCTGCAGTGAGAGTTGCAGTTTCTTTTAATAATGTTTTCTTTTCTGCTTGTTTTACTTTTTATCTACTAATTCTTTGGGGAAACCATTTTTTGTGCTATTTCAATTAATTAATAATATTAATAATCAATAATAATTGAACATGGGAACAAATCTTCATTTTAAAAAATAGAAACCGAGTATTTAATTTCGACATTCCTCAGAAAGTTATTTTCAGCAAGTTCCTTGAACCATTACCAAAAGAAACATCAGAAGAAGCATCGCCATCCGCACCATGAAATACCATGGGAACCCAGTTATTATCTGGTTGATAATGGAGAAAAGTTAACCTCTGAAATGCGTTCCGGAAAATTATAATGTAAGTTTGAGAGGTAGAACTGGAACTTAAAAATTCAATGTGACAGCTGGGATTTGAACCACAGACCTTCCGCTTACCAGGCAGCTGCTATAACCATTGAGCTACTTTGACAAACTGCCTCTCAAACATTGCCCACACATGGCTTGTGTGTTTAAAAACACCAACAGTAAGTTTGTTGGCATAAATAATAATTATAATGCAAGTGTTGTTAGTGTTATTGATTGACTCACCTTTTAAATTCAATTGATTATAACAACACTGTTTTCAAACTTGTATGAAAGGAAGATAAGTCTTACCTTGTTTGTGATACTACTGGGGCGAAGTCCTTCTCTTCCTGTAACACAACAATTCACAATGATAGTTAAATGTCTTTCTCTACCATCCAGCTACAGTAATTGTATTTATTCATCCGTTTGATTATAGCACAAGGGCAGTTTGATAAGTCGAACTTTGACAAAAACAATCACAGGTCCTATTGGAAGCAAAGTCCTACACCTATTCTGTGTATAATTCAACAAATTCATCATTATATGTTTCTTAGGGCATCATTGGAAGCAGGTAAAAGCTCTAGTTTTGAGTTGCTTCTTAGAAAACGGAGAAAGGTCAATTTTGTATTCACAAAAGGCATTTTTATTTTGCACATAAGACAATTAAGGAAATGGAAGAAATGCTGAAAACTTATTGTGGGGACTCTGTAGCATCAGATGACAGGTTTCACGCGAGTTCACACAATTCCGATTTGGCCGTTTGAACACGAGAAGTGCCGAGCACAGACGACGCCCAGTTGATGTCACAACAGAAGAAATAGTGAGCAAAGTTTCAGATAGTGTGACAGAAGACTGACACGTGAAAATCTGTGAGATAGCCATGACACTAGATCTTATGAATGTGTTGCATGAATATTTGGGTATGAGAATGCTGTCAACAAGCAGAATTGTGTGACCAGAGCAATCCAAGCAGTTGATGAAATCTGAGCCTAAGACAAAGCAACAATCCAAACAGTGGATTTCCTTAGGCAAATATGCTCCACAGAAAGAGAAAACCACTTTGTCAGCAGAAAAACTCATGGCAGCTGTCTTTTGAGACTCCTAAAGCATGATATTCATCCACTATTTGAAAAGGGTAAAACAATGCTGTAACAATTTCTCAAGGAACTGTTGAAGAGAAAAAGGCTCTCTACGAGTAGGATAATGCACTCAAGCAACACGTCTGACCATGAACTGCTACCTCATCCACCCTATTCCCACATTTGGCTCCTCTTTGCAAACCTCAACAATTGGGTTGGTGGCAACAAACTCGCATACCAAACTGTATTCTGCACACTTTGAAAAATCCTATTTCATGGAAGGGTTTAAAAAATTGGAGAAACATTGAGTAAGATATATACTGTCACCGCACCCGCCGCATCTGATTGCCGCACTGGGGAGGGGGGACCCAGCCAGTCGCCTACCTGGCCTAACGACCAGCCTTGAGGAGGGAGCAGTGTCGCCCATAGCATTATTGTCGGCACTACAGCAAAGGAGCCGAAGGGAAGAGACAGAGAATGGCCGCATTGTTGGGCGCTTGCCGAAAGAGAGAAAGGGATAGAGACTTCTAGAATTTTCTGCTTTGTATTTGACCGCAATAATAACTGAACTTTCCTGAAGTTTCCAGAACAGTGCCTGGGAGATATAAATAGCGGTAAAGTGTGAGAAGGGACAGTTTTTTTGTGTTACGAATTCGGAGCCGTGCTGTTGGTGGATCGGTAAAGACTTTCTGCTGTTGCAACGAGTGTACAAAGTTACTGTTTACGGAAATAAAAGTGTTTCTTCATCTCGACTACATCTGTCTTCTTTACTTTACACCTACCAAAGTCACAATACAGAGTGGAAGTAAAATGATCCGTCAGACTTTAACAGTGAATTTCTCAGGTTGTGATTCACAAGAAAGTCTAACACCAAAATGTGTTGTTGTTAGCTAATGCTGGATTTCTGACAATGAAGTCATTAATCCTCTTGCTCTCCAATATTTTTCACTGATGGATGGGGCACTAGAAGTGGCCGGGCATATTTGAAGGTGGTCTCGATCCATTTCCTCTTGCAGATCACATAGAGGACAGAGTGGTGAAGAATATATCCCAATTCTAACACCAAAATGTAGAAAACTATCATTTTCTAGAAAAAAAAATATTTTTATCAAAAAAGTTTACCACCACCTGACTGAATTATTATTGATTGAAAGTTCTTGATTTATGGCTGTATTCATAGAAAACTGAATAAATGACAACTTTTTCCATTGGCGTATTTCAATAGATTCAACAGTTTTTGTGTAAATTAAATTTAAAAAAACCACAATTTATTGCAACAAAAAAGCAACAAAATGTGTCAACTTTCTATGAATATAGCTATAAATCAAGAACCTTCAATCAATAGTAATTCAGCCAGGTGATGATACATGTTTTTGATAAAAAATATTTTTTTCTAGAAAACTATAAACTTTTCAACATTTTGGTTTTAGACTCTCTTGTTATTCACAACATGAGAAATTCGCTGTTACAGTCTGATGGATCATTTCACTTTCGCTAAAACAAGACTATGTTGAAAAATAAAGTTTATTTTTTGGAAAAAAGTTATTTTCTTTACAAAATCAGAGTTACCAAACTACCCTTGTACTACAGCTACAATAAAATATTAGAAAAAGTTTCTTGGGTTATTATATACAATGATTCTAAAGTAAGAACAAATTAGAAACTAAAAACTTCACTTATCTTAGTAATATTGCAAGTTCTTGGTGCAAAGCTGACTAAAGTTTCGAGTTGACTCCAACTCATTCTCTAATCTTTTACGGGAGATCTACCTGATCTAAGGTAAGGAACAGAGTACATATAGGCAGGTATTCACCTCCTTTTCTCTCAACCTAATAAACAGATGTCACACCTCGACTTTCTAACTTCTCCTTAATTTCTTCATTGGACATATTGTCCAACACGTAGGTGTTTAGAACACAGCGAGAGTAGTTCAGCATTCTGTGCATTCTTACCCGTACCAGATAGCTGACTAACAAATTCACTTTTAGTATTGTAGCTGCCTAGGATACTGAATTAGCATAACATTGCAAGATCCAGTGCATTTTTTCACTGGGCCAGCTATTTTATCAAGACCCTTCTATATCATGAATGGATTCAGAGATGTTATGTTCTGGATATTACTAAGCAGTACAGACCATTCAACTCTGCTACTTCATTTTCACTAGCTTTCCACCATTGCAAATGTCTCTAATGGCAAGCTTACAACCTGGGCACCACTCTGGCTTAGGTGAGAGTCCTCGCCTGGACCTTGCTCACCTTAGCGTCACACTTCCCAGTGTATAAACAGAGAGACCCAACCAGGGGCTGGGAATTACGCGGTTACCCAGTCTCCGCTTGTGTCATTCCATCCACCAACAACCCATGTAAAAGGTGTTCATCAAACTGTGTTCAGGAAGGTATAATTTTGCACTTCAAACACTACCTGGACTAAAGTTGATTGAGCGTTTAACATAAGCCCTCCCACCCATTAGAGGAACCCAATCAGGAGTACAAATCGAGACCCCTAGTATGCCAAACCTGTACCTACCGTAGTATGCCCCTGGGGGGGCCAGTCTTTCAGGGTCAGAAGCCCTCCCACCCATTAGAGGAACCCAATCAGGAGTACAAATCGAGACCCCTGGTGTGCCAAACCTGTACCTACCATAGTATGCCCCTGGGGGGACCAGTCTTTCAGGGTCAGAAGCCCTTCCACCCATTAGAGGAACCCAATCAGGAGTACAAATCGAGACCCCTGGTGCGCCAAACCATGCCCCTGGGGGGACCAGTCTTTCAGGGTCAGAAGCCCTCCCACCCATTAAAGGAACCCAATCAGGAGTACAAATTGAGACCCCTGGTGCGCCAGACCTGTACCTACCGTAGTATGCCCCTAGGGGGACCAGTCTTTCAGGGTCAGAAGCCCTACCACCCATTAGAGGAACCCAATCAGGAGTACAAATTGAGACCCCTGGTGTGCCAGACCTGTACCTACCATAGTATGCCCCTGGGGGGGACCAGTCTTTCAGGGTCAGAAGCCCTCCCACCCATTAGAGGAACCCAATCAGGAGTACAAATCGAGACCCCTGGTGCGCCAAACCATGCCCCTGGGGGGGACCAGTCTTTCAGGGTCAGAAGCCCTCCCACCCATTAAAGGAACCCAATCAGGAGTACAAATTGAGACCCCTGGTGCGCCAGACCTGTACCTACCGTAGTATGCCCCTAGGGGGACCAGTCTTTCAGGGTCAGAAGCCCTCCCACCCATTAAAGGAACCCAATCAGGAGTACAAATCGAGACCCCTGGTGCGCCAGACCTGTACCTACCGTAGTATGCCCCTAGGGGGACCAGTCTTTCAGGGTCAGAAGCCCTCCCACCCATTAGAGGAACCCAATCAGGAGTACAAATCGAGACCCCTGGTGCGCCAAACCTGTACCTACAGTAGTATGCCCCTGGGGGGGACCAGTCTTTCAGGGTCAGAAGCCCTCCCACCCATTAGAGGAACCCAATCAGGAGTACAAATTGAGACCCCTGGTATGCCAAACCTGTACCTACCGTAGTATGCCCCTGGGGGGGCCAGTCTTTCAGGGTCAGAAGCCCTCCCACCCATTAGAGGAACCCAATCAGGAGTACAAATCGAGACCCCTGGTGCGCCAAACCATGCCCCTGGGGGGGATCAGTCTTTCAGGGTCAGAGCTTGGTGCTGCTGTGTGAGAACTCTAACTGCTGTTCTTGGCAGAGCTTGCCTCTGTAGCATGATAACATGTCTGCCTCACATATAAGAGGTTGTGAGTCCAAATCTTGTTATCCGGATAAGGTTTTTTCCGAGGTTTTCCCTTATCCTGTGAAGATGAATGTCGGGTAACTTAAAGCTCTATGGACCTCGGGCTTATTTGAGCATCATTTTACCCATTTCAGTCACTCTTCGTCCGATATGACATTATGTTGAAGGATGTTAACAAAAGCAAAAGAAATATTCTTGGCAGATGGGCGGTGTTGTAGTTACCTGACTTGTGGTGATGAGATGAAGAATCTCCAGCACATGTTAGAGACCCTCACACCGGCTTGAGCTACTTGCCTGTAGAGTGCTCTCGCTTCTTCCTTTCCGCCCAGGGTCTGACAGACAATAGCGTTGGCTCAGTGTGGAATCCCCTCCATACATACTCTCCAGACTTGTTCAGTAGTCTGATAATATCCACTCCAGTTAAAAAGTGCATTCAACTCAACAGTATCGTAAATGCTTTTGTAAATAATAGAGGAGTTTTATTTCAATAAATCCAGAGCCACAATTTTCTTAACTTTTAATTTTGTTTTTTACTGCAGCAGATGTTTGCATTGGTATCAGTATCACTTGTTTCCCTTACTTCCCCTTTCCTTTCTTTTCTAACATAGCCATGCTTTAATACACTCAGACTTGCCCCTACTCTTGTATCGCATGCTAGTCGCTCAAAGTTAACACATCCAGTCTTAAATCATTTATTATTTACATAATGGTTACACTGCATATTTTTGTTTTATGAAGAAAGCATTAAAAGTGCATGATTATACAATGAAACACAGTACACATGTAACGACCAAAAGAGAAATAAAAATACTTTGAATCATAATCTATGTATTGCAAAAAGAGAGAATGATTCTACAGTAGAACTACAATAGTTTGAATGTTTATAATGTAACTTTTTGGTTTGGGTGTAAAGTAAAGTAGACTGATGTAGTCGAGATAAACACTTTTATTTCCGTAAACAGTAACTTTGTACACTCGTTGCAACAACAAGAAAGTCTTTTCCGATTCTCCAACAGCACGACTACTCGTAACACAAACAACTAACTCTTCTCCGTCGGCACAACTCTCCACATCGTCTGTCCGTCTCCGTCGGCACGACTACTCAACCTTCACATACGTCTGACTCACTCTCTCACACTTTACCGCTATTTATGTCTCCCAGGCACTATTCTGGAAGCTTCAGTGAAGCTCAGTTATTTAGCGGTGAAACACAAAGCAGACAGTTCTAGAAGCCTCTATCACTTTCTCTCTTTCGGCAAGCGCCCAACAATGCGGCCATTCTCTGTCTCTTTCCTTCGACTTCTTTGCGGTAGCGCCGACAATAATGCGATGGGTGACACTGCTGTTGCCGGCAATTAGATGCGGCGGGCGCGGTGACAATAATTTAAAATTGTTGCCAATCCAAAGTTTTTTTTGGTCCCTTGAATTTTGCATTAAAGCAAGGTAAGAAAATCACATGTAATCTGAATTTCATTTTCCTTAATTCAAAGTTTTTGCTAAAAAATTTCAGTTGAAAATTAATCTAAACATGGAAATTTAATATAATTTTATCCAGTTTTATTGGAATATAGTTTGGGGGGTGGAATAGCTTTCGTAGCTGCTGGTTTTGAGCTTCTATATCGGACCCCATCCCCTTTGGTTGTTGCTTGAGCTTCCTACTGAATGCTGTGCCACTATGTCATGTCCAGTACAAGACATTATCTTTCACGGAAAAAGTTGCTGTCATCTGAGAAGTCGAAATGGGTTTCAAGAAAAGATCTGAAATTGTGAAAGAATACAGGATACCACCAAACACTCTGCTAACTTATCTGAAGAATAAGGAGAACACTTTAAACAGCACCTTGAGTTCAAATATGTGATCGCTGTAGA
Organism: Tenodera sinensis; assembly: GCA_030765045.1. Classification (NCBI taxonomy): domain Eukaryota; kingdom Metazoa; phylum Arthropoda; class Insecta; order Mantodea; family Mantidae; genus Tenodera; species Tenodera sinensis. The sequence continues at coordinate 1,546,471 of CM060966.1, forward strand.
TCAACAGTGTATTATTTCTCAAGCTGTACTAGTTTACTGCATTGTCCTTTGTGTAAAAACAAATTGATTTTCATTTACATATACACTTTCTTTACTTTATAACTTTCATTAGGAATGGATATATGTAGCTGTATTGCTAAATTGCCAATTTTAAATAACTTTTGTAGGTAATTCAAAATTGTGGATATTTGGAACTGTTTTCTTGTCTGTTCAGCCTTGAATGATCCAGGTTGCAGTGTATTTGTGTGAGACTAGGCACAACTTACCTTTATTTCATGACAAAGAGATGGTGATTCTTTAATGTCCACTTGCTCGTAATGTTCTTCAACCTTTATTGCAGCAAGTTCTGTCTCATTGTGTGAACTGAAGTCTGGCAAAGGAGTTTCTGTTTTTATTGTCACAGCATCACTATTTGTAACATGCGAGTCTGACAGCAGATCCTCTTCTTTTATCTCTATCTCAGTATCCATTTCAACAAGTCTGTGAACAAACAAACACAGTTACCTTTCTAAATGCAAATGATAAATTAATTAATTTCAGTTTCTCTACTACGTATAGTAAGTAGAGGAAGTATTCTATTTCACCCAAAAATTTGATGTCGAGATTTCGCTGAAAATATAGGTTTTGAGGTCCCCTGAATCTAAAAAAAGTATTTTTTAGAAAAAGGTGTGTGTGTGTCAGTCTGTGGACAGACTAACTCAAAAACAAAGTCGGTTAAAAACCAAAGTTGGTATTTAAGTTTAACGTCTAGGGCTCGGAAGTTCATGCCCTAAAAAACACTGAAATATGCATGCAAATATGCTCTTAAAAACTTCAAAATATGCCAAGAAATATGCACTATTTCATTAGAACAGTTCGTGTCCCTTTGCAGTAGACGAGTTAGTGTAAATAATAAAGTTACCTTATTCCTTAGAGGTTGAAGCAGAAGTGGTCCCGCTGCTAGTAATAACTGCTAAATTGCAGTTCACATTTTCAACAGTAAAACGTCGTCTATTGTCTGGCAAAGCACTTCTGTAACGTGAAAAACTTCTCTCCGCGCCACAAGATGTTATCGCGGCATATTTAAATGATGTTAACTGTTTCACAGAGAGAGTCAACCCTCTTGGTGTGACAGATGGTTTTCTTTCGAGGATGTCTTGAATATCGCACATCTGTTTATAGCCAGAATTTTTTGAAATTACATAATTCATTTTCTCTTTCACTTTTTGTCCTATGCTACCAGGAACCGAGCTTAGATCACATATTGTTTTTTCAAAGACAGTAAGTGATTCATGCAAAGGAGATCCTACAGCTTCCAATGCCGTTATGGCTGTTGGTAAGAAAGAAAAACGGGCAGATATGAAACTAAGATCCTTCTTTAACCCAGTGTCTGACAAAATATTTTCCACAGTTTGTATTGATGAAGCATCGTTCAAGTCCAATGACAACCTCTTCGACTATTTCTATGTGCTCAGGATAATATAAAACTGCAACGACCCATGTTCCCCATTGAGTTAACACTGGTGCAGGAGGAAGTCGGATATTAGGTGCTGTTGATCTAAACAACTTAACTCTTTTAGGAGATTTAACAAAAATTCTGTTTGTACTGGACACAAATCTATCTACCAGTGGGAAAGAATCGCGTATTGTCTCAGAAATTCGATGAAGAGCGTATGCCTAACAAGTTATATGAATGAAGTTAAGAAAAATACCTTTCAGTTTTTCCTGATTTTACCATATAAGGTAACAAAAGCAACCAGTTGTATTCGATTCCACATGGGCATTGTAATTTCAAAGAGTTCATCACAAGCTGTGTCACAGTTACATTGTCAGTGGCCGACAATTTGCACACATTAAGGAGATAAGCTGTAGTCTTTTGTTCATTATTTAAAGCACCCACGATTATATTAGCAATAGAACGGCGCTCAGAATCAGAGGTTTCATCAACAGACGACGACACAAACTGATCCGTTAAATTTTGTATATTTGACAATACGTTACTGTAACAATGCCCTGCATAAGTCTTATGCAGCGTACTTTCTTCAGGCACATGTTGAGTACACTTGGCAAGAAAGTTTTTAAATATCGGATTATTAATCTTGAACAAGAGAATATCAGCAGCTAAAAATACTTGGCACAAGTTATAGCAAAATTCAGTAACCCTACTTCCTAAACACTCTACTAATTGTTTTAGAACAGGTTATTTGTTTGCGACTTTTCTGATTAAATTCTCCTTATGTTTTGCTGTCTTTATGGCTAAACTATTTGAAATCTTTTCTCACTCCCTATATTTTTGTCACACGCTCCACAAAACAGTGCCCTACTTAAAAATTATTTTCTACTTTTAGTTCGCCTTGTTATAAAGCATGCCTATTTGAGTTTTTTAAATCTATAATTTATTTCAATTACTGCTTTAACTACACTATCAGCTGTTTTGGCCTTCCCGACCTTGGGTAAACTTTGATCCGCAATCCTTCCTTTCTCAGGTCCTCTCTCCGGGCATCTATCCCCGTCTTTCAACATTTTCAAGTAATTTAATTCCCTTGCACAGCGGAATCTCTGTCGATTTCTTATCTACCAGCTGTTGTGGCTGTCTTGGCCCTGTGTGAACTTCAGTCTGTGATATTTCCCTGGGTCTCATATTCCTTTCACGTCCTCTCTCTGGGCAACTACGTCATCCAATATATATGTATTTATTTAAGGCAATTTTCAGGGTACCATTAGAAATGTGCCTTAGCGACATCTGAGATGTCATAATTGTACTATTTTCTAAAAATGTATCTTAGTCATCTTTATCCTAACAATCCTTGCCAGGACATTGGGACAAAGTCGTGATATTATTGCATTCTCATCAGCCCTTGACATGTGTACAAATTTTCAAGTCAATCAGACGACTAAGTTGGTGAAAATTACATCGAAAGATTCCATTACATTACCTTAGAACAAAGTCGTGATATTATTGTATTGCCATCGGTCCTTGACATATGTGCAAATTTTTCAGGTTAATCACACAACTTTAAGTTGGTGAAAATACGTTGAAAGATTCCGCAACATTCATACTTATTTGCATGCATACATACAGGTGAAGCTAATATAAAAAGTGTAAACAACGCCCATCAATGTCCTGCTCTGTAATACTTATACACGCAGAACTCTCCATTTGTGGTACTACGACGGAACGCGTCCTCTACCTCAGACCAGACGAGTTCACTAACACTTCCGAAAATATCTGCGTATAAACACCAAAAGCACTTAATGTCCAAAATATGGTAATATTGTGCACTTATCCTGTAGAAGCTCATCTATTCTACGACCTAGCTCCGTGTATTATGTTTAATTGCTGCACCCTCACCCTCTGTTACAGACGACAGTATCGAGTACAATTATTGAAGTCGCTATTCTACAGGATAACCTATTGTACTATTGCTCTTCTGAACATCATATTAGCTACATATGTACAACTTGCAAATCACATATCAAAGTGAATGTCAATAAACAGTAAATGCCGTATTACGTAGTGATGCATTTAGTTTATCACTGAACTTCTGCATTTATCTGAAACCATGCCAAAAGTGCAAAAATTGCCGGCTTCAATTATTTCAGTACGATACTGGCTTGAAAAAAAAAAAAAAGGAAAACCCACTTCAAAACAATTAAAATTATATCAACATGACTTTTCCTAACCACTATGTATTATTTTTAAAAACTTACCACCCACAAAACAGATTTATTTAAAACACGGAGTTCAAATATATCAAAACACTGGCGACATATTCCACACGCTAAATCTTAGCTTACTTGTGGCCTGTGCTTGTGGCTTACTTATTGAAGCTCGATCCGGGGCAGTGTTGCCAATCCATAGTTAAAGTGATAAGCTAGATCGTCGTTCAAAATAAGCCAAAATGCCTAAATATATATGAATTGAGAAAAAAGCTAGAAAAAAACTAACGATTTATTTAGCTGTGATTATTAGTTGTCAATATTCTATAACAACATGAACGTCGACAGACTTTTTTTCAGGGGGCGGGGGGCCAAATGTTAGAATTTTGCAATCAGATAATATTAAGTCATTATTTTGTCAAAAGTTATAGTATTTGTTGCGGATAACCATATAAATTTGCGCTAAATAGAAATTGTTCTTTACATAAAAATTAAAATAATAGTTTAATAGTCAGCACATTAAGTTCATTAATTTCCAAGGGGGGGGGGGCCGCGGCTCTCCCTTGCCCCCCCCTTCGCGACGCCCATGTATAACAAATTATAACCTAGTGTTACGTAATACGTAATAAACACTGCTACTTCATTTAGCTTTATGTTAATGACGAATGACATTACTATTATACATTATCTCATTTAGAAGTGGAGCTGTAGTTCCTCTGCATCATCGGGGTCGATTTCTTGAATTTCAGGGAAGAGAATCGAAGTAGTATGTTACTCTGGTGTTTGTGACATGAGCGTCGGCAGACTTTTCTCCAGGGGGGGGGGGCCACATGTTGGAAATTTGCAATCATATATTATTATTAATTCATTATTTTATTGTCAAAAGTTATATTTGTTGCATATAACCGTATTGATTTATGCTAAATAACAATTGTTCTTAATTAAAATAATAGTTTAATAGTCAGTAATTGATTGCACATTAAGTTCACCAACTTCCAAGGGGGGGCCGCGGCCCCCCTCGCCCCCCGTTCGCGACGCCCATGGTTTGTGAAGTACCCTGTTGCGAAGTACTTGGTGTGTCATTTCTGAAACCACTACTATACGAAGTCACTGTCCTTATTTTATTTAATACCTCGGGGAGAAAGTGATAATTTTTACAGCACTCCCCCATCTGACGAATTCCTGACCTGATTGCTGTAATCGAATTTAACATTTGTGTCCCCATTCTTTTACGGAGTTTGGTTTTTATTATGTTCATCATACTAAATAGCCTCTCTATCTCGGCATTGGACCAAGGTAGTACCAGCAAAGATACTGCAACGTAAGCTAGCTCTTGAAAGGCATTAACACCCGATGCATCTTTATAACTTGCCATCTCATGCCAGAAACGCAGTGTCTGTGAAGTTTCCTTCCAGGTTACAGTAATTAAGTTCTTCCACTGAAATTCCGCTTTTGTGATTTTTTTCAGGAGGAATATTTAAATGTTTCATGACTGCTTCACTACTTGCAAAGAATTTTCAACCGACAAGACGGATACTTTTTCTTAAAATTTTGACATTATCGGGAAGTCTTGCCTGCAGTTCACAATGTAGCTTCAACAAAAAGGCGATACACCGCTTCCTTAAATCCTTTTCGTCGTCAGGAGGTAATTTTAAACCCGAAGTTTCTCCTCCACTTCATAGCGTAAATACGCATGCCAGTCCACATAATTCTCAAGGTTATCAGTAAGGAAGTCTTCTCTGCAAGTTGGAGGTACAAATTTTCTTGCTATACTCTCTACCAAAAGTCCTAAATCTTCCAATAATTTACACGGATCTGCCACTTGCGATTCAAATGTTTTATTAACCCTCTGAATGTCAGTTAGTATTGGTCGAATGAATAGGAGAAATGCATGATTTTTTTCATCAACATACATAGCATGCAAGAGTGAGGCAGAATAGTCTCTCTCTCTCCCTCTCTCTCGATTTGGCTATGCCAAACAGTCTTGAGTTCAAGCCATTGATCAAGTAATCTGACAATATCACTTTCTATTGAAAGCCACCGGGTCTGACACACTTGAACAATTCTGTGAGGTTGATAACCATCGTTAATATTGACTATGATGTAAAGCCGAGTGGGTAAACCAACTGTAGGTTTTGCGTATGAGAATATCCAGGTTTGTTGGAAGACAATGAGCATCGGAGGAGATTGCCAGCTGCAAATAATGGCACACGCAGTGTAACATTATGAGCCCTGGACATTCTCTGCACAATCTAGTGCAAACTCCACTGTTGATGCCTATCGTAACAGCAGCATTATCAACGCCAATACCCTTTAAATTCTTTATGTTTAACCCTTTCTCACACAATGTTTTCAAAACACAGGCAGCGATGGACTCAAAGTCGCAAGATTGTAGCTCAGAAAGAGCTAGAAATGTAGAAACTAACCCGCTGTTTCTAAGGCTAAAATATACTATTGCAAATCCCAAAATTTTGGTAACACTGATGCCGTTTGACTCATCAATAAGTATACTATACATTCCAGTCCTTATATCTTCTAGCAATAGTCTTTCAAAATAGGGACCTAGGAACTCAAGAGTAAACAATTGGAAAAATCAGCAGTTGCGTTTCACTTATGGACAAAAAATCATGACATAAAGCTAGAACCAAAACTTCTCAAACACATAACCGGAAAACAAGAACTGTCCACATGGGAACAAATGTAGTATTCCTCGAAGTATGAGGCAAACTCAGCCGTATCCGGATCACTGTTCAACATTTTGAGTACGGCATGAAGCATAATTTTAAATGCTGCCTCGTCTCTTTCCTCTAGGACTGTTCTAAGAATCGTGTAAACGTTTGTTTGTTTTTCTTGACTTTGGATTTTGCTCTTAATATTTTTTCTCCATGCCTTGTCCACATGCTATGAACAATAGATTCTCATTTTAGGGGTTTCCAATGTTGAAATCCAAGCATTAAAGAAGGATTCTGCTAAATCAGACTTCTGACTCTAGGGATTGGAAAAATATGGAGAGCACTTGCCAGTCATTTCTATTTGAAATGAGGAAAGCGCATGGAAACCCTTGTGTAACGTCATCCAGTACCAGAAGTGTTTTAAATTCGAAACCATAGCTATTCATCCCATGTGTCCCATCAAGTACTAGTAATTACAATTAACACATTCACTCATTTCATTCATTCGTCCGATATGACACAATGTTGGAGAACATTAATTAAAAAAAAAGTCAGCAGAGAAAGCTGAAACCTGGAGAAATTATTTTCTTGTTTAACGACGTTGTCAATTTCTAAAATTGCATCAGCGTCGGAATTGTGTCCGCAGAAGACAAGTGTGCCAGTAAATCTACTGACACACTTAAGAACCATAGGAGTGGGCCGGATTTGAACCCATGACCTTGGGATCAGTAGGCTAGCGTCTAACCAAGTGAGTCACTTAAGAACCATCGGTCTGGGCCGGATTTGAACCCGCGAACTTGGGATCAGTAGGCTAGCGTTGAAACTGGAATTATGTGAATATATGTAATCGATAATAGAAAGAAACAAAAGGAGATTCTAATCGATAATTAAGGGGAAGACGTAATAAAGCTGAATAGATTAAAGTCTCAAGATTGGAAGCCTAGGCAGATTTAAATGAGTGATAAGGTTACAATTGTTGTAAGTGCAAAGCCCGAACGATTCCGCGGGCTGATTCGTATCTTGCCATGACGTGCTCTAAAGTTGACCAATGGAAATCTCTCCTTGGTGTCTCCCACGCAAAAAATATGCAACGCAACACACACTTGTCTTGAATCGAGCAGACAGCGCACGTGCAATTTGGGATTTGTACGCAAGCTGGCGCGTATACATTTTTCGGCGGTTGCCAAAGGGTGGCAAAGTTCAAGTATTATAAAGTTGCAGTTGAAGTTAGAAAGTTATATGCTATTTACATATCGTCGGCAGTTCTCCACAAATCTGCAAATTTGTAAATAAACTCAAATATTTGTTAATTCTTGTTTAGTTCCATTCCTACCACAACTCATGCATACCCTGCAGATTAGGACCTCTTGCTAGAGCTAGTCAGATACTAGGACACCAAACACAGGATAGGAGATATCCTGGCGACAAGATCTTATACACCTTAAAGGCGACATCTTCGACTTAGAGGAACATTTGCATTAGCGACTAACCAACTGACCACTCTGTGGTCTGGAGGTGGCGTGGAGATAATGATTAGATTAGATTGAATTGTGTTCAGCGAGTTTACAAGTGGCCATGGAGGCCGGTGAACATTGAACATGTCAATAATGCACAGAATAGCATATAAAAGACACATTTACAGGCACAAAAAGCAAAACAAAACAAGAAGAACACTTACGTTATGTATATTTACAGCTATGAATAGAGCTTTGTTTTAAACTATGGTTGGGCTTTTCCTGCCACGTCCTACTGTTTAGTTATAATTGGCAATATACTATGCCATCTTTTGTCAGATAGTTCTATACATATACATTTAGGTAGCTTTCACACAGGCATCAAATGTAATTAACAATGATTTGTCACTAAAGAAGTTAAAGATTACTTACAAGGCTATATAAGCATTAACATGATAATTTGTCATTCAGATAATCTTATATAGAATAAAATGATTTTGAACATAGGTACTCTTTAGCAGCAAGTTTAAAAGCATTGAAATTGTCAACTTTTCCCTCAAGATCGTTAGGAAGAATATGAAATATTTTGATGGTTTCATAATATACACCTTTCTGGAAGCAAGAAAGTTTTAGACTGGGTTGATGGATATTGCTTTTTGTCTAGTGTTTATCTCATAAATTTCATTGTTATAAATGTGGATCGATTGCACATGAAGAATTCTAGGAGCGAGAATATATACATGCAAGATAAGGTTAATATTTTCAGTCTTCTAGAAAGATCCTTACATGAATGTCTGCTATGGGTGTTGGAAATAATTCTTATAACCTTCTTTTGAATGAGGAATATTCGTTTGCTCTCTACTGAATTGCTCCAGAATAAAATTCCATATTCCATTATAGAGTTAAAATAAGCATAGTAAACCAATCTGAGTGTGTCTATAGAACTTACGTTTGCCAGTGCTCGGATACCATAACAGGCAGAGACACTTGATTTTGGGTAACATATACTTAATGTGAGCTTTCCAGTCTAAATATTTGTCTACTTGAAGGCCCAGAAATGTTATGCTGTCTATTTGCTCTAATAAAATGTCATTTATCCCAATTTCGATAGGAGTGTGTGGTGTTTGATGAGTTATAAATTTAACAACCTTTGTTTTATCTAGGTTTACAGACAATTTGTTAGCCTTAAACCAGTAAGACATACAGTTAAAATCATAATTCAATTTAATTACACATTCACCTAAGTTTTTACTAGTGACCAGCACACTAGTGTCATCAGCAAACAGCTATATTATTTATATAAAGGGATAGGTCATTTATATAGATCAGAAATAACAGAGGTCCCAGTATTGAACCTTGGGGTACTCCATGTGCTACTGATTTCCAATTAGATGTTCGTTTCTCATAATCAATGTCACTGTTTACTTCAACGCTATGTTTTCTTGCATTTAGGTATGATTTAAACCAACTTAAATTTTCATTTCTAAGTCCATAGAATTCCAGTTTAGCTATGAGAATGTCATGATTTACTCAATCAAATGCCTTTGCTAGGTCACCTACATGCATTTTATTATTTAGGGCAGTTAACACTTCATGTGTAAGTTTGAAAGTTGGATTATTTGTTGAAATTCCTTTTCTGAATCCAAACTGATCCTTCACAAGTATCTTGTTATATTCGAGGTATCTATACAGCATTACCTTTTCAAGGACTTTTTAAAAAAAACTGGTAAGAGTGACATTGGTCTATAGTTTGAAGCACTTTTATGGTCACCTTTTTTTAAAAAGTGGTTTAAAAATTGAGAATTTCATCCTGTCGGGAAAAATTCCAGTCTTTAGTTATTTGTTGCACAAATAACCTAGAGGAGAGCTAATTTGGTGTGAGCATGATTTTAATATTTTTATTGTCATTTTGTCATAACCAGAAGAATTCTTTGTTTTATAGGAGTTAATGATTTTATTTATTTCCACAAGTGTTGTTAGCTTCGCTTCAAATTCAGGCAATGTTACTGTGAAACTTAGAAATTCTAGTGCAGCTTCTTTAGTTCCATAATTAATATTTAGATTTTTAGTTACATCAAAAAAGAAATTGTTAAAAATTTCCACAACTTCTTGGGGTTTGTTAATTTCTTATTTGTCCATGTTTAGTGTTATTGAGTTGTTTTGTAATGAGTATTTACCTGTTTCTCTTTTTATTATATTCCAAGTAGTTTTTATTTTATTGTCAGAATGTTGGATTAATTTATTACAATGCAATGCTCTTGCTGCTTTTATTACCTTTTTTAGAATTTTGCAATATTGTTTGAAAAAGTGTTTTAATTCTACTATTCTATTATGTTACTATATCTTACTTGCTGATATAGTTCTCTTTTGCACCTGCACGAGGTCCTTATACCTAAAGTGATCCGGGCATTATCTCTTTTGAAGTTAGATATTTTGGTAATCTTTACTGGGAAGAAAGATTCAAAGTGCATTTTAAGCCAATGGAGAAAGCTATTATATTTATTGTTGGTACCATTCATTTGGTCAGTTAGATTCTACGATTCAAGTTTTTTGCTAAATTCGTTTAGAGTATTTGCATTTACTTCCTTATATTTATGATATTTATATTTAGGTCTGAGATTCAAATTTAGCTTCTTAATGCATAGAACTTGAGCATCATGATTCGATAAACCATTAGTTACTGCTGAAATAGTGCAAGACTCAATTCTATCTGAATTTACAAATATGTTATCTATAGCAGTGGAAGAACTATTTTGGATTCTTGTTGGAAAGTTTACTGTATGTGTAATGCGGTATGTTGCAAATAAAGAGCTAAGTTGTTCCCTATGAAGACTAGATTTCAAGTAATCAACATTTATATCACCACATAGGACTAATTCCCGCTTTAGTTTAAATAAAAAGTTTAAGACATGTTCGAGTTGCTTTCTGAAACTTTCAAAATTGCCTAGGGGAGATCCATAGAGGGCTGCTATGATTATATTAATATTATTTAACTGAACTGCACAGAGTTCTAGGTCTTGTTCATTACTAAACTGGGATACATCTAGAATTTCATGTGATAAATCAGTTCTAACATGTATACAAACCCTACCTTTGTGTAAGTTTTTTCTTGAAAATTGTGCTCCTAAAGAGTAGCCATGTAGTGAAATGATGGCACTGAAAGGGTAAAGTGCAGACGTCCACAGTTCATAGCTGTGTTGCTGTTCATCATGGAACAATAGGTGGTATAAATAAAAGCATCATCTTCTTCCACTCCTTTATTTTTGTCTTCACTATTAAGATTCCATCAACATATGTATATATCTACATCTGTGCAAACTTGATGATGAGTTTCACTCATGTGACTCTGAATCTTTCATCTCACAATTGTAGATAAATCTTGCACTTTATACTATCAATAGCTCTGTCTTGAATCACCACTCACTCACTCAGTCACTCTCTCACTCACATTTGTATGTATACAATGTTCCAATATGCAGCCTGTTTGAGTGTCCAATATGGATCATCACAGACTATAAATAAACTTGGTTGCTGCAGGTTGCTGGAATATTGACTTGTGTAAACTGCATTACCTGCCACATGACGTGGAACCTGAAAATATTCTGCTCTCTCTCTCTCCTAATGCACTCGATCATTTTTCCCCATAGGTGTACATATATTGTACATAATCGGTGGGTAAGATATGAATTTTTTTTCCATGTCCTGCAACTATTGCTATAACCGCAGCTTGAGCCTAGCCTCGTCCCGTCCTGACTGACTACTGATGGAGAAAAGGATTTACTCACTCACTACTGCATAAGCTGTGCTCATCTGACATTCTCCAATCCTAGTCCTTTGATTTCAATATTGATTGTTGGTTTGTAGGTCATTCCACCTTACCAAGTCTATCTGCTAGGTCATTGCCACGTGTGCTTTCACCCCGTTAAAATATATTTTCCACTGGTGCACTACTAAATTTGTATGTGTGCACAGGTACATGTGTGTGTATATTTAATTCAAAAAGACCAAAAACCTACTGTAGAACAAATTAAAACTATTGCCTGTAGACAATAAGTTTAAAAGGAGCAGCCACTAATGTTGTGCCAAGCTCCGTGCACAACAATGCACAGAGAGGGACAAGCTACTTCACACCACATGCTGGGCTGGTAAGAAAATAACACATTTAAGGTCAGACTGCCATGCACAACTGTTTGTGTGTATGTGACTGTAACAATGGAAGCGGCAGAAACAAAAGGAACTTTTCTAGCAGTTTCTCAAGACTTGTAGCTGAATCATCACAGTGCAAGCTCGTATGACATCAGTCCCTTTATAAAAGAAGATGAGACAATGAACAGGAGTTAGTGAGTGTGAGGTACACAGCATGCGTCAAACATTTCAACAAGCATCGAGTGATAGTAATGTCGTGGAATATGAGAGACTGAGCAAGTGAAGAAAGACGCTGAGAAGTAAGAGTTGTGAGTTGTGAGAGCACGGAAGATACTGTGTTAATAGCAAGTAGAAAACTGTATTTGTGAAGACCATAAAATGATAGAAAATTAATAGGACTGGATTTTTGTAGCTATGTTACAATATGATCATTATAGTTAAAAGGCAGGATGAGTGCAAATGAAACAATTACTATTATTAATAAGCTCTTTATTAACATTTAGAAAAGAAATACACAAATAACAGCTTCATGGAAAACAATTACATTCTCTCATAAAAATATTACACTTTGGTAACTATTTAATTAATACTAAACTTTGTTCAAATTGAGGGGTCAATAACACTGTGTTAATTGACCAACTCAATTGCTACTTTTAACTTCATTTCAACAACACTGTGACATTGACATTTTCATTGAGATCAAGTTTGATATTATTGTCTTTCTTCTTGATTATACTTAGTGTTTAGAAAAACATTCTGTTATATCATATGTATGTGATCAATGGAACATAACTCTTAACTTTATTACAAGGTATTTTTTTAAAGTAAATACCGATAATTTAAAAAAAAGAATAATAGAAAATTCTTTTCCAAATACTTTATTATCAGTCATGACTACACCAGTTACTGTCACTTATCATAACAGGAAACCAGTTGTTGTAAGCTTTTGTCAAAGAATGATGCAGCAGCCAGTAAAAGATTTAAAAAGAATTTACTTTAAAAACACACCTTGTATATGTCAGAAATTCTATTTGAAGTAGTTAACATGCTTTAAAATATCTCACTGCACTTCCAAGTAACAAGAAATCTTGATAAATTTTCTTTAGGCAAAATACAATAACTTTATTTTCATTTATATATAAAATTAGGAGTTTTTATAACTAACTTCACCTTCTACTGGGAGAGCTTTGATTCACTGCCACACTTCCCCTTGTGGCTTGTACAGAAAGTGAATTTAGTAAAACACAAGGGTATCGTGATTGTTTAACAAGGTGAGTATCATAAGTACTTCATGTCCCCTTCCTAGAAAAGTTAATCCCGGGACATACAGTACTTGCAATAGTAAGTCACCATTGGGGTAATTGTCTCTGATGTGAGACTGCCTTTGTGGTTTACCAGGAGAAATATGGATCAGTTGGAGAATTCAATGTCATTCTGACAGGTTGTCACAGTAGCTTAATGGTTAGAGCACCTGCCTAGTAAATGGAGGGTCTGTGGTTCAAATTCCAGCTATTGCATTGAATTTTTCAGTTTCATTTCTACCTCTCAAACACTGCCCACACACGGCTTGTGTGTTTAAAAACACGATCAAGAATGACAGTGATGCTCCCAAATAGGGCATTTGACTAAATTCGTTTTCTGTACATAGTATTTTGACTGGACATACTACACAATGAGATGCTCTTTATATGGAACATTAAAGTTTAATCAACTGTGTTCATACATAAATAATTTCCATACAAGAGTAGGGAAATTCATGTGAATGTTGCAACATTTATGCAAAAGGCAATGTGTGATCCAGATGTCTACCACACAAACCCCTACACTCTCTTTGCAAGCAGTGACTCTACATTTGCGTGTCTCAGTCACTTTATATAAAGCACAATAGCATTTTTATATTAATAAATAATATGATGTGTGACTATAAAATAACTGGACAGTGTGACTTTGTTACAATGTTCATACGCCGAGCTTCCGTGTGGGGAGCATCCCATAAATTGGATGCTCCCTGGCTGATGTTAAGTTGCCAAGGAGTCAGACTAACTTTGAGAGTTTGTGACGCTATGGTGAAAGTTTATGTAGCAGAAAGTGCATTAGTGATAATTTGTGTTGAGTGAGACCATGGCTGAATGTAATTAAAGGAAACAAATAGCCGAAAAGTAATATTGTTACAATTGGTGTCAGGAGCGGGATATGGAGCAACTGATGAAGGAAATGTTAGCCAAGATAGACATAATGGAAAATGAAATGAATTCCAGAATGTGGGAAATGGAAATGGGAAAGATGAAAACAGAGATGACCGAGTTAAGGATAGTTCTATTGCCAAAGATCGATAGGTAACTGATTTGCATGAAGGAAGCCAAGAAAGACTTCGGCCAATGCGTTAACATCTCGGAGGACATTGGGAAACATTGACAGTATTGATGGCAACACCACGCAACCGAATGCCAGGTTGGAACAAATACTCGGCCAAAATTACAGGAACTTGGCGGTCAAGAAGCCACAACATTTGAGTGCATCATGCCACCCAGGTATGACAGCACATTGTCCTTGAAGTCTTCTGCCAACGAGTCACCACCATTGCCACTCACAACCAATGGTTCACACAAGACGAAGCTGCACAGCTATAGCTAGCCTCCAGTGACGGTGGCAGAAATAATGAACATGAGTCTGACAACAGGAGGGTCCCAAAACATCTGGGAAGCTCTTAAAAACTGGTTTGAAAACCACCGTCTGGCTGAAGCTCATCACAGTCAGCTCAAACCAAGGCTGTAACAGCCAATGGAGATGCTGCACGAGTTTGCCTGTGATAATAAAGACCAGTTAAATAAGGCTCTGGTGAAACTGTATGTATGTGTACCAGGAAGTTATCTACTCCACTGACAGGGTGCACAATGCAAAAGGTCGTCAGCATGAAATACTCGAATATTAGACCATCCATGATGTGCTGAAGGCTACACTGAAAATGGAGACAGTTAAGGTAATAAATGTCCTTGTTTGCAAGATCCAGAGTATTTGGTTTGCATGGGACAGGGGAACAGCCCCAGGACATCAACAATGTCCCAGAGTTGTGTGTTGGAAGTGTGGCTAGCTGGTGAGGGACTGTCCATATCTGGCTGACAAACTAATGGAAAATGAATAAGTAGCAGCATGAAGAGGGAGGGGCACGTCGGAGCTGTCATCATCGACCCCTCAAGTGAAGTTGAGCACCTTGTGAAGATAATGGACAACATCATCGTGGACGGATGGGTACGTGGGAGATGGTACCAGATATTGGTGGACATGGGTATAGCTGTGACCACAGTGCAACCTGACGTGGTGGAGCACTTGCCATCAAGAAAACCAGATAAGTCCTACAAGAGCACTGGCATTGGGCGACACCTGCATGTGAAGGAGTTGACCTTGAGGCAGAGCGTTAAAGGTCTGTGTGTGTTCGTCGCGAGGGTGACATCCTTAGGAGTTACGAGGTGATGATCGACGACAGCAGGAGTGTCCTGTATGTTGAACAGGATGAGCTAATGCTCCAAAGCCCCAGTGAACGTGCTGGGGTCTGCAGGTAACCTGGAGGAGGTTACGTTTGGGCCCACCAGGACCAAGGTGTCTGCGAAGAGTACAGTGGTCAACAAACCCTGTGGGTACAGGATGGGCTGTCAAGCATACCTGGATGGAGGGGCACTGTCCAACAACAAAGAATAAGGCGGGAGGATTGGCAGTGCAGTGTATCACATTCAGGGGCTGCCACAAAGGAGGGTGCCAGTGGGAGCAGTGTGACTTTGACACAGCGTTCATTTGTTGAACTTCCAAGTGAGAAGCATCCCATAAATTGGATGCTCCCAGGCTGATGTCACGTTGCCAAGGAGTCAGAGTAATTTTGAGAGTTTGTGATGCTATGGTGAAAGTTTATGTAGTAGAAAGAGTTTAATAAGTGTATTAGCTTGAGAGGTAGAACTGGAACTTAAAAATTCAATGCCACAGCTGAGATTTGAACCACAGACGGTTCATTGCCCACATGTGGCTTGTGTGTTTAAAACCAGCAACAGCAAGTTTGTTGGCATAAATAAATAAGTGTATTAATGATAATTTGTGTTGAGTGAGACCATAGCTGAATGTAATTAAAGGGCATAAATAACTGAAAAGTAATAGCGTTCCACCAATGATTCAAAACATTATCTCGTGATGCTGTGGCATGTTGGTGTAAGTCGGCTTCTATCAGGCCATTCACCAAGTTTGTCACTATTTCTAGAAACTCAAACTGCACCTCTTTCAATGAAGACTTCATTTATGGAATAAAAATAAATTTAGAGCCTAGATCTGGTGAGTATGGTGGAAGTGTCAAAACACAAGTGAGCTTTGACCGAAACTGCTTGACTGCTTCATGCATGATCCTGTAGTAATTCTTTCAGACAGGATTCAGGTACTGCACGATGTAACTGTCAGTTGGAGGGGGAAGTGGATGTTGTTACTAAGACATCAGGAAATTGGAAGAAAGGTCAGTGTGGTTATTTACAGCTACATCTCTGTAACATCAGAGGTCACAAAGTGGCATCACATTCCTTGTACTGGCAACATCAATATTTCTACTGAATATCAACATTTTTTGTTTTAAAAAATGCTTCTAATTTCCACATGAACTTTCAACTCTAAAGAAATACAGTGGTGCAGTCCGAAATACCGGAGATTTGGATTTAATGCAGGGGAAAGTATATCTACCAAAAATATATTGTACTGTTTATTTTTTATTTTGAAAGTTGAGTTGAAAATTTTCTTCAAAGTGTAGTAGGTACTATATATAGAGTATATTTTTCGCTAGCTCTAGTGTTGACCTTGGCATTGCTAAGAATTTCCCGAAGTAACGAGACATGGATATTGTGCATGTTAGTGAAGTGATAAGATGATTCTGTGTATGGAGGAACTGTATTCATCTTCATCTTGCTACAATGAAACAATGTTGGTTAGCATACAAGATGGCGGACTGTGTAAGAATAACTCGCGGAAACAGCCGTAAAATAAACGAAAAACATAGTAAAAAGCTTAATAAAAAAAACAAAAAAGAGTAAAAATCAACTATACAGTGAAACGTGCAGCTGGAATAATGGAGACAACAAAATCGTACAAGCAGAAGCCAAGGAAAAGCAGATAATCGCAGAAGCACATGGCACCAGTGAAGACGAAACGATAGCGACACGTGAAAATATGATACGGAAAAGGATGAATAGGACAAAACAAATAAGCGAAAGCAGCAATGAAGAACAGATTATCACGGAAAAAGAAATGAAAGGCTACAGTGAAGTTCGCAGAAGTGGAACGGAAGCAAGAAAAATACAACAGGTGACAAAGGAACATTCGCGGGAAACCGAAACGATAGCGTCTCTTCAAACCATTTTAGAAATGCTAAACAAAGACCTCAAAAATGCACAAGAGGAGATAATAAAAGTCAGAGCCGAGAAAGCGGAACTTATACTTCAAATAAGAAAACTGAAGGAAAAAACAAAGGATACGATGCAGATAACAAATGAACCGAAAAGTGATGCAAGATTGATTTCACGTGATATACCCATCTACAACAAATATGAGGCACTGGCAAATGAAGAAATGGATGATGCAAGCCCACATGTTGCAAAGGAGAGATCACAGCAACAGACAACGTGTGATGTAGAAGAGGGAACAAAGAAACAACCATCGAAATACAAGTGGACTAACCCAAATTATAAGGAAAGGATTAATAAGAAGACGGAAAAAGAAGAAAAAAGTGTAAACTTGAAGACAAAAAATGAAGAAAAGAGTGGCAGTGTTATTGTGTATGGTGACTCAATGATCAAGCATATAAACTTACACAATGAAAATGTGGAAGTGAAAGTGTTTAAGGGGGTAAGGGCTGAATATTTACCTAACCTACTCAAGCAGGGAAAAGGTAAGAGTGAAGCAAAAGTGGTAGTGATGCATGTAGGTACAAATGACATAAGAAAACCTAAAGGACCATGTGAAATATCAAGTGAGATATACAACGCCATTAGATGCACAAAAGAGTGCTTTCCACTTTCTACCATTGTAGTAAATAGTATTATAAGAAGAAGGGACGTGAGCTACAAAATTATCCAAGACATAAACGAGGGAATAAAATGGGCTTGTAAAACACTGCATGCAGTATTTGTAGACACAAACAAATACATAGATGATAGTTGCTTGGCAGGGGATGGGTTTCACTTAAATAGAAAAGGTTCGTATTTGTTAGGGAAATTGATAAGTAATGTTGTAAATATATGCAGGGAACAGGAAAACTGAAAACCGTGTCAGATGATGAAAAAAAGATAAACCATAGGATAGATATTTCAAAACATGGAACAAGTAAAAATGGCGAAGTAAATAGTAACATCCAAACAAATTTTGAGGAAATATTTGAAGTAAATGTCAATAAAACGAGCGATACAACCAAAAGGGACAAAGTTAAATCGGGCCTCACCTTGTTTCACCAAAATGTACAATACATTAGCAACAAAAGAGCAGAAATAGAACTAAACATAATAGATATTTGTCCCAATGTCATGATTTTCACAGAACATGGCTTAAAAAGCGATGAAATTAAGGCCAATAATTATGAAGGCTATACTTTAGGTACACATTACTGCAGACAGGATCATAATAGTGGAGGAATTGCGATATATGTTGAAAATTCAATCAAATTTAAAGAAATAAATTGTAGTGACTTTACGGAAGAAATGGTATGCGAAATAGCCGCGATTGAACTTATCCTAAAGGAAAGAAATATTATAGTAGTTGGAGTATACAGATCCCCCTCAGCTAACAAAAATGATTTCCTAAATAGCTTAGAGAAAATATTAGACACAATGCAGGTGGGCAAAATTAAAATAATTATGGGAGATGTAAATATTGATCTGCTAAGTAATAACACAGCAAAACATAACTTAATGGGAACAGTAGCTAGGCAGAACTTGAAAATTGGGATAAATGAACCCACTAGGGTGACAAAACAAACGAAGACGTGCATTGATAATGTATTCATAAATCTACCTAAAAACAAATGGGAAGCAAAGGTAATAAAAGCTGGGATAGGAGACCACTATGGTCAAATTTTAAAAGTACAAATAAAACGAGATGCACAACAAAATATTTTTGAATACAAGAGGCAAATAAACAAACAAAGCTTAGGCAAACTTAAGGACTTCTTCTCACGTGTAAGTTGGGATAATATATATAGGGCTAAGGACATCAATGAGAAATATAATATTTTTAACAGTATAATGCAGTATGGTCTAAATGTTTGTTCACCTCTTAAAAAGATTAAAATAAAGTCAGTCACAAAACATCTTAAAGACGCAAAATGGATGACAAAAGGCATAAGAAAGTCATGGGAGAGAATGCGATTTTTAAACTCGATAAAAAGTCCACATATGGGTGAGGAATCATTAAAATATATAGAGAAATATAATATAACACTTAGAAATGTAATAGAAAAGGCTAAAATGTTATACAATAGGAAATTAGTGGTAAAAGCAGAAAATAAGACAAAAGTAATCTGGAAAATAGTAAATAATATTCATAAACAAGGGAAATGCAAATATGATAAAAAAATTGTTATTAAAAGTGGACAAACAGAAATTAAGAATCCAAATGAGATATGTAACTTGTTTAACAGCTACTACATTAATATAGTGAGTCATCTAAATATATCAAAATCAACAAGCAGTTCACCAAATTTAATAAAACCCTTGGGACAAATGCACTCTATGGGAATATTTGAAGTAACAGAAGAAAATATAATTCAGGAAATAAAAAAACTAAAAACAAAAAAATCCAGTGGCATGGATGAAATATCTAATGAAATTCTAAAGCACCTTAAATATGAGATGGCAAAGGTCTTAACTCATATTGCAAATGCATCACTAAATCAAGGCAAATTTCCGGAGGTATTAAAAAATGTAATAGTGAGACCGTTACATAAACAAAAAGGAGATAAGACGAGTGTAGAAAATTATAGACCAATTACATTATGTTCTACCTTTTCCAAAATTATAGAAGGTGTGTATTTAAAGCAACTTCAAGCCTTTCTCAAAAAATTAAATATTATATCAGAGTGGCAATTTGGATTTCAAGAAAAAAAGTCAACGATAAACGCAATTAATAAGGTAAATGATATTATAATAACAGCACTGAATAATCAGGAGAAGGTAATTGCCATATTTTTAGATCTATCAAAAGCGTTTGATTGTGTAAATATAGATATGTTGTTAAATAAATTAGAAAATTATGGAGTTAGGGGATTAGCAAATGATTGGATCAGCTCATATCTAAAAAACAGAAATCAGTGTGTTGAAATAAACTACAAAAACAAAGACGGAACCATTGGTAAAGTAAAATCAGACTATGAAACTATTCAACAGGGGGTTCCGCAAGGTTCGAAATTGGGTCCTTATTTATTTTTGTTGTATGTGAATGACATATTTGAATTAATTCAAAGAAATGGTGCAGTAGCCATTGGGTACGCAGACGACATGACTATAATAATTAAAGCTAAAACAAGTACGGAGGTGGAAGAAAAAGCAAATTCACTGCTTAAAATAGTCGAAGAGTACTACTCCAGTTTAGATATGGTATTGAATATTAAAAAAACCTCTATAATCAATTTTGAATTAAAAAAGAACACAACCAGTAGCAATAAAATAGAAATAAACGGGGAAATTATATCGGAAACAGACCATAGTAATTTTCTAGGAGTGATCGTGGACAAACAACTAAACTGGAAATCATACATTAAACATATCTCTAAAAAAAATAAATAAAGGTATATATATAATGAAACAGGCTAGAAACATAATGGATAAAGAAACTGTCAAGCAGATTTACTTCGCTTTCATTTATTCCCACATAAAATATGGAATTACTCTTTGGGGAAATATCACGGAAACAGACATGAAAAAGGTATTCACATTGCAAAAAAAGGCTCTCAGAATAACAGAAAGAGTGGATAAGCAGCATTCGTGTAGACAAATTTTGAAAAACTATAAGATATTAACTGTTCCCTGCATATATATATATGAAAGCATAAAAGCATATTGGACAAAGAGGAGCAAAAAAATAACAATGTTCATAAGTATGGACTAAGAAAAAATAATGAATATTTTAGATCTACATTAAGGGGTACTTTAAATAATCGAGATGTAAGAAGCATGGGTAAACAATTATTTAATAAGCTACCTAAAGAAATACAAATCATTGAAAAAAACAAATGTACATTAAAAATGATAAAAAAATATTTAATAGAAAATGCCTTTTATAGTCTAGAAGAATATAAATCAATTAAGACAAAGTAAATCAAGTGGTAAATATATATGTAAATATAAAGATGTATGTATACTTTCTGACGTGTCCTTTAATTCATGTACTTAAAGGATGAATAAAATGAGTTATGAGTTATGAAAAAAAAAAAAAAAAAAAAAATGTGCAGAGGAAGAAAGGCTGTGAATTATACCCCAAACAAACCTTATTTCTTTAAGACAATTAGGTTAGGTTAATGTAAACCGGGTACAGTGTAATTATACATACTGATTGGTTACACTTCTAGCATAACTGCAGTGTAATTGCATTTAAAAGTGTTGTACTTTACCGTGTATTACATATTTACAATGTACTGCAGTTTATTATTGTACGAATGCTTTCCACTATATCCCTGAGATTGATTTTTGTCACTTCTAAGCTCACATTTTGATATATTGTGGAATCATCATAACGCAGGGCTAAGGCATGTCCAACGATCACATTATTTCAGGATTCTACTGTACAAATAAATTACTTGTTACCAAAATTGCTTCACATAAGCTGTGATTTATGCAGGGCTAGATTACTACGAACTTTCCCACATCGTCACTAACGCACATAATTAGCCAATCCTTCATGGTCGACTGTTTTCCCTCTGGTGTAAAATGGAAAAACTTCATGAGCAAGTTTTCTTCAAATGAAATGTCAAAATTCATTACACATGTTTGGAACTTTTTCATACAAATTTTTTCCCAAGTGCTGAATCTTTTGCCTACCATACATATTTTACATGAATAGCTTCACAGTGCACTACTTCCAGTTTATAAATTATCAGTCAGTTTGTCTTCAAGTTCTTCAACAGACAAAAACATTGAAAAAATTGGTTCACGTCTGTTCAAAAATCAGTGACAGAACATTGAACAGATAGAACTGTCAAGCAAATTTTAATGGAAGATTTGGGAATGACAAATGGATGCCTTGGGTTCTAACTGATGAACAAAAAGAGCGTTGAAAGAACAGCTCTTACATGGCACAACATGGTGCCATTCTTATAATCTCTAAAGCAAACAACAATGTAGCATTGTCACCTTGTTAAGCAAGGTCCAACATGCACATGATGTCAAGGGTATAGTGCAATTGCAGCTCATTCCACTAGGCGTGTCTTTCCATTTAGCATTGTCACCTTGTCAAGCAAGGTCCAACATGCACATGATGTCAAGGGCATAGTGCAATTGCAGCTCATTCCACTAGGTGTGTCTTTCCATTTAGCATTGTCACCTTGTCAAGCAAGGTCCAACATGCACATGATGTCAAGGGGATAGTGCAATTGCAGCTCATTCCACTAGGCGTGTCTTTCCATTTAGCAGTTCAGAGAACACTGTCACAAGAAGGGCCTGGTATCTCCACTACAACACACGTTCCATGCCACTGCACCAGCATGCGTCCCTTATCCCACTCACTTGACATTGCTCTTTGTCATTACCCTTTTTTTTTTTTCCAAGACAGGTATCAATGGAAGAAATTTGACAATGTTAGCTATAACAAAGATAAGTTAGAAAAATGTTTCCAATAATGGAATCACAGTTTGGACAAATCTATTAAGTGCAATGGTATGATAATGTTGTTTTGTAATACAAAAGTGAAATACTTAGCTAAATAAATAAAGTCCCATTTTTCTAGTACCTCTGTTGTACCGAAAGTCAACAAATTTGAACCGGCTGCACAGTGTTTTGCTTCTCGTGTCCTTGGTGCTCGTTGCCAAGTGCCTCTATCATAGAAATGCAAGAATGAAGCCATACTACATTTTTTAAACTACTTTTAAAGGATTTACTTATCAACTTTATAAAGCAGATCGTTATTAGAGGTCTGAGAACTTGCAGCAGATACTAAGATAAGTGAAGCTTGCAGTCTCTAAGTTATTATTACTATTATAGATTTATGTTGCTTCACTGTTAATGACTTCATTATTAAACCTAACATTGTTCATGAAGTACCCCTTCATGACGAAGGGATTGGTCTATAGTGTGCCATTAGCGAAGAAAGAGTCAATAGCTTACACTGTAATGAGTTTCCTTTTTTTTTAACTATCCGTCATATGTATAGATGTCTTAGCGTCATCTTATGCCCCATGGCTCTAAAATGCTGTTACTATTACTGCTATTGTTCTCTTCCAAGAGGAAATGGACCAAGACCACCTACAAATATGCCTGGCCACTTCTAGCGCCCTGCCCCGTCCATCAGTGAAAAATATTGGAGAGCAAGAGGACTAATGACTTCATTGTCAGAAATCCAGCATTAGCTAACAACATTCTTCCCTAGCCAGCCAATATAAATTTTGATTTTCCCATCTGGTACAGCTTTCCTCAATTCTGGGCATTTCAGTAAGTGTTCTCCATTTAAAACCTTGTCAGCGTTGCAGATCTTACATGCGTTGTCACTTATAAAACCAAAACTATGCAGATGTTCTGCAAAAAAAGCATACTTAAAACAGTTTTATTAAAGTATTACATGTAAATCTTGAAATCTTTACATCATGGTATTTACATTATACCTTCAACTGTTGTACCATCAATCAATGACCATTTTTTTCTTAATTGTTTATGTAACAAGTAAAGTCAGTCTCTGTTGCCTCCATTTTTCCAGTTAGGATGATTTCAGAGGGCTTACACAAGAAACTGCTTCACACCCATACATAGATGAATACAATTTTGCCCCCCCCCCCCCCCCCCCCCACCTTTTTTTTTTAGAGAATTAACAGACAGGGAGCGTGACGTTGCTTTTTTTCAACAAGGCTCTGCAACAGTTCTTACGGCCAATCTTTCGATGAGAACAATTGAAACTGTCTTTCAGGACAGAATTATTAGGCATGTATGGACAATGACGGTGTCCCCTTTCATAAAGCTGGTAAGTAAACCCTTCAAAAGTAGTTTAAGAATGTTGTATGGTTTCATCTGTGCCTTTCTTGATAGCGACAGATGGCAATGAGTGCAGATGTTCAGATAAAACACTGCCCGGCCCATATTATACAATGTACTCGTACCACTGTATCAAGCACTCAGTTGCTGCCACTTTGCTGGAATAAGCACCTGGTGAACAAATAATATTTATAATAACAATGTTACATATTATAAAATTGCCTTCTCTGTGACAGAGATGGAAGACTAGCGAGTTACAATAAATATGATCACTTCACAACTTTTCTATGTAGTTTGCAGGTAGGAGACCTTCCTTCCCACGCAGTTTTCCCTGCCACCATCCACCATCATCTACAACATATTAGAATCAAAGTTTAAACAATATTTATTAAATACAAACAATATGTGGTGCAAACAAGTTAGCTGTTATGATTTCACAGGACATTCCCAAACGTAACTTTTGTATAACAGATAAACTGTAAGAGGCAGACAAAATATTGCTACATAAAAATCTGATGTGTTACACTCACATGACTTTCTCTACTCTTGTACTAACCATTCTTACAAACTCTTATTCCTGTATCTTCTTCATGTTAATTGCCACATACTATTAAAGCTAAGCAAGGAGAAAGTTTTAAAAAAGAACTAAGGAAATATCTTATAGGAAAATGTTTATACTGTATAGAGGAATTGTAAATATGCTGTATATGACTCTACTTAGTGGTATTTCATAGAATATGATTATCTTAAGTCTTTTTGTAATTTTTGTTTTGTTGTATTTGTAGTTTGATGATGCTCGAAACAATTTGTATAATTGTCTATGGGCTAATAAACAATAAACAATACAGATATCTGATGTGTTACACTCACATGACTTTCTCTACTCTTGTACTAACCATTCTTACAAACTCTTATTCCTATATCTTCTTCGTGTTAGTTGAGATAAACTTTTGTTCAAATTATTTTCTGTTAATTTTCTTTTTGGTGCAAGGAAAATATGGGAATATTTTTAAGTGATAGTGAAATGTTTTAAACCTTGTTGCCATGTCATTACTTTGAAATTCTATTTTCTTTATATGGCCAAGAGATAAAAAAATAAAAGACAATTCCCACTTGAGAAATGTGTAAGTAGTGGAAAATTCATAAAAATAACAAGAAATATTTTGAAATGATTCACTTCAGAAAAATAATGCATTATGCATAAATTGTGCATTTTAATTAAATGTATATTTCTTATGTAGTAATATTTTGTGTATATCTTACAGTTTACCAGTTATACAAAAGTATTCAGAATGAAGAGAACTTTTCAAAATATACATTTCATTTGTTATGAAAATATCTTAAATATGTGGCATTTCAATGAAAATCATTACAGCCATTTTAAGAAAATAAATAAGTTTGAAAATTGTTCCTTGTAAAGGGTAGTGTGGTGTGAAGATGTTCTTGAAAATGTTTGTGTCTTATTTTTGGAAGATAGTAAATGTGTAATGCACACACACGCACATAAGCACACACACACGCACATACACAGTGTATATCTAAGGAAATATGTAATAAAAGAATTAGTGCAAATGTTTATCTGTGTTAACATGAAGTAGATGGAGGAATAAGAGTTTGTAAGAATGGTTAGTACAAGAGTGAGTGGAGAAAGTCATTTGAATGTTTTTTTTTAGTTGTATTTATGTGACAAGACAGGAGGTATACTTACGTTCCTTCAGTATCTCAATAATGTCCCCTTCCCTGAAGGACAGCTCGTCTAGGTCCTGAGCTGTGTAATCATAGAGGGCTTTACATTTTGAAAGAGCTGGCTTTGGCTTCATTGGTGGACGGGGTTTCCCTCCTCCTGGGACTGGCTTTGGACTGTTGTTTTCACTCAAACTCTCCCTCTTTGCTCTGTAAAAGTGAGGAATGTGTTGGTTCTTACACACACACACAAACAACAAGGGAACCATACACGCTAGACTTTGTGATGATTGTTCCCATCCATTTCCTTACATTCACACTCCTGCTTTGTGCTGCAACATATCTACCAAAACAGCCTTCTTAACACCTCGTAAGTCACTTTCACACTTGCATCCATGTATGTGCTAAATTGCCTCTTACCTGTTAAATACAATTCAAATAGTTGTACAGTCTGTTCAAACACTTATAACTATTTGACTCAACATTTTCTACATTTATATATTAATAAACTTAAGTGTACCAACATTCACAGTATTTATTTAGTTTTTTTTACATAAGCTGATCACTGCCGGGCTTGGCACACAGCAAATGACAGACAGGGCTGAGGTATGTTACAAGACATGACAGGTCGCGAGCTGACGAGGAAGTTCAAGGTATGTTACAAGATATGGCAGGCCCTGAGCTGACGAGGAAGTTCAAGGTATAGAATAGGTGCAGGAATAGAAAAAAGAGATTCATGTAGAAATGTGTTTAAAAAACTAAATATTCTAACGTTGCCTTCTTTGTATATATATGAATGTACTAAACTCACATTAAAAAGTTATAATCAAAACAAAAACAGCAATATCCATAAATATAACACTAGAACAAAAGAAAATTATTTTAGAAATAGACTTATAGGTGGTCTAAATAATAAGTGCATAGAAAATAGTAGCAAAGATCTGTACAACCATCTACCATCTAGAATTAAACAGATAACAAATGAAAAAATCAAACTAAAGAATACTGAATCTTATCTATTAGAAAACGCATTTTACTCTGTAGAAGAGTACAAAAATTGATAAAATATGGTATATTGCACTTCCCAATATTCTCAACTAGTCTCATATTTATGTAAATAACTTGTATTGTATGTACATAGAATTTGGCGATCCTTGTAAAATTTTTTACAATTGGAGAAATAAAGGTATGTTACAAGATATGGCTGGCCGCGAGCTGACGAGGAAGTTCAAGGTATGTTACAAGATATGGTAGGCTGCGAGCTGACGAGGAAGTTCAAGGTATGTTACAAGATATGGTAGGCTGCGAGCTGACGAGGAAGTTCAAGGTATGTTACAAGATATGGCAGGCCGCGAGCTGACGAGGAAGTTCAAGGTATGTTACAAGATATGGCAGGCTGCGAGCTGACGAGGAAGTTCAAGGTATGTTACAAGATATGGCTGGCTACGAGCTGACGAGGAAGTTCAAGGTATGTTACAAGATATGGCAGGCCGCGAGCTGACGAGGAAGTTCAAGGTATGTTACAAGATATGGCAGGCTGCGAGCTGACGAGGAAGTTCAAGGTATGTTACAAGATATGGCTGGCTGCGAGCTGACGAGGAAGTTCAAGGTATGTTACAAGATATGGTAGGCTGCGAGCTGACGAGGAAGTTCAAGGTATGTTACAAGATATGGCTGGCTGCGAGCTGACGAGGAAGTTCAAGGTATGTTACAAGATATGGCTGGCCGCAAGCTGACGAGGAAGTTCAAGGTATGTTACAAGATATGGCAGGCTGCGAGCAGGCGAGGAAGTTCAAGGTATGTTACAAGATATGGCTGGCTGCGAGCTGACGAGGAAGTTCAAGGTATGTTACAAGATATGGCAGGCTACGAGCTGACGAGGAAGTTCAAGGTATGTTACAAGATATGGCTGGCTGCGAGCTGACGAGGAAGTTCAAGGTATGTTACAAGATATGGTAGGCTGCGAGCTGACGAGGAAGTTCAAGGTATGTTACAAGATATGGCAGGCTGCGAGCTGACGAGGAAGTTCAAGGTATGTTACAAGATATGGCTGGCCGCGAGCTGACGAGGAAGTTCAAGGTATGTTACAAGATATGGCAGGCTGCGAGCTGACGAGGAAGTTCAAGGTATGTTACAAGATATGGCTGGCCGCGAGCTGACGAGGAAGTTCAAGGTATGTTACAAGATATGGCAGGCTGCGAGCTGACGAGGAAGTTCAAGGTATGTTACAAGATATGGCTGGCTACGAGCTGACGAGGAAGTTCAAGGTATGTTACAAGATATGGCTGGCTACGAGCTGACGAGGAAGTTCAAGGTATGTTACAAGATATGGCTGGCTGCGAGCTGACGAGGAAGTTCAAGGTATGTTACAAGATATGGCAGGCTGTGAGCAGGTGAGGAAGTTCAAGGTATGTTACAAGATATGGCAGGCTGTGAGCAGGTGAGGAAGTTCAAGGTATGTTACAAGATATGGCTGGCTGCGAGCTGACGAGGAAGTTCAAGGTATGTTACAAGATATGGTAGGCTGCGAACTGACGAGGAAGTTCAAGGTATGTTACAAGATATGGCTGGCCGCGAGCTGACGAGGAAGTTCAAGGTATGTTACAAGATATGGCAGGCTGCGAGCTGACGAGGAAGTTCAAGGTATGTTACAAGATATGGCTGGCTGCGAGCTGTCGAGGAAGTTCAAGGTATGTTACAAGATATGGCAGGCTGCGAGCTGACGAGGAAGTTCAAGGTATGTTACAAGATATGGTAGGCTGCGAGCTGACGAGGAAGTTCAAGGTATGTTACAAGATATGGCTGGCTGCGAGCTGACGAGGAAGTTCAAGGTATGTTACAAGATATGGCTGGCTACGAGCTGACGAGGAAGTTCAAGGTATGTTACAAGATATGGCAGGCTGTGAGCAGGTGAGGAAGTTCAAGGTATGTTACAAGATATGGCAGGCTGCGAGCTGACGAGGAAGTTCAAGGTATGTTACAAGATATGGCTGGCCGCGAGCTGACAAGGAAGTTCAAGGTATGTTACAAGATATGGCTGGCCGCGAGCTGACGAGGAAGTTCAAGGTATGTTACAAGATATGGCAGGCTGCGAGCTGACGAGGAAGTTCAAGGTATGTTACAAGATATGGCTGGCCGCGAGCTGACGAGGAAGTTCAAGGTATGTTACAAGATATGGCAGGCTGCGAGCTGACGAGGAAGTTCAAGGTATGTTACAAGATATGGCAGGCTGCGAGCTGACGAGGAAGTTCAAGGTATGTTACAAGATATGGCAGGCTGCGAGCAGGTGAGGAAGTTCAAGGTATGTTACAAGATATGGCTGGCTGCGAGCTGACAAGGAAGTTCAAGGTATGTTACAAGATATGGCTGGCCGCGAGCTGACAAGGAAGTTCAAGGTATGTTACAAGATATGGCTGGCCGCGAGCTGACGAGGAAGTTCAAGGTATGTTACAAGATATGGCAGGCTGCGAGCAGGTGAGGAAGTTCAAGGTATGTTACAAGATATGGCAGGCTGCGAGCAGGCGAGGAAGTTCAAGGTATGTTACAAGATATGGCTGGCTGCGAGCAGGCGAGGAAGTTCAAGGTATGTTACAAGATATGGCAGGCTGCGAGCAGGCGAGGAAGTTCAAGGTATGTTACAAGATATGGCAGGCTGCGAGCTGACGAGGAAGTTCAAGGTATGTTACAAGATATGGCTGGCCGCGAGCTGACGAGGAAGTTCAAGGTATGTTACAAGATATGGCTGGCCGCGAGCTGACGAGGAAGTTCAAGGTATGTTACAAGATATGGCAGGCTGCGAGCAGGCGAGGAAGTTCAAGGTATGTTACAAGATATGGCAGGCTGCGAGCAGGTGAGGAAGTTCAAGGTATGTTACAAGATATGGCTGGCTGCGAGCTGACGAGGAAGTTCAAGGTATGTTACAAGATATGGCAGGCTGTGAGCAGGTGAGGAAGTTCAAGGTATGTTACAAGATATGGCAGGCTGTGAGCAGGTGAGGAAGTTCAAGGTATGTTACAAGATATGGCAGGCTGCGAGCAGGCGAGGAAGTTCAAGGTATGTTACAAGATATGGCAGGCTGTGAGCTGACGAGGAAGTTCAAGGTATGTTACAAGATATGGCTGGCTGCGAGCTGACGAGGAAGTTCAAGGTATGTTACAGGATATGGCTGGCTGTGAGCAGGTGAGGAAGTTCAAGGTATGTTACAAGATATGGCTGGCTGTGAGCAGGCGAGGAAGTTCAAGGTATGTTACAAGATATGGCTGGCTGTGAGCAGGTGAGGAAGTTCAAGGTATGTTACAAGATATGGCTGGCTGTGAGCAGGTGAGGAAGTTCAAGGTATGTTACAAGATATGGCTGGCTGCGAGCTGACGAGGAAGTTCAAGGTATGTTACAAGATATGGCTGGCTGTGAGCAGGCGAGGAAGTTCAAGGTATGTTACAAGATATGGCTGGCTGTGAGCAGGTGAGGAAGTTCAAGGTATGTTACAAGATATGGCAGGCTGTGAGCAGGTGAGGAAGTTCAAGGTATGTTACAAGATATGGCTGGCCGCAAGCTGACGAGGAAGTTCAAGGTATGTTACAAGATATGGCAGGCTGTGAGCAGGTGAGGAATTTCAAGGTATGTTACAAGATATGGCAGGCTGCGAGCTGACGAGGAAGTTCAAGGTATGTTACAAGATATGGCAGGCTGTGAGCAGGTGAGGAAGTTCAAGGTATGTTACAAGATATGGCTGGCCGCAAGCTGACGAGGAAGTTCAAGGTATGTTACAAGATATGGCAGGCTGTGAGCAGGTGAGGAATTTCAAGGTATGTTACAAGATATGGCAGGCTGCGAGCTGACGAGGAAGTTCAAGGTCAGGCTGTCTTGTGTGACTACTGTGTGTACAAGACTATCAACAATTGAATTGACACAAACAGAATGGGTTTCGAGAATGTTTGCAAGGCTTCTAAATGTGTCACCTCCGGTATGGGGGGTGCGTGCGTGCGGTGGTGTGCGTGTGTAACTTGAGAAAGGTGCATGTGACATCATCTGCAATATAAAAGAAGCCAGAGAAAAGCAGAGCAGTGAGTTTTACAGTTGAGTTACAGACATGAGTCAGTAAGTGTGACACAGCTGTGTGTGTGTTGTCGTGTTGGTACATTGTAAGAAGATTCAGCAAGCATCACAAGTGATTGTAACAACATACTTAGTGTATAAGAGACAGAGAAAGTGAAGGAAGACACTAAAAGGACAGAGCAAGGTTATGAGGGGATAAGTTGTGAGTTGTAATACCACGAAAGTCTGTAGACTGTGTTAACGATGAGAACAAAACTGTGTAATTATTAATTTAAGCCAACAAGCTTCCTGTTGGTGTTTTTAAACACACAAGCTGTGTGTGGGCAATGTTTGAAAGGTAGAACTGGAACTGGAGAATTCAATGTCATTCTGGCAGGTTGTCACAGTAGCTTAATGGTTAGAGCATCTGTCTCGTAAGCAGAGGGTCTGTGGTTCAAATCCCAGCTGTCGTACTGGATTTTTCAGTTCCAATTCTACCTTTCACACAAAACTGGGTATTTGTGACCAAATTTTAGAAGACAATATAGTGATAAAAAGTAACTGGACAGGAGTTTAGCTTTGTCACACTGGTGTGAGAAGTGGAATTGATCAAATGTTTTATGTTTGTGGCAGTTGTCAGTGCTGGTAACAGAGAATGAGACAGACAGTATGTTGTAACTTACCCTGCAAGTCCTGCCTCAGGAGTCTGCATGAATCTTGCTTGTGTATTGTTTGTTCTGGCTGCAGATGGATTCATTCTAGTACTGTTCTGTGCTGCTAAATAAAACACAAAAATTAACATTACAATTTCTATCAGCTTAAGTATCTTTAAATAATTTCTCATAATCAGTTCTTCAATATATCGTATTTCATCACATAATTATCATACTTTTTATACTTTCTTAATAAAGTAAAAATATACAGTGGGACTATTATGTGAGTAATAAATTGTTTAAGACTGGTCATATTGTGTTGCTAGTTCAGAACAAACAAGAGGGAAACAAGTGGAAATAAAAGTGAACTTGACACCACAATGCACACACCTACTCCTGCAGGTAATAAATATAAAAAAATAAATTGCAGGGAGTTAGGTCACTGGACCACAAACTTTACTAATAATTCAGTTCCTAAACACATTTTTAATTATTCTCACCGGAGTCTTATTGAAAAGGGGAAAAATCATTCTTCCTGTGTGTTAATTGTATAAAAAAGGGGTAAAATTGTATTTACATATGTACAGGTATCAACTTTGACTTGAAAAAACTTGACCCTGTAACTCAGAACCTAATATTGTTCATGAAATAGTCCTTCATCACGAAAAAATTGGTGATTGGTGCACCAATAGTGGAGAAAGGTTTGTCAGAGCTTCAATAAGTGATTTCTATCTCTGGAGTAAGTTAAAATATAAAGTGCACAAGACAAACCCACATACCCTCACCAGAAAATTGCCAACATTTCCCAACGTGAAGTGCAGCGAGTGATGGATAGTTTCGTAAAGAGGTGCGTATGAGCATCGATGGTGTCACCTTTCATAAAGTTGGTACGTAAAGGCTTTAAAAGTAGTTTTAGAAATGCTGTACAGTTTTATCCACACCTTTCTATGATAGTAGCAGATGGCAACAAGCGTTGAGGATGGCAACAGGCAAAACACCATGCAGCTCATTTGTGTTTTTATCTACCGGTAGAATACGACACGTAAGATTCATTAGAATAATTGAAGTAATATGTGTCTGATGGTTTCACTTGACTGACCTGTGTGAGGCAAGCGGAATGTCGGTCGTACTGTTGGTTGATTGGGGGGTGCAGGCTCACTAGGAGGAGGCGGTGCCCTGATTACTCTTCTTGCAGTTCCTGATGGAGGTGACGATAACGGAATCTTTGGTGCTGATCTCATTGGCTGTCGCACTGTCTCTTGTGTATTGTCAATCCTTTTCCACTTTGAATGCTTCTGATTGCTGTTTAAGTTATGATGCCTCAGATCTGGCCCTGTGTAGAGAGACAGAGAGAGTATATGATAGGTACAGTAGTAGCAGGAACACAAGCAACATGCTCAGTTGCAACACTTACTTGTTGTATTCGGCAGACCTGTGGCAACTGTGACTGAGAGAACTTTCCCCGACGACTTGAGATGTGGAACGTCAGTTGCAATGGTAGGCGAACAAGTGAAGTGCACTTGTCTGGTTCCTCCACCTCCCCAGCCCTCCTTCTTCACTTTGAACTCAAGACTGTAACGTAACACACACCACATTCAACAGGTTACTTATGTCATACTGACAAGTTGGCCATGGTAGCTCAGTGGTTAGAGCAACCACACATTAAGTGCAAGATCTGTAGTTCTCAAACTGTATGTTTGTATTAATAGCAGCAGTGGTTTATACTGCTGGGCGTAACAGAAATATTTGTAAGATATAGTAAATCAAATGTTATTAAGCCCAAATATTTATTTCATGTCGCGTATATCAAGTTACTATGTTTTCATTCCAGATGTACTACATTATACTGTCAGTGTCTATAAGTCTCTGTATTTCATACCTTTAACAGATATCCAACAAAAACTACAAAAGCCTTCACCTTTGAGTAAGCAACATAAGCTTTCATGGCCGATGTCATTAAATAGAAAATGACCACCTACGCTTCTGGGCCATGGTCTAGTGGAAAAACTCCTTCCAGACGTTTTGTCCAAAGCTAGCTATGTCAAACATATTCAGTGGTGTGGCCACAACGAACAACTGATACAGTCTTTTTTTTAAGAGGTAGAACTGGAACTTAAAAATTCAATGCCACAACTGGGATTTGAACCACAGACCTTCCGCTTGCCGGGCGGACACTCTAACCACTGAGCTATTGTGACAAACTGCCAGAATGGCATTAAATTCTCAAGCCAGGAGAAATACGAACTGCCAGAATGGCATTAAATTCTCAAGCCAGGAGAAATACGAACTGGCTTGAGAATTTAATGCCATTCTGGCAGTTTGTCACAATAGCTCAGTGGTTAGAGTGTCCGCCCGGCAAGCGGAAGGTCTGTGGTTCAAATCCCAGTTGTGGCATTGAATTTTTAAGTTCCAGTTCTACCTCTTAAAAACTTTGCCCACACACGGCTTGTGTGTTTAAAAACACCAACAGTAAGTTTGTTGGCATAAATAAATAATAATTGATACAGTCTTTTGTTTTCACAGGCTTCTCCTGGGTGAGTGTTCTGTGCGCTGGGCTAAAGTGGGGGCAGCTTCCATTGTCTATGATTGTGTCAATGGGCTGGCATTTGCTATAGCTGAGGTCACTGATGGTGTATCATCTTCAATTTCTCTAGCTCAGGTTTTTTGCATACCATGTTTAATACTGGATGCTCAGCTTTATTTAAGCACTTGGTTCCTTCCTTTCTTCCTATTGAAGTTATCTTTATGTTTATAAATCTTTGTGGCTTCATCTCATTGCTGAGAGTAGCAGAGTACTACGGCCAAACCACTGAACATGTTCAACGCTGCTTTGGACAAAACATTCGGAAGAGGTTTTTCCACTAGACCACAGCCCACAAGCCCAGATAATCATTTTGTATTTCATACTCATCTTTAACGTTAAACACCATTACATCAGGGTCATTTCTGACATAGTTACACCATTCAATATCATATAAAAGTACATAAACATAGTTGAAAACTATGTCAGCATTTAAAAACACACTTTGGTTAAACTTACTTGTAGTAATATTTAAAACAGTACTAGTTCTGGAGGGGGTCCTCTCCATCCAACTAAGTTTATTAACATACTCCACTGTTTTTAACACTTCATCATCATGTTTTATAAAAATATAATTATTTTCACCGTGAAATTCAGAAAGTTACTTAAAAGTAAATTTTATCAAGTCCACACTCATATCACATTTTGCAATTAATTTTGATGATTCAAAAGGAAACTCAAGTACTTTGATTACCAACATATAATTTTCATAATTAATTTTTACAATATGCCAATTTTTGGTTTATCACAGGAATAGAGTTTCATAAAAAACCAAACATTTCCGTGTTTAAATCATCTACACTTATTGTGAAACATATAGATAGTTTCATTCAAATTCGTAAAAGGTTTTTCATATTTATTGTTCATAACAAACACAGCTCTCCTTTTATCAGACCAATCAATGACAACTGATTGTTCTAAAACACACAAATCATGTGTAGCTGCCACTTAAGTACTTAAATGACTGTGAATCACTATTGGGATAGTGTCTTGAATATGAGATTCCCTTGTGGTGTAGCAGCAAAATGCAAATCAGTGCCAGCATGTTACCCTGGTAC
This sequence comes from Tenodera sinensis, assembly GCA_030765045.1. Lineage (NCBI taxonomy): Eukaryota > Metazoa > Arthropoda > Insecta > Mantodea > Mantidae > Tenodera > Tenodera sinensis. Next base: position 1,581,579 of record CM060966.1, read on the forward strand.
CTCACTGGTTAAGAGCAGCTGCATGTAGAATGCAACATCTGTGGTTCAAATCCCAGCTATGACATTCAATTTTTTACTCCTGATTCTACCTTATAAAGACACAGTCCTTACAGCAACCTTATAAACATTTTTAAAGCAATGTATCTGTGAAATTTTGTGAAAATTGCTGAAAATTTTTATTTGTACTTTTTGCATTTTTTATTGTACTTATTAGGGCTAGAAAGTTCATGCATTTGCATGTTTTTTCATAGGGGTTAAAAATGTATGCTTTTACATTATGTGCACGAATTATGGAATTTTGGGCTCAAGTTTAGAACAGCTCACTTTCCACTTGCCAGCCAGATTCTAAGTCCGAACTTACTTACTGCGCATGCGCCGACAGTAGTTTCACAATCGCCCACTAGATTTCACTGCATGACTAGCTGACGATTTTCACATCTGCCAACAGTGCTTTTTACACTACACTAGTTTTCGTTGCCAACACATTAAACACAAATGCACTCACTCACATCGTTGCTGCCACAGACATACACCGCTATCGCGTATAATGATGATTATTACATTTGTATTATATATATTATTTATATATAATACTATATATTATACTTATATTTATTATTATTATTATTATTATTTTATTTTATTATTTAACGTGATTATATTTATTATATATATTATATTTATTATATTTAATATTATTATATTTTTATTATGTTTACTATTTATCGTTCTTTTTTTGTTTATTTATTTTATTTTATATTATTATTTTTGATGTTATTAGATTTATATTATATATATCATCTTTATATTATTTTATTTATTTATTGTTCTTTTTTTATTTATTTTATATTATATTATAATATAATGCTAATGGCTTCATTGCCAGATGCAAGGCACTAGAAAACAACATATTATATTATTGTATTATTATTTAATATTATATTATATATATATAATATTATATTTAATAGTATTATATTATATTTATATTATTTTTATTAATTATCGTTCTTTTTTATTTATTTTTTTAATTTTCGAGTGGAGAAAAAATCCATTTACGGAGCCCCATGTGCTGGGATGGCACAGATGGGGGACTGTAGGCTTCGCCCTAGGGCACATCACATTCCCTGCATAGCATTCGAGTCCTCAGCAAGCCCTCGCCGTACAGGAACTGCATGCATGGCTCCTCATTAAAGCACAGAGGCGCCAAATCTAATATGCTGTGATGCTATTTTTAATGAATGGGCTGAGCTATGAGACTCGTTTTCTATCTACAAGGTCGTGGTAACAGATGGAATGCATATATCAATGTTTCTTTATCACAATGTATTTATTTATTAACACTTCGATACTTTACACTCTCAGCACCATATTAAATACTTAAAAACCTTTACACTTTTTTAATTTAGTAGAATTTATGCTGGATGAAAGTTTGGTGAAAGTTCCATGTTCACATGCTACCAAAACACGTCTTATCACCTTGAACATATAGACGCTAGTGAACTACTTTTTGGCGTCGTTTTGACACGACACACCGCCATTTTCGCCTTCATCCGCCGTATTCATCCGCGCAAATAGTTCTTTCTCGTTAGGGAAGTGATCCCAATTATCGTCTCCTATTTTTATTATGGAACACAAACAATTCTAATATTTATACACTTTTAACAAACATTTACATGAACTATTTTCTATTGGGGTCTTCTAATATTCTGTCTCAACTGATAAAGCGATAACTGATAAACTAGTTGCAGCATACTGCCGACTCCCGCAAAAACATTCAAACTTACTATTGGCAACAAACTCCTAGGGACATTCTGCTGTTGGCAGCGCTGCATTAACACAGCAACTTTCGTGACCATTCGTACACACTGCCGAGTGGGACTTTGCCGAAATTCTGACCAAGTGCTTGCGTAAGCTTTTCTAAACAATATCTGAATTTTGAGTTATTTGGACGTGATTTTATGGTGCATATAACTGCATATTTTCTTGATTTTGATAAATGCATATTATTTCAATACTATAGCCTCTATATAGCATATTTTAATGATTTTTATGGTTTTTTTCCCCACCTGGATAATATTTTTTATATTGGTAGTGTTGCATATGATGATGTAACTTGCGAGGTGGCGAGAAGCAATGCTGAGTCATGTTGTTATGCAGTGAATCTGTTTCCATCCTTTCATTATATGTATGTGCGTAGAGAATAATCAGTGCGTTATCTGAGAGGTTTATATTAATAAAGATAAAGTGCAGGTCAATGTTTTGAGCAGCACGATTATACGTAATATCCGACTTCCTCCTGCACCGGTGTTAACTCGATGGGGAACATGGGTCGATGCAGTTTTATATTATGCTGAGCACATAGAAATAATCGAAGAGCTTGTTAATTCATTGGACTCGAACGATGCTTCATCAATACAAACCGTGCAAAATATTCTGTCAGACACTGGGTTAAAAGAGGATCTTAGTTTCATATCTGCCCATTTTTCTTTCTTACCAACAGCAATAACAGCATTGAAAGCTGTAGGATTTCCTTTGCATGAATCATTTACTGTGCTTGAAAAAACAATATGTGATCTAAGTTCGGTTCCTGGTAGCATAGAACAAAAAGTGAAAGAGAACGTGAATTATGTAATTTAAAAAAATTCTGGTTATAAACAGATGTGCGATATTCGAGACATCCTCGAAAGAAAACCATCTGTCACACCAAGAGACTTGGCTCTCTCTGTGAAACAGTTAACATCATTTAAATATGCCCCGATAACATCTTGTGACGTGTAAAGAAGTTTTTCACGTTACAAAAGTGTTTTGCCAGACAATAGACAACGTTTTACTGTTGAAAATTTGTGTAGTGTTGGTTGTGAACTGCAATTTAGCAGTTAATAGTAGCAGCGGGACCACTTCTGCTTCAACCTCTAAGGAATAAGGTAACTTTATTATTTACACTAACTCGTCTACTGCAAAGGGACACGAACTGTTCTAATGAAATAGTGCATATTTCTTGGCATATTTTGAAGTTTTTAAGAGCATATTTGCATGCATATTTCAGTGTTTTTTAGGGCATGAACTTCCGAGCCCTAGTACTTATACTTTGTACTTTAACGGCACACTTTAGTTTTCTCAATATCAGCCATGTTTAAAATTGCAGGAGGACATTTAAATGTCAGAGTGCAGGTGGGCGTTCCTTGCTAAACTTCGTCACTACAGCTTTCAAATGCATTTTTCATTTTCACTGGCTTCGGTTTTGGTTCTTGTAGGGAACTTTGCTTCAGAAAGGTTGGCTGTGCTGAATTTAATTTGATATATTGAACTGAAATGCTGTGACTCTGACAATTATTTTGCTTCCAAACAGAGAAATGTTGTCAGTGTTCTGTAATTTGTTATCTTGCCAGGTTATTTCAGTGTTCCACATACATATTAGGCATTGTTAGCTAATTAAGGAAAATGAAGCTATCAACAGTGAAGCAACAAGATCCTAAAGTAAGAACAAATTAGAAACTAAAAACTTCACTTATCTTAGTAATGTTGCAAGTTTTTTTCTTTCTTTTTTTTTTTTTTTTTCAAACATTACTAAGATAAGTGAAGTTTTTAGTTTCTAATTTGTTTTTACTTTAGAATTGTTTAGCTAGTCCATAGACTTCAAGTTATTGTTTGTTTATAGTAGAGCCATAACAAGCAGATATTTTATGAACTTTGTATATATATTTGTGAAGGTGCATAGTGTAGAGGTTAGCTAAGAAAGGAAAGGTTTCATATTCAGGAACAACCAAGCAGACTTAAAATTCTCAAGAAATGCTACTGAGGCCAAAAAGAAAGCAACAGAGGCTCCCACATGTGGTGCTGAGCAATTTTAAGTTGGGAAAGTACAAAAATGCACCATTAAACTTTAACATGCATTTTTCTAAGTTCTTATTTTTCCCAGTGTTTTTCACTATTCAAAATGCTCCTCGACCCTAGTTTATAACTTATTAGCTTGAAATTTTCAGGAAACCTTCAGAGATTAAGGTATTAAAATTTGCCATGCGCTAGTTAAAAACTATTAAATAATTGAGCTGAAATTAAATATTTTTCATAACTCATACTGAAAAAATTGAAAATATTGATAAATAGTATACAAAACATTTTTTGTTTCTCTTAAACTAATTAAATCTAAACAATTTTGGTGCAAAAATTTCTTTATATTTGTATACTGAACTCAAATTAAACATTTAGCAGGGATACAATAAATTGTAGGGTTCAAGGGTCATTTCATATGAGCATATTCAAAGAGTGATTTATTATTAATAAACATATGAATAATATAAAAATGGTTTGACATATGACTGAAATGTTGTGTTTACTATTTACTTTACGTTCTGAGTGTGTGGAAAAACATTCAAAGCAATCAGGAGAAAACCGTGCATTTTTTAATTTTCACATATACATTGCCTTAAATAGGAGGTCATTTCTTATATTATTAAAATAAGTATATATAATTTTATATGAAAGATAATGTAAAGAGTGGTTTTAAGTCACTCAAATATAAATTAAGTTGGAGTATATATTTAAGAATAGAATTATGTAAAGAGCTATTAGGTTGAATAGGTGATCACTTACAACTTGTATTTATAAGAAACATAGACTGGAGTTTATGTAGGTGTATATGAAACAAAGACACGTAGACAATGATTTCAACCCAAAAGTACATCAGCATGCAATCTTCCATAGCTTAATTCACAGGTTGACCAATATCCCACTAACAAATAGAGAGTACAATCAACAACTGGAGCATATTAAACCTGCTGCAAATTTGAATGGATTTAAATCCTATTACAGAACTAGGTTAATAAAACTGCATACAAGATTAAAAACTACCAATGATCAAGTTAAAAATTAGCAACACCCAAGTGAGTTTATTAAAATTGATGTAGAAACATCTCTATGGAAAGAACTTACACTAACGAGGCATCAACCCATATTAGATGTCAAAACATATACTGTTTAAATAACAAGAGGCTTCCTTCTTGCCCTGTCATTTGCAAACAAGTTTGAGTTCGTCCTAGTCCATTTTCACTGTTAAGTCAGATTCAATTGCAAGAACACCAAGATAACTAAGACGATCCTTCACTTGTGGTGTTCTTAGATAATTATTTATGCGTCTTAGAGCAGAAAATGATCTCTCAGTTGAGCAGTTGGAATGAACGATACTGAGCCCACTAAGTCTCTTTCTTCCTGTCATTTTATTCAGTGACAATCGACATTGAAACTGAGAAAACGAAAGAAAATATGATAAACGGTTGAAAAACAAGATTCAAACATAACCTACTACTTCATTGTGCCGGAATGCCGGCTCATTAAATATAAAATAACTAATAATAATTACTGCTCATTACCTCAGCTAACAATATATAGAAAATTAACGTTAATAAATAACAACACCAAGTTTTTGCGTGTGTTAATTGATTCTCACCATTGGAATGCATTTCGCTTTGTCTCTGCTACGTGTGCATAGCATGCAAACTAATCAGCATAGCCTACATGCGTCAATTAATATTCCTCTGCGAGCGACAAATTTAAATGAACTTGATGTTTCATGTCTATATTTTTTTTGTTTTTTTTTTGCAGCTTTCCAGTAATTTTGCCGCCCCCTAAAATGTGCCACCCTAGGCAGTTGCCCGGTTTGCCCTGCTGTAAATTGAGACGGGTAGTTCTGTGTGTTGTGAAGGGAGGAATATGTGCTGCCAAGATGTCGTCTCCGTTGCCCTCGGCTGTTGACTCTTCTTCAGGGGTGGTTATGCAGGTGGATTAATAAGTGCTTCTTAGCATTCAAACATTGACTTTATTCACTTTCTCTTATACCAGCTCCCTCACGGCTACACCCGTCTCATTTAAGTAGTTGAGTCTTTCTGCCCCGGAGTTCACTGCACCGACCCTTTTGTAGCCCTCCACTTTGTTCCTAACGGTACCTCCCCTTGCTACGGTCAGTATGAAATACCTGTGCAGTGAGGGGTGACAAATGCCCCGCATCCTGTTTGTTTCCTTTCAATACCTGAATGAGGCGTTTGAAGACCGCTTGGTCGATATTTACATTTTACAAGTTTCCAACTATATACAAATTATGTTCTAACCTAATGTACAATATACATACTAATATGTACCGTTACAAAATACGGCCATGATTATAATATAAAACTGGCTCTGCAAAACAAGTATGGTGTGAGAAATTTGCTCAATCACCCTCTAAAAAATACCACACCAAGTATTAAATTATCAGGAATCTACCATGCCAACTGTGAAGACTGCCAGAAAATATATATTGGCAAAACAAAAACAAAGTTGGAAACCACAATGAAGGAACACATCAGAAATATCAGATACAAAGAGGCAGATAAATCAGCCATAGTTCACCACTTTTGGTCTTGCAATCATTATATTAACCTAAATATCGAACCTTCACAACCAGCAAAACATTATTGGGAGTTAACAGTGTGGGAAAATATTTACATCATTAAGGATCGAGATTGGCTGATGAATTTTGATATTACCAATCATAGACAATGTCTTACAACTAGCCAATAGCAAGAACAGCAGACCAGGCAACAAGAGAAGGGGGAGGCAGTTACCTCATGTTGAACCAGTTGACCGAACAGCTGAATGATGGACCTTCTCTGACACAAGTCCTTGTTTTATATATTATTACAAGTAAGTTGAGCAGAATGTGTTTCTAAATATCGACATATTTTTAAATTCATTTATATGCTCCTATGTTTTAAACACTTCATTTTCATCAGCTTTATATATAAAGATAGCTCTGTTCATATGTTCCTTGTAATTTAGAGCACATTCTTAAACTCCAGATCATTTTCAGATACAACCATTTAATATAATATCTAACTGTATCAACTAGAAGCAATAAAAGATTTTAAATCAAAATGGGTTTGCTTACCTATTAGAAAATTTCATGGGAAGATCTCTGCCAAGCTGAGAATGATACTTCTTACTTAAAAGAAGAAGGAATTCTGTTTTGAACATCATTTCCAATAAACTGTCATAATCTTCCTTGATGTGTAGAATTATAAAATCATCCTTAATCAAACAAAAATAAACTGTTTTAACACAAGTGGAACAATGAATGTTCAATTCAGTATTGTTAAGACCACATACTTAACCAGGTACACAGGTACAGGATACATCAAAAGTAATTACTGTACCTCATGGGTCCCCATCTAGGGGATATGTGGATAGAACCACAAGGTACCCAAGCTGAGCAGAACATTACTTCCACTTACTGGTGTCTAGGGGATATGTGGATAGTGACCACAAGGTACCCAACCTGAGCAGAACATTACTTCCACTTACTGGTGTCTAGGGGATATGTGAATAGTGACCACAAGGTACCCAAGCTGAGCAGAACATTACTTCCACTTACTGGTGTCTAGGGGGTATGTGGATAGTGACCACAAGGTACCCAAGCTGAGCAGAACATTACTTCCACTTACTGGTGTCTAGGGGATATGTGGATAGTGACCACAAGGTACCCAAGCGGAGCAGAACGTTACTTCCACTTACTGGTGTCTAGGGGATATGTGGATAGTGACCACAAGGTACCCAAGCTGAGCAGAACGTTACTTCCACTTACTGGTGTCTAGGGGATATGTGGATAGTGACCACAGGGTACCCAACCTGAGCAGAACATTACTTCCACTTACTGGTGTCTAGGGGATATGTGAATAGTGACCACAAGGTACCCAAGCTGAGCAGAACATTACTTCCACTTACTGGTGTCTAGGGGGTATGTGGATAGTGACCACAAGGTACCCAAACTGAGAAGAACATTACTTCCACTTACTGGTGTCTAGGGGATATGTGGATAGTGACCACAAGGTACCCAAGCTGAGCAGAACATTACTTCCACTTACTGGTGTCTAGGGGATATGTGGATACTGACCACAAGGTACCCAAGCTGAGCAGAACATTACTGCCACTTACTGGTGTCTAGGGGATATGTGGATAGTGACCACAAGGTACCCAAGCTGAGCAGAACATTACTTCCACTTACTGGTGTCTAGGGGATATGTGGATACTGACCACAAGGTACCCAAGCTGAGCAGAACATTACTGCCACTTACTGGTGTCTAGGGGATATGTGGATAGTGTCCACAAGGTACCCAAGCTGAGCAGAACATTACTTCCACTTACTGGTGTCTAGGGGATATGTGGATAGTGACCACAAGGTACCCAAGCTGACCAGAACATTACTTCCACTTACTGGTGTCTAGGGGATATGTGGATAGTGATCACAAGGTACCCAAGCTGAGCAGAACATTACTTCCACTTACTGGTGTCTAGGGGATATGTGGATAGTGACCACAAGGTACCCAAGCTGACCAGAACATTACTTCCACTTACTGGTGTCTAGGGGATATGTGGATACTGACCACAAGGTACCCAAGCTGACCAGAACATTAATTCCACTTAGTGGTGTCTAGGGGATATGTGGATAGTGACCACAAGGTACCCAAGATGAGCAGAACATTACTTCCACTTACTGGTGCCTAGGGGATATGTGGATAGTACCACAAGGTACCCAAGCTGAGCAGAACATTACTTCCACTTACTGGTGCCTAGGGGATATGTGAATGGCAACCACAAGGAACCCAAGCTGAGCAACACATTACTTCCACTTACTGGTGTCTAGGGGATATGTGGATAGAATCACAAGGTACCCAAGCTGAGTAGAACATTACTTCCACTTACTGGTGTCTAGGGGATATGTGGATAGTGACCACAAGGTACCCAAGCTGACCAGAACATTACTTCCACTTACTGGTGTCTAGGGGATATGTGGATAGTGACCACAAAGTACCCAAGCTGACCAGAACATTAATTCCACTTAGTGGTGTCTAGGGGATATGTGGATAGTGACCACAAGGTACCCAAGATGAGCAGAACATTACTTCCACTTACTGGTGTCTAGGGGATATGTGGATAGTGACCACAAGGTACCAAAGCTGAGCAGAACATTACTTCCACTTACTGGTGTCTAGGGGATATGTGAATGGCAACCACAAGGTACCCAAACTGAGCAGAACATTACTTCCACTTACTGGTGTCTAGGGGATATGTGGATAGTGACCACAAAGTAACCAAGCTGAGCAGAACATTACTTCTACTTACTGGTGTCTAGGGGATATTTATACCTAGAGCGCGGCCGATAAGAACCGCCCACTTATTTACCATTGAACAACAAATGAAAAACGTTGTTGCATTTCGCTGAAGTTCTAAGTTTTCCGAAACTCACACACATAACAAGGAATATCTCCGAAATAGTTCACCCTACAAGAAAATTTATTGAGACATAAATTGTGTATTTTACCAAGATCTACGAGGGCCGTTCAGAAAGTAACCTCCGGTTGATTGCAAAAAATTCACCAAGATAAATAAAAATATTTTAATATATACATCTTACAACTACATCTTTGCACTATTTTTCTACATAGTCTCCATAACGATTGAGGCACTTATCGTATCTGTTCACAAGCTTTGAAATTCCTTCTGCATAAAAATCACCCGCTTGTGCCTGGAGCCAGCCTGTGACCGCATCTTTGAGCTCTTCGTCGTCATCAAACCGCTGGGACCCGAGCCATTTCTTCATATACATGAAGAGGTGATAATCGCTTGGCGCCAGATCTGGGCTGTAAGGTGGATGGTTGACAACGTCCCACTTAAAGGACTCAAGAAGGGCTGTTGTTCTGCGAGCAGAGTGAGGACGGGCGTTATCGTGCAAAAAAACGATACTGGAAGTCAGCATACCACGGCGTTTGTTCTGTATAGCCCGTCGTAATTTTTTTAGTGTTTCACAGTACACGTCTTGATTAATGGTCGTCCCACGTTCCATGAATTCAACCAACAACACCCCTTTTGCATCCCAAAACACCGTTGCCATCAATTTTTGGGCAGAAAAATCTTGCCGGGCTTTTATTGGTTTGGTAGGCGAATTTGAATGTGCCCACATCTTTGATTGTTCTTTTGTCTCAGGGTTCACGTACTTAATCCAGGTTTCGTCCCCGGTCACGATTCTGTTTAACAATGGTTCACCTTCGTCCTCATAACGTGGCAGAAAGTCTAATGCAGAGGCCATTCTTTGAGTTTTGTGGTGGTCGGTAAGAATTTTGGGCACCCGTCGTGCACAGAACTTATGGTAACCCAATCTTGCTGTCACTATCTCGTACAAGAGAGTCTTAGAAATCTGTGGAAAATCAGTAAACTCCGACATTGTGAAACGTCGGTTTTCACGGACTTTTGCATCAACTGTCTGAACGAGTTCGTCCATCACCAATGATGGTCTACCACTCCTCTCTTCATCATGAACGTTTTCTCGTCCACTTTTAAATAAACGTACCCATTCACGGACCACTCCTTCACTCATAACTCTTGGGCCGTACACGGCACAAAGCTCACGATGAATAGCTGCTGCAGAATATCCTTTGGCTGTAAAAATCCTTATAACAGCACGCACTTCACGTTTGGCGGGATTTTCTATTGCAGCACACATTTCAAACGGCCACAAACACTAAACTAGTGCAGGTACGACGTTCACTCAACCACGGCTTGATGCCAACTGACCTGCTGAGTGCGTGAATGCACAGATGGCGTCGCTACTCCCCCCACTACCCGCACTGTGACCGATCGGAGGTTACTTTCTGAACGGCCCTCGAACATTTTTTGTACAGTTATGCAAAAGTCGTCCAGAGTAAATACGACTACAGGGGCTATAGCCAGAAAATTCAAGATATACATTTCGTTTGTCATCAAAATATTTCAAACATATGACATTTCAATCAAAATCGTTAGAGCCATTTTGCAGAAAATCAAACTTTTCCATGTAAAGGGTAGTTTAGGGTGGGGCTATTTTCTTCAAAATCTTCGTGTCACATCCTTGAACGACATAAACTTAAATACCAACTTTGGTTTTTAACCGACTTTTCGTTTTTGAGTTATGTTGTCCACAGACTGACACACAGACACACACATGTACCTTTTTCTAAAAATGCTTTTTTAGGATTCAGGGGGCCTCAAAACTGCGGTGAAATCTCGACATCGAATTTTTGGGTGGAATACAATACTTCCCCTACTTACCAGTAGAGAAAGTAAAAATATAGGGATACAAGGTCCAATGTTTTCATGGCTATGTCATTTCTTAACACAACGCTTTATTGCTACCAGATATGGAAGAAATATATCTATATACAAACAAGTACACTGTGTTTTAGAGGTAGAACTTTAACTTAAAAATTCAATGCCACAGCTGGGATTTGAACCACAGACCTTCCACTTACTAGGTGGGTGCTCTAACTATTAAGCTCAAACATTTCCCACACACGGCTTGTGTGTTTAAAAACACCAGTAGTATGTTTGTTGGCATAAATAAATAATAAGTACACTGTGGCTTACCACAAGGCGTAGTGCTCAGCACACTTATTAATATATTTATTAACGATCTGCCACAACAAATACAAGAATCAGGCGTGAAGTGTGCACTATTTGCTGATGACTTAGTAATGTGGACTTCAAAACCAAAAAGGAAAAGTACAGAACTAGAAAAAACCATGCAACAATCCTTAACCAACCTACAAAAGTGAACCAAAGAAAATTTAATGACTGTTAATACAACAAAATCAAACTATCAAATTTTTTTACTAAGAAAAAGTTTTGAGGGTCAACAATTACCAGAAACAAAGGAAGCAAAGTATTTAGGAGTTACATTTGATACCAAACTTACATGGACCAAACAAATAGAAAATGTAATACAAAGAGCAGAGGGGCACCTTTCACTGTTAAAACGTCTAACAGGAATGAAGTGGGGATGTTCCAGAGCAACGCTTAACACAACATACAATGTATATATAAAACCATTATTTACTTACTGCAGCAAAGTTCTTGTAACAGCAGACACAAAAAAGATTCAAATCTTTCAAAATCAAAGTCTGAGGTTAATTACAGGTGCTATCAAAACCACACCAATAGCAGCTATGGAAATACTAACCAACCAATATCCCATTGAATATGAAATACAAAAAGCGGCTCTTATTCAACACGAAAAGTTGATCAGACTCCCATTCAATACATGGCACAAGAGAAATTTTACCCATACAGTAAAGACTCGGGAGAGCTTTCTTTCCAAAATTCAAGACATCAAGAAGGATGTATACCTTCCTAATTCAAAGGAAAACTTCATATCTAAAGTCAATCCGGCACACACATTAGACATCACATATTATTTACACCTGACAGAAGAAGTTAAGAAAAGTGATACTCCAACTAGTGTTCTAAAATTATTGGCATTAGAGACAATCCATACTAGATTTCCAGAACACGAATGGCTCCATATTTATACTGATGGATCATTGATAGATGATGGTGCAGGTGCTGGAGTCACGTGTCACCTCTTTTCCTATTACAAATCTTTAAGTTATGGAACTACTAACTTTGATGGAGAAATTGAAGCAATTCGAATGGCCCTACAAAATCTTTTGTACAGAATTTCACATTTTCAGCACACAGTTATTCTCTCAGATTCCAGGGCAGCAATTATAGCAATTACTTCCAAGTTGTCACCAAAAAACCAAACTATTATAGAATGTTGGAAAATCCTTACCCATCTAACAGCACTTCAAAAACACCTAGTCTGAATTAAAAAAAAAGTAGTGCAAAATATTGCTATAAAAAATCAAAAAATAAAATTAGGAACTACCAACCATTTAAACAGTAATTCCTGAGTATCCTCGAAAAACAGCAGTTGCAACCTTCAGGTTGATTACAGGACATGATTGTCTGGCAAAACATTTAAACAGAATTGGGATATATTCTTCACCACTCTGTCCTCTATGTGATCTGCAAGAGGAAATGGATCGAGACCACCTTCAAATATGCCCAGCCACTTCTAGTGCCCCATCCATCAGTGAAAGATATTGGAGAGCAAGAGGATTAATGACTTCATTGTCAGAAAAATGCATAAAAATAAATTAATAACGATGATGATGATGATGATAATCATTATTAGGGCAATAATTTTCAGTAAAAGAATGAATAGAGAAAACAAACTCAGAGAAGGAGGTAGCCTTGTGAATTTAAAAAAACTGAATAGTTTGAATGGCGGCACCATGACCGAGTGGTTAGAGCGTTCGCCTACCACCTAGGTGGACCAGGTTTGATCCCAGGACCAAGACGTGGTATTCGTGGTGGACGAAGTAGTGTCAGGGTGGGTTTTCTCCTGGTTCTCCCGTTTACCCTGCCACTCATGCCACCAAATGCTCCATATGCACCAGTCAGTCTGGGTGGTTCAATTCGTTAGATGCTGGAGTACTGATCCCAAGGTCGCAGGTTCAAATCCGGCTCAGACAGATGGTTTTTAAGTTTGTTTAAAAACGACAGCTCAATGTCAGTAAATTTACTGGCATGTAAAAGAACTCCTGCGGGACAAAATTCTGGCACACTGGCAATGCTGATGTGATCCTAGCAATTGACAGCGTCATTAAAGAACAAAGTAATTTTTTTTAATTCCATACGTGTCTTTCCAATAATTGATTTCACCTGCATTTGATATCATCCTCTTCCTCACTATCATACCTGGTGCTTGGCTGACCACTCACTTCTACGTCTTCACTCTGTCTGATGCATAGGTTCCTCTGCTCGCCGACAGACGTCTGACCCTAGGTACTGGTTTGCAAGTCGTAGGGGGTGTGAGCCCTACATAAGGGGAGGGTAATCAGATAAAGAACAAGAAAAAGAATAGTTTGAACAGATTTTTTTCGAGCAGCATCACTTTAGTCAGAGAGAGTCGACTTCGCTTGTCTGCCGAGGTGAACAGGCCTATATTTGTTAGAGCATACAAGTACGTGGAAACAAGCGGACACACAAAGTTTTCACAGTAACACATAATTTAGGTGTATAATTGTGAGCACAGTTTAATTTGGTTGGTGAATTATACTATAATAGACACACATTGGTTGGCAATGTCTCAGTGAAAATAGTGAAAAGATTAATATTTTATTAGAAGACATCATCAGAATTGGTGTCATCCTTTTGAAACAAAACCCATGTTAATTATTATTTATTTATGCCGACAAACTTACTGTTGGTGTTTTTAAACACACAAACTGTGTGTGGGCAATGGATTTTTAAGTTCCAGTTCTACCTCTCAAAACCCCATGTATACCTAGGAAGAAAAACTTTATAGCTTTATTGACAGCAAAGGACTGAATCAAACGAACTTTGAGGCATTATTAGGTGGAGTGAAATATTGTTGCTTCAAACAGTACTATCAACATGTGACCAGCAATTATAGCTTTATTGACAGCAAAGGACTGAATCAAAGGAACTTTGAGGCATTATTAGGTGGAGTGAAATATTGTTGCTTCAAACAGTACTATCAACATGTGACCAACAATTATAGCTCTATTGACAGCAAAGGACTGAATCAAAGGGACTTTGAGGCATTATTAGGTGGTGTGAAATATTGTTGCTTCAAACAGTATTATCAACATGTGACCAACAGCTCCATTGACAGCAAAGGACTGAATCAAAGGAACTTTGAGGCATTATTAGGTGGAGTGAAATATTGTTGCTTCAAACAGTACTATCAACATGTGACCAGCAATTATAGCTTTAATGACAGCAAAGGACTGAATCAAAGGAACTTTGAGGCATTATTAGGTGGAGTGAAATATTGTTGCTTCAAACAGTACCATCAACATGTGACCAACAATTATAGCTCTATTGGCAGCAAAGGACTGAATCAAAGGAACTTTGAGGCATTATTAGGTGGAGTGAAATATTGTTGCTTCAAACAGTACTATCAACATGTGACCAACAATTATAGCTCTATTGACAGCAAAGGACTGAATCAAAGGAACTTTGAGGCATTATTAGGTGGAGTGAAATATTGTTGCTTCAAACAGTACTATCAACATGTGACCAACAGCTCTATTGACAGCAAAGGACTGAATCAAAGGGACTTTGAGGCATTATTAGGTGAGTGAAATATTGTTGCTTCAAACAGTATTATCAACATGTGACCAACAATTATAGCTCTATTGAC
Organism: Tenodera sinensis; assembly: GCA_030765045.1. NCBI lineage: Eukaryota > Metazoa > Arthropoda > Insecta > Mantodea > Mantidae > Tenodera > Tenodera sinensis. The sequence goes on from CM060966.1 coordinate 1,596,658, forward strand.
AGCAAAGGACTGAATCAAAGGGACTTTGAGGCATTATTAGGTGGAGTGAAATATTGTTGCTTCAAACAGTACTATCAACATGTGACCAACAATTATAGCTCTATTGACAGCAAAGGACTGAATCAAAGGGACTTTGAGGCATTATTAGGTGGAGTGAAATATTGTTGCTTCAAACAGTACTATCAACATGTGACCAACAATTATAGCTCTATTGACAGCAAAGGACTGAATCAAAGGGACTTTGAGGCATTATTAGGTGGTGTGAAATATTGTTGCTTCAAACAGTACTATCAACATGTGACCAACAGCTCTATTGACAGCAAAGGACTGAATCAAAGGAACTTTGAGGCATTATTAGGTGGAGTGAAATATTGTTGCTTCAAACAGTATTATCAACATGTGACCAACAGCTCTGTTGACAGCAAAGGACTGAATCAAAGGAACTTTGAGGCATTATTAGGTGGAGTGAAATATTGTTGCTTCAAAAAGTATTATCAACATGTGACCAACAGCTCTATTGACAGCAAAGGACTGAATCAAAGGGACTTTGAGGCATTATTAGGTGGAGTGAAATATTGTTGCTTCAAACAGTACTATCAACATGTGACCAACAGTTATAGCTCTACTGACAGCAAAGGACTGAATCAAAGGGACTTTGAGGCATTATTAGGTGGAGTGAAATATTGTTGCTTCAAACAGTACTATCAACATGTGACCAACAGTTATAGCTCTACTGACAGCAAAGGACTGAATCAAAGGGACTTTGAGGCATTATTAGGTGTGTGAAATATTGTTGCTTCAAACAGTACTATCAACATGTGACCAACAGTTATAGCTCTACTGACAGCAAAGGACTGAATCAAAGGGACTTTGAGGCATTATTAGGTGTGTGAAATATTGTTGCTTCAAACAGTACTATCAACATGTGACCAACAAAAATTATGTAATTCGATATAAAAATCATTGCATCTATGATTGACCAATCCTTCTTCAAAGGGCACACCAACGTGAAGCAAAACAAAAGAAATAATTGCTCCATTGTCAACAGTTTCTATGTCACCTTAGTGAACTGGGTCTTGTATTATACCTTTCCAGAGCAGCCATCAGGAATGATGGCAGTAAATGACATATAACGTGCAGGTAGGGGTAATAGGGGAAATGCTGCGTTGCAACTGTTTCCCATCTTTCTCAGCAAGTATTTGGACACATTATACACCATTTCCCTGGCTTGGCTGTGAATAATGCAACATTTTCTTGCTTTTGCAATCGTTAGAACTGTTAATGAACTTACTATCACAGAATGGAATGGGCTTATTGCTCGGAATTGTTTAATTTCACTGTTAAAGTATAGGCAAGTGCTTACACATGCTCTGAAACAGACTACATCTGATTGGCTACTAAATATGTGACTGTGACGTCATTGAATATTGGTCTTCTGAGCAACTGTCTTCATTCGTGACGGTGGCCGTAGTCTCTCTCATAAACTCACACTACTATTGACTGAGATAATTGGACAGTTTTTCTAGCCTAGAGTGTGTTGGCTAAGTGCACGTGTATGGTTTAAGGGCTTGTCAACAACTAGGTCATTAAGGCCCGTCTCAGCTTTAATGTCACAATTTTTCCCTTGTTCATGCTCTTTACAGCAGTAAATCAAGACTCACCTACGCAGAATAAATTAACAAAACACATCAAAGTAAAATAACAGTATTGTACTGAAAACTACAGAATAATTCAAACATTATAGGAATACATGGAAATTTAAAAATATTATTATTATCATCATTATTCATAAAGCTATCCAAATAGCCAGGTTGCTTATAAAGAGTATTTGCATCACTGATTTTCTTGTTATTTGTCTTACTGTTGTATCTGTTGGGAATGGCTTTAAGGTTACCTATTGATGTACTTTGTGAGAATATAAAAACTCAAATGCAGCAAGGCAACTTTCTTCTATGAAGATATTGTGCAGACAAAACATAACCTAGAATGGGCAGTGAAAGTGAATGATTTGACAGTTGACTGTAGGAGGAAAGATGGCTGTAACTTACATACCTGAAGTGTACTTAGTGAAACTTGGCTCACAACTGCAAAGTCCAGCTTTCTTTTCAGTACTTCCACATACTTTCCTTTTTCAGGGCCTTTCTTTATTTGCTCACGGCCAATCAAAAATATTGATTTGGATGTTAAGATGAGATCTCTACGTGCAACCTGTAAAACAACATAAGCTTGCACTTTACACTCCATATGCATATATTTTTTTTTTTTAAATTAACGTCCTCCAACTTTGTGTCATATCGGACGAATGAATGAAATGATGCTCAAATGAGCCCGAGGTCCATGGAGCTTTAAGTCACCCAACATTCGTCTTCTCAGGGTAGGGAAAACCTCGGAAAAAAACCTTACCCGGATAACTTACCCTAAGCGAGATTCGAACTCACGACCTCTTGAACGTTAGGCAGACACGCTAACTATCACGCTACCGAGGCGGGCCGTATGCATACAACCTTCATCTCCATGTTACAATGGTTGATATAACAAAATCTCATGTTACATTCACATGAGTTTCTCTATCCTCTCTTGTTTATTGCTGGGTGTACAAACTGTTGTAGATTCAAATCATTAATAATGCATATCTCAGAAAGGGGTTACGCTCCAAAAAAGGTTCTTTGAAACAAACTGTTGTATGTTTTAAAGAGACTTTTGTCTAGCACTTAATGTACAATACCAGTTACACAAAAATCATTCAGTATGAACAGGACTACACAGATTACCAGAAAACTCAAATATGCATTTCATTTGTTATTAAAATATCTTAAATATATGGTATTTTAATGAAAACTGTTACATCCACATTTGCAGGGGTGAGGGGGCGGGGGGGGGGGGGAACTGAAAAATCTCTCAAGTAACAGGTAGTAATTTTGGAGTAGGGGAATGTTTTCACAATTTTTTTGTGCTTCACCTTTGTAAGATACTAAACTAAAATATCAAGTTCAGTTTTATCCAATTTTCCATTTCATAGTTCTGCTGCTCACACACAGACAGTTGCACAGTGGTTATGGTCCACAGGCATATCAGGTAGTAAACATGGCAACACAGTGCCCACTAGCACTATCACCAATCTTTTGTTTATTTCAAGTAAGAAAACAGAGACAATTAGGTTCATGTGACTTACATTTCCTAAGGAGATTCTGACAAGCAATGCAATGAATCAAAGCATCAGGACACTAACCTTAAATCTACGATCATATTTCTTCACTACCTCAGCAAATACAATTTTCTCTCGTCTGCCTACAAGGTTTTGTAACTCAGGTCGCATGTCCATACCAATATAATCACCAGCAAAGTTACGGTTGATAGAAAATCTTCTTCGCTCCTTCTTACCACAAACCAAATCTGTAACAAAAGACATGTCATATTTAAAACCAATATTCATTGTACGGAAGCTTTTGATGTCTAAAACTGTAAATACTGACCAGTAACTGTCAAAATATCACATGGCTCATGTGAGAAACAGCAAGGGTAAGAAATTAGACCACCTTCAGTTGATACATGAGAAACATATGGCAGGGAAAACACTGGCAGAACTGAAGCCTAAATATCTTTATTGTATGTTAAGTAGATTTTCCGGGCTTGTGGGCCGTGGTCGAGTTGGATTGCCTTCCTCCGACGTTTCGCTGAAAACTGCGTCCAGCATCTTCAGGGTCAACCTCTGTTATTTTGGTCTAACTTAGCGGCTGCACATAAACTAAAGTTCACTGCAAACTTTCATATTACTGATCATTTTTGTTTCTTATTAGTGTCCTTGGTAACATAAATTTTCACGATCGCTTGTTCTCATGAATACCAACATGAGATTATCGCTAACAAATCTTTTCTTAATAACTTGATCTCAAATTATATTTTCAAATCAAAGTTCTAAGGCTTTCACGGCCGGTGTCAATACTAGATGCAATATTAACCGGGCTTGTGGGCTGTGGTCTATTGGGTTCCTTCTTCTTCCCAAACGTTTCGTCTGCGACTACGGCAGACATCTTCAGTGGCGGCGAGGTCGAAGTTTCCTAGTGGAGATCTCAGCACCGACTGCGCCGGTCACCACCAGAGGTGCGGTATTTATGTCGGCGGCTGGAGGGGAAGTACGTTGTGATAGGTCCGGGTGGCCAGTGGGCTGGACTTGTACCAGTAGAGTACTACCAGGAGCTGGCGTCTGATTGGCTGGAGAGGGGTTCTGGATTTTTGTTTTTGTTAACGCTGTTTGCCATATTCTGTTGAGTTTAAGCCCTTCCTCTTTGCGATTGATATTATTTTTGTGCTTGTGTATTTCAATGGCTTCACGGAATAAGCGAGAATAGTAGTGGGATGTAGATGCCAGAATATCTGTGTTACCATATTGGATGATGTGTTCCCCTTCTTCGAGTATGGCATGTTCAGCAATTGCTGATTTTTCAGTTTGACCCATGCGACAATTTCTTCTGTGTTCTTCAATGCGGGTTTTTATACTACGTTGTGTGGTTCCGATGTATACCTTGCCACACGAACAAGGTATTCTATATACTCCTGCGGTGGATAGAGGATCCCTGGGGTCTTTGGCGGAACGGAGTATGTTACAAATCTGTTTAGTGGGCTTGTAGACGGTGTCAATGTTATTCACATATTTGTTACTATATTTACATAATAATCATTTAAAGTATTACTTATTCCTTCTGGTTCTGATATTGTGGTGTCATTTTTTATAATTTTTATGTTTCCAACAACTTTCGCAGAGGTTTCCTTCTCTACAGTTTTTATAATATTCCAAGTTTTTTTCACTTTATTGTCTGTATTTTGTATAAGCCCTTTGTTGTGTAATATTTTTGCCTTCTTTATTACTTTATTAAGTACCTGTTTATAATTTTCTATGTACCTATATGATTTTTCATTTAGCTTCAGAGATTTTAAACTATTTAGGAACTCTAAGCGTTTTATAGACTTATTTTTGCCTTTTGTAGACCAATTTATATTTTTCTGTTTGTTGCAAGCTACTTTCCGCAATGGAATCATTTCCTCTAAACATGCTGTTAGTTTATTCATAAAGAGATTGAATTTATTGTGTACATTCTCCATTTCATACATGTTTCCCCATGCTATTTGATCAAGTTTACATCTCAAAGAACTTAGGATTTCTTTGTTTACCATTCTTTTAATTTTGGTTTGTCTTTTTCTTTTTACCCACCCAGAGTTTATTGTTTTGGTTTCTATTAATTGACCAAAATGGTCACTAAGGCCTCCTTTAGTTATATACCTTTATCTCTTCCTCTCTGAAATTTGTATACACATGATCAATACACGTAGAAGAGTGATTTGTGACCCTTGTGGAGTCTGTTTTTATTAAGTTCAAATTACTCCTTCTCATAATGTCTATCATAAATATTGAAGAGACCTAGCAATAAATGTAACCGCTTTTTAGAGAGCACCATATTTTTATGTTTTGGCGGTCACATCACTCTCTCACAACCCCCAGAATGTCTGGAGGACCACACCTGTCGTTGGTTTACGGGTCTCACCGACCTGACCGGGAGAATTATCAAAATAAATTCACCGGCCATATCCTCTGATTACCAATCAGAGGACGTATACATGCCATGACAGGTCAGCATGTTAGGGGTTAAGGTTTTATAGAGAAATTAGAGAAATGGAGAGGTTGGAAAAATAAAGACTCCTTAGCCTTCGGGAACCCTAATAGCATCGGGGTCGGAAGAGAACAAGAGATGATCAAGGTAAGGTCAGATAGGAAAGTTACAGTGAGGAGCAAAACACCAGTAAGTGGAAGTAATGTTCTGCTCAGCTTGGGTACCTTGTGGTCGCTATTCACATATCCCCTAGATGGAGACCCCTGAGTAAATTAAAAAAACTTACTGCAGCGAAGTTCTTGTAACAGCAAACACAAAAAAGATTCAAATCTTTCAAAACCAAAGTCTGAGATTAATTACAGGTGCTATCAAAACCACAACAATAGCAGCTATGGAAATACTAACCAACCAATGCCCCATTGAATATGAAATAGAAAAAGCGGCTCTTACTCAACATGAAAAGTTGATCAGACTCCACATTCAATACATGGCACAAGAGAAATTTTACACATACACTAAAGACTCAGGAGAGCTTTCTTTCCAAAATTCAAGACATCAAGAAGAATGTATACCTTCCTAATTCAAAGGAAAACTTCATATCTAAAGTCAGTCCGACACAAACATTAGACATCACATATTATTTACACCTGATAGAAGAAGTTAAGAAAAGTGATACTCCAACTAGTGTTCTAAAATTATTGGCATTAGAGACAATCCATACTAGATTTCCAGAACACGAATGGCTCCATATTTATACTGATGGATCATTGATATCAAACCAAGATGGAGCAGGTGCTGGAGTCACATGTCACCTCTTTTCCTATTACAAATCTTTAAGTTATGGAACTACTAACTTTGATGGAGAAATTGAAGCAATTCGAATGGCCCTACAAAATCTTTTGTACAGAATTTCACATTTTCAGCAAGCAGTTATTCTCTCAGATTCCAGGGCAGCAATTATAGCAATTACCTCCAAGTTGTCACCAAAAAACCAAACAATTATAGAATGAATATTAAAAATAGAAGCACTATTGACAGTGAAGTATTCTTCATGTTTGAGGTTATTTTAAGTCACTTATTTACACTCACCTTCACTACTAAATTGCTTTTTTAAAACGGAAACGTTTTCAGGACCATTCGATCCCCCTCAAACATGAATTATAGAATGTTGGAAAATCCTTACCCATCTAACAGCACTTCAAAAACACCTGGTCTTCCGATGGATACCAGCTCGCTGTGGACTGAGTGGTAATGAGAAAGCTGATTTTCTTGCAAAAAAGGGTACCGGCAATGTGCAGAAATCAATAGTTAATTTACCATTTTATGCAGCTAAAAGATTAGTCAACTCTGAATTCAAAAAAATTATTGCAAAATATTACTATGAAAAATCAAGGAATAAAAGATGGGAGCTACCAAACATTCAAACAGTAATTCCTGAGTATCCTCGAAAAACAGCAGTTGCAACCTTTAGGTTGATTACAGGACATGATTGTCTGGCAAAACATTTAAACAGAATTGGGATATATTCTTCACCACTCTGTCCTCTATGTGATCTGCAAGAGGAAATGGATCGAGACCACCTTCAAATATGCCCGGCCACTTCTAATGCCCCATCCATCAGTGAAAAATATTGGAGAGCAAGAGGATTAATGACTTCATTGTCAGAAATCCAGCATTAGCTAACAACATAATGTCTATCAAGAGATTTTTCTTCCAGGGATATACAGACATAGTTCTGAATGCAACACTGACATTCTCTGTGCCCAGAGACATCTGTGAGGTTGCCAAAACCACTGTGTGGCCGTACAAGTAAAGTGATATATAAAGTAATAAGTATGTGATCTGTCACAGTATATCAAGCAAGTTTCTCATTACACTGCTTCTCCTACTGAGTGCGAATACACATCTTATAGTACAACAGCTGCCACACATTTTTCAATGAGACATGGCAACAGAAATCCAAAACCAAAGCTATTAAGGCACACAACAGGGAAGCAAAAACCCATTTTCAATTAATTCCATATTTACAGAGTCTTTAATGTGGATATACTGCTGCAGAATGAGACATTATACAAAATCATGCTTGTGTTACCTGCTGCTTCCTCCTTCTGACGGTTGTGCTGCTGTTTTGTGAAATATTTCCTGAAAGCTTTCTGCAGAACTCGTGCATAGTAGTTGTACTTTCTTTCTCTCTGGTCCTCCAACATGAACAGCTGAAACACAACATGCTCATACTACTCAAATAGCCTATCACTGTACACAAACTTCTTGTATTATCCATGTTGCCCATCAACATTATACAATGATTCAAGCATAGTCAAATAAGTTACATTTTTTGTTCACACTACCAATAAGTATAATAATTCATCTATATCGTATAAACATTTTCTTGTTAGATATTCATTTTATTTTTTTTAAAAATTTACTCCTTGCTTGGCTTTTATAGTTTGTGGCAACTTATTGTATAATTTCACTCCACTTATAAATAAGTCACGTTCACTTGTCCTTTTATTCACATTAATCCTATGTACACTTTTATTTACAATATATAATATTACTTTATATACATATAGAGAAATGACAGTAAAAACACTACGACATGAAGTCCTATTACTTATCTTCCTTTCACAGAAGTTTGAAAACAGTGTTGTTGTAATTAATTTAATCTAAAAGGTGAGTTAACTAATAACACTGAACAACACTTACAAAATATTTTTCTGGGACGCGTTTCGAAGGTTAACTTTCCTCCATTATCAACCGGACAATAACTGGGTTTCCATGGTGTTTGATGGTGCGGATGGTGATGCTTCTTCTGATGTTTCTTCTGGTAACGGTTCAATGAACTTATTGAAAATGTCACTCTGAGGAATGTCGAAATTAAATACTCGGTTTCTATTTTTTAAAATAAAGATTTGTTCCCATGTGGACAGTTCTTGTTTTCCGGTTATGTGTTTGAGAAGTTTTGGTTCTAGCTTTATGTCATGATTTTTTGTCCAAAAGTGAAATGCAACCGCTGATTTTTCTAATTGTTTACTCTTAATGTTTCTAACGTGTTCCTTGGATCTGATTTCTAAATTTCTTTTGGTTTTTCCTATGTATATTTCATTACAATCACTGCATTCAATTTGGTATATGCCAGATTTGTTGTTAGGTGGAATAGCATCTTTGATGTTTGAAAGTAGCAGGTTTTTTATGGAGTAATGGTTTACTGGTGCTAGTTGAATGATGTATTCTTTGAACACTTTTATGAATTTATCAAAGGCCCATGGATGATATGTGAATTTTTTGAATATCATTTTTGTTTTTGCTGCTGTGAGAGTTGTAGTTTCTTTTAATAATTTTTTCTTTTCTGCTCATTTTACCTTTTTATCTACTAATTCTTTGGGGAAGCCGTTTTTTTGTGCTATTTCAATTATTTTGTAATATTCTGTTTTATATTCTTCTGCTGAAAGAGGGATGTTCACCAATCTATGTGTGAAACTATTGAAAATTGCTCGTTTGTGGCTTCTTGGATTATAACTATTAGCTTTTATGTAGTTGTCTGTCTGCGTTGGTTTTCTGTGAATACCGAAATTTATTCTATCTTTGTTTTTCATTAATTTTAGATCTAAAAATGGTAATTTATTATCTTTTTCTACTTCCACTGTGAAATTTATACTTTTGTCCTGTATGTTCAGAAGTTTTAATGCGTCACTGATGTGTCTTTTTGGAACTATTGCAAATATGTCATCTACGTATCGCTGCCAGAATTTTAACATCCACGGGAAACCTTATGTGATCCTTATTTCCAATGAACTCATGTAAATATCTGCTAAGAATGGCGAGAGAGGGTTGCTCATTGCTAAACTTGAAGTTTGACGGAAATACTTTGTTTGGAACTGGAAGAAATTTTGTTCTGTGCATAATTTGGTGAGTTCTATGTATTCTGCAATTTCTGACGATGACATTCCAAGTGATTTGAGCCAATTTTTGATCAGTGATGGGAGTTTTACTATTGGTATACTGGGAAATAGTGACTTTACGTCAAAGGAGACAAGGGTGTCCTCTTCTGTTAATTTGAAGTCTTTGATGTGTTCTATTAGTTCATAACTATTTCTTATGCTTAAACTTTCGAATTTAGGAAATAAATTAAATTTATTAGATAGCCATTTTGCTAGTTTGTAAGTTGGTGAATCTATGCTGCTAATTATGGGTCTCATGGTGATGTATGGCTTGTGTATTTTGGGTAAACCATAGAGTCTAGGCAAAGTTGGATTATTTGGTTTAATTGCATATTTGTTTGGTATTATACTTGAATTTTGTATAGCTTTTAAGCATATTGCCCTCTAATAGCAACGACACGCTACATGGTACTCAATATCTGTTTGCATATCATGTGGACAGGTTCACTCTCAAGGTATAGTCCTGTAAATCACACAAACAGTCAGTAGGGGCAGCTCCAAGTCAGAAACACTCTAAAAGATGCACTTAATACCAGCCACTGATTCCACTGCCACAATTGATGGAAATATCACTACACATTGTTAGATGATGCACAGACTCACTTCATAGAGTGAAGCAAAGACACAAATAAAAATGAACTCTGAGTATATTGTAGGATGTGTCACATGCACTTGTAGAGAGGGCAACCAAGGTCAGTCAGTCACCTCAAGGCTGACCAAACTAGTCTCTGCTTCAACAAGTTACACCACTTACATTCATTTGTTATATTGGTGGACCAAGAGACATGTACTTACTGACTCAGGTGCTTTGATGAATATTTTGGTTATTCCTAACTGGTACTGCGTTCTCTCCATGTTAACACTCTTAAGTATCCACTCGACACCTTGCTTCTCATCCCCTCGCCATTTGGGCCACGTCTCCTTTGTTAAAATGGCATACCTACAACAGTATCCAACAAAATAAACACACTCTTCTTGCTAATACCCTCATTTTGTTATAACAACAACACTCAGGGCTCTTCAACAACACTTTCTATTCAAATTCTGATCACTTTGTATTTAACAAAGAAGCAAAAGTTATAAAGATTGGCAGTTGACAAAAGTATAAAGTATTTGAAAATTTAAACTAATGGAAACAAATTGCAATTGACATAAATTTTGTGCTTTAGTGCCATTTATATTCTTTGTGTAGTAAGATTTTCTCACTCTTGTTAAATGTATATATTGAACTTTCTGTAAATATTCTCTGAAATGTTCTTCATTCTAAATTCCTTTTGTATAACTGAAACTGTAAGGGATATACAAAATATTACTGTACAAAAAATATAAAATATACATCTTGCTAAAACAACACAATTTATGTACTTTTTACTATCATCAATCACCAAGACTATCACCAGTCACAGTCAGTCAATTGCCATAACCATAATGATCAATCATCATCACTATCAATCACCATCAATCCTTGTCAGTCACAATCACCATTAAAGTCAACAATCAACATCAATGTTAATCATCAATCACCATCACATCACCGTCATTGCCATCAATCACCATCACCACCAATCACCATTACCATCAATCACCATAACCATTAATCACCATCACCATTAATCATCACCACCATCAATCACCATAACCATCAATCACCACAACCATAAATCACCATCACCATTAATCATCATCACCATCAATTACCATCAATCATCATGAATCGCCATAACCATCAATCACCACTACCATCAATCATCATGAATCGCACCCGCCTCGGTAGCGTGATGGTTAGCGTGTCTGCCTCACGTTCAAGAGGTCGCGAGTTCGAATCTCGCTTAGGGTAAGTTATCCGGGTAAGGTTTTTTTCCGAGGTTTTCCCTACCCTGAGAAGACGAATGTCGGGTCACTTAAAGCTCCATGGACCTCGGGCTCATTTGAGCATCATTTCATTCATTCGTTCGATATAACGCAATGTTGGAGGACATTAATATTAAAAAAAAAATAAAAAATCATGAATCGCCATAACCATCAATCACCATCACCATCAATCACCATGAATCACCATTACCATCAATCACAATGAATCACCATAACCATCAATCACCATGAATCATCATGAATCACCATTACCAATCACCATGAATCACCATCACCATAAGCATCAATCACCATGAATCGCCATAACCATCAATCACCATCACCATCAATCACCATGAATCGCCATAACCATCAATCACCATGAATCACCATAACCACCAATCACCATAATCATCAATCACCATCAATCATCATGAATCACCATTACCAATCACCATGAATCACCATCACCATAAGCATCAATCACCATGAATCGCCATAACCATCAATCACCATCACTCACCATGAATCGCCATAACCATCAATCACCATGAATCACCATAACCACCAATCACCATAATCATCAATCACCATCAATCATCATCAATCACCATCACCAATCACCATGAATCACCATCACCATAAGCATCAATCACCATGAATCGCCATAACCATCAATCACCATCACCATCAATCACCATGAATCGCCATAACCACCAATCACCATAATCATCAATCACCATCAATCATCATCAATCACCATCACCATCAATCTTCATGAATCACCATAACCATCAATCACCATGAATCACCATAACCACCAATCACCATAATCATCAATCACCATCAATCATCATCAATCACCATCACCATCAATCTTCATGAATCACCATAACCATCAATCACCATGAATCACCATAACCACCAATCACCATAACCATCAATCACCATTACCATCAATGATCATCAATCATAAATCACCATCAACACCAATCCCATCAATCATCATTCATTGTCCATTACCATCAATCATCTACAATCACCATCACTATCAATCATCAATCACCATCATTCGTTGTCCATTACCATCAATCACCATCATTGCCAATCAATGTTAATCACCATCATCCTCAATCACCATCAGCATCACCCTCAACCATCAGTGAATTATCATCAATCACCATCTCTATGATCACCATTATTTTATGGAGTTAAATAACCAAGATACTCCTTGTTATTGGTTTGAATTCTCCAATAATCATACTTTTCTCAAATGAGAAATGACTCTCTCTCTCCTAGTCAACAAAGAAAATGGAATTTCAAAGTCATCACATGATAACCAGGTCATTAAATATTTCACTATCACTTGAGTTGACTGTATTCTCATATTCACATTGTATCTATAAGGAAATATGAAATAAAAGAATTTCTACAAATACTTATCTCTATTAATATGAAGTAGATACAGGAATAGCGCATTAGGAGAAGTCCCAAGTCATGTGGCAGCGCAGTTTACACAAGTTGATATTGCAACATGCAGCTGAGTTTATCTCCAGCCTCTGATCCATATGTTATTGTCAAGTGTGCAATGTCCTGCGTTAGTACTTACATTTGTGTACATGCTCCCAAATACAAACGCAAGTGAGTGTTATTCAAGACACAGCCTATGTGAGTATCCTACAGACAATAACATATGGATCAGAGGTTATAAACAAACTCTGCTGCATGTTGGATATCGACCTGTGTAAACCACAATGACACACGACATGGGACTTACAACTATTCTACTCCTCCTACTGCATGGCTGTACAGAAGCCATGTGAGTATCCTACAGACAATAACATATGGATCAGAGGTTATAAACAAACTCTGCTGCATGTTGGATATCGACCTGTGTAAACCACAATGACACACGACATGGGACTTACAACTATTCTACTCCCCCTACTGCATGGCTGTACAGAAGCCATGTGAGTATCCTACAGACAATAACATATGGATCAGAGGTTATAAACAAACTCTGCTGCATGTTGGATATCGACCTGTGTAAACCACAATGACAAAACACATGGGACTTACAACTATTCTACTCCTCCTACTGCATGGCTGTACAGAAGCCATGTGAGTATCCTACAGACAATAACATATGGATCAGAGGTTATAAACAAACGCTGCTGCATGTTGGATATCGACCTGTGTAAACCACAATGACACACGACATGGGACTTACAACTATTCTACTCCCCCTACTGCATGGCTGTACAGAAGCCATGTGAGTATCCTACAGACAATAACATATGCAAAGAAAGCCACAACAATAACACAAAAGTCTAAATTCAATTTCTCATATTCCTCAATAAAACGCTTGATCATTAAAAATTTTTGTCATTCATACCTACAAGAAATAGAAACAAATGCCAAAGATAAAAAATGGATTACACTACTTTCCAATCCAGATATAATCCCCCAGAGACCAAGGAAAACAGCTGTTGCAGCCTTCCGACTATTGACAAATCATGACTGCTTGGCAAGTCATCTCTACAGAATAGGTATCTCAGCCTCACCGATATGTGTCCTGTGTAACGATCCAGCAGAAATGAATGAAGAACACTTGAAGACCTGTGAAGCATTAAGATCAGAAGAAACTACGGTTCAAAAGTATTGGAAAGCACGAATGCTAATGGCTTCATTGCCAGATGCAAGGCACTAGAAAACAACAACAACATATGGATCAGAGGTTATAAACAAACTCTGCTGCATGTTGGATATCGACCTGTGTAAACCACAATGACACACGACATGGGACTTACAACTATTCTACTCCTCCTACTGCATGGCTGTACAGAAGCCATGTGAGTATCCTACAGACAATAACATATGGATCAGAGGTTATAAACAAACTCTGCTGCATGTTGGATATCGACCTGTGTAAACCACAATGACACACGACATGGGACTTACAACTATTCTACTCCCCCTACTGCATGGCTGTACAGAAGCCATGTGAGTATCCTACGGACAATAACATATGGATCAGAGGTTATAAACAAACTCTGCTGCATGTTGGATATCGACCTGTGTAAACCACAATGACACACGACATGGGACTTACAACTATTCTACTCCTCCTACTGCATGGCTGTACAGAAGCCATGTGAGTATCCTACAGACAATAACATATGGATCAGAGGTTATAAACAAACTCTGCTGCATGTTGGATATCGACCTGTGTAAACCACAATGACACACGACATGGGACTTACAACTATTCTACTCCTCCTACTGCATGGCTGTACAGAAGCCATGTGAGTATCCTACAGACAATAACATATGGATCAGAGGTTATAAACAAACTCTGCTGCATGTTGGATATCGACCTGTGTAAACCACAATGACAAAACACAAGGGACTTACAACTATTCTACTCCTCCTACTGCATGGCTGTACAGAAGCCATGTGAGTATCCTACAGACAATAACATATGGATCAGAGGTTATAAACAAACTCTGCTGCATGTTGGATATCGACCTGTGTAAACCACAATGACACACGACATGGGACTTACAACTATTCTACTCCCCCTACTGCATGGCTGTACAGAAGCCATGTGAGTATCCTACAGACAATAACATATGGATCAGAGGTTATAAACAAACTCTGCTGCATGTTGGATATCGATCTGTGTAAACCACAATGACACACGACATGGGACTTACAACTATTCTACTCCTCCTACTGCATGGCTGTACAGAAGCCATGTGAGTATCCTACAGACAATAACATATGGATCAGAGGTTATAAACAAACTCTGCTGCATGATGGATATCGACCTGTGTAAACCACAATGACACACGACATGGGACTTACAACTATTCTACTCCTCCTACTGCATGGCTGTACAGAAGCCATGTGAGTATCCTACAGACAATAACATATGGATCAGAGGTTATAAACAAACTCTGCTGCATGTTGGATATCGACCTGTGTAAACCACAATGACACACGACATGGGACTTACAACTATTCTACTCCTCCTACTGCATGGCTGTACAGAAGCCATGTGAGTATCCTACAGACAATAACATATGGATCAGAGGTTATAAACAAACTCTGCTGCATGTTGGATATCGACCTGTGTAAACCACAATGACAAAACACAAGGGACTTACAACTATTCTACTCCTCCTACTGCATGGCTGTACAGAAGCCATGTGAGTATCCTACAGACAATAACATATGGATCAGAGGTTATAAACAAACTCTGCTGCATGTTGGATATCGACCTGTGTAAACCACAATGACACACGACATGGGACTTACAACTATTCTACTCCCCCTACTGCATGGCTGTACAGAAGCCATGTGAGTATCCTACGGACAATAACATATGGATCAGAGGTTATAAACAAACGCTGCTGCATGTTGGATATCGACCTGTGTAAACCACAATGACACACGACATGGGACTTACAACTATTCTACTCCCCCTACTGCATGGCCGTACAGAAGCCATGTGAGTATCCTACGGACAATAACATATGGATCAGAGGTTATAAACAAACGCTGCTGCATGTTGGATATCGACCTGTGTAAACCACAATGACACACGACATGGGACTTACAACTATTCTACTCCCCCTACTGCATGGCTGTACAGAAGCCATGTGAGTATCCTACAGACAATAACAAATGGATCAGAGGTTATAAACAAACGCTGCTGCATGTTGGATATCGACCTATGTAAACCACAATGACACACGACATGGGACTTACAACTATTCTACTCCCCCTACTGCATGGCTGTACAGAAGCCATGTGAGTATCCTACAGACAATAACATATGGATCAGAGGTTATAAACAAACGCTGCTGCATGTTGGATATCGACCTGTGTAAACCACAATGACACACGACATGGGACTTACAACTATTCTACTCCTCCTACTGCATGGCTGTACAGAAGCCATGTGAGTATCCTACAGACAATAACATATGGATCAGAGGTTATAAACAAACTCTGCTGCATGTTGGATATCGACCTGTGTAAACCACAATGACAAAACACAAGGGACTTACAACTATTCTACTCCTCCTACTGCATGGCTGTACAGAAGCCATGTGAGTATCCTACAGACAATAACATATGGATCAGAGGTTATAAACAAACTCTGCTGCATGTTGGATATCGACCTGTGTAAACCACAATGACACACGACATGGGACTTACAACTATTCTACTCCCCCTACTGCATGGCTGTACAGAAGCCATGTGAGTATCCTACGGACAATAACATATGGATCAGAGGTTATAAACAAACGCTGCTGCATGTTGGATATCGACCTGTGTAAACCACAATGACACACGACATGGGACTTACAACTATTCTACTCCCCCTACTGCATGGCTGTACAGAAGCCATGTGAGTATCCTACGGACAATAACATATGGATCAGAGGTTATAAACAAACGCTGCTGCATGTTGGATATCGACCTGTGTAAACCACAATGACACACGACATGGGACTTACAACTATTCTACTCCCCCTACTGCATGGCTGTACAGAAGCCATGTGAGTATCCTACAGACAATAACAAATGGATCAGAGGTTATAAACAAACGCTGCTGCATGTTGGATATCGACCTGTGTAAACCACAATGACACACGACATGGGACTTACAACTATTCTACTCCCCCTACTGCATGGCTGTACAGAAGCCATGTGAGTATCCTACAGACAATAACATATGGATCAGAGGTTATAAACAAACGCTGCTGCATGTTGGATATCGACCTGTGTAAACCACAATGACACACGACATGGGACTTACAACTATTCTACTCCCCCTACTGCATGGCTGTACAGAAGCCATGTGAGTATCCTACAGACAATAACAAATGGATCAGAGGTTATAAACAAACGCTGCTGCATGTTGGATATCGACCTGTGTAAACCACAATGACACACGACATGGGACTTACAACTATTCTACTCCCCCTACTGCATGGCTGTACAGAAGCCATGTGAGTATCCTACAGACAATAACATATGGATCAGAGGTTATAAACAAACGCTGCTGCATGTTGGATATCGACCTGTGTAAACCACAATGACACACGACATGGGACTTACAACTATTCTACTCCCCCTACTGCATGGCTGTACAGAAGCCATGTGAGTATCCTACAGACAATAACAAATGGATCAGAGGTTATAAACAAACTCTGCTGCATGTTGGATATCGACCTGTGTAAACCACAATGACACACGACATGGGACTTACAACTACTCTACTCCTCCTACTGCATGGCTGTACAGAAGCCATGTGAGTATCCTACAGACAATAACATATGGATCAGAGGTTATAAACAAACTCTGCTGCATGTTGGATATCGACCTGTGTAAACCACAATGACACACGACATGGGACTTACAACTATTCTACTCCTCCTACTGCATGGCTGTACAGAAGCCATGTGAGTATCCTACAGACAATAACAAATGGATCAGAGGTTATAAACAAACTCTGCTGCATGTTGGATATCGACCTGTGTAAACCACAATGACACACGACATGGGACTTACAACTATTCTACTCCCCCTACTGCATGGCTGTACAGAAGCCATGTGAGTATCCTACGGACAATAACATATGGATCAGAGGTTATAAACAAACGCTGCTGCATGTTGGATATCGACCTGTGTAAACCACAATGACACACGACATGGGACTTACAACTATTCTACTCCTCCTACTGCATGGCTGTACAGAAGCCATGTGAGTATCCTACGGACAATAACATATGGATCAGAGGTTATAAACAAACTCTGCTGCATGTTGGATATCGACCTGTGTAAACCACAATGACACACGACATGGGACTTACAACTATTCTACTCCCCCTACTGCATGGCTGTACAGAAGCCATGTGAGTATCCTACAGACAATAACATATGGATCAGAGGTTATAAACAAACTCTGCTGCATGTTGGATATCGATCTGTGTAAACCACAATGACACACGACATGGGACTTACAACTATTCTACTCCTCCTACTGCATGGCTGTACAGAAGCCATGTGAGTATCCTACAGACAATAACATATGGATCAGAGGTTATAAACAAACTCTGCTGCATGTTGGATATCGACCTGTGTAAACCACAATGACACACGACATGGGACTTACAACTATTCTACTCCTCCTACTGCATGGCTGTACAGAAGCCATGTGAGTATCCTACGGACAATAACATATGGATCAGAGGTTATAAACAAACTCTGCTGCATCAGCCTGTGTAAACCACAATGACACACGACATGGGACTTACAACTATTCTACTCCCCTTACTGCATGGCTGTACAGAAGCCATGTGAGTATCCTACGGACAATAACATATGGATCAGAGGTTATAAACAAACTCTGCTGCATGTTGGATATCGACCTGTGTAAACCACAATGACACACGACATGGGACTTACAACTATTCTACTCCCCCTACTGCATGGCTGTACAGAAGCCATGTGAGCGTAACATATTTCTGATACTGCTCTTCTTGTTTAATAATAAACTTTCATAACAGAATAGAAATATATGTTTTTGAACCAGCTAAGTGCACTGACCTTTGCAGGAACTTTTTAAATGGACGTCTGTATGCAAAGCCAGCTCGACGTACTCTAATGTTCTCCTTCAGTCCTAGGTATTCCACTTGGTGCTTCACCCTGAGTTCCTCCCAGTCCCTTGGCCTCTTTGTTTCATTTGGTTTGATGCACCTATGGACAAGCACAAACTCTTAATCACTATTGGCAATTCAACATGCAAGCAATTGGTGGTACTTCTTGGGATGGGCTCTAGCAACGTGCGTGCACACACGCACGCACACACACACACACGGTATGGCAACACAGATACACAGGCTACAGTCAGAGAGTATACTCATGCACAGTAACATTGTACAAGAGATTGACAATACAGGATTTGTACTCTGAGACAAAAGGTTGATATTCTGTGGAGATGAAGCAACACAATGCTAATGTTGTTGTTAGCTAATGCTGGATTTCTGACAATGAAGTCATTAATCCTCTTGCTCTCCAATATTTTTCACTGATGGATGGGGCACTAGAAGTGGCTGGGCATATTTGAAGGTGGTCTCGATCCATTTCCTCTTGCAGATCACATAGAGGACAGAGTGGTGAAGAATATATCCCCAATTCTGTTTAAATGTTTTGCCAGACGATCATGTCCTGTAATCAACCTGAAGGTTGCAACTGCTGTTTTTTGAGGATACTCAGGAATTACTGTTTGAATGTTTGGTAGTTCCCATCTTTTATTTTTTGATTTTTCATAGTAATATTTTGCAATAATTTTTTTTGAATTCAGAGTTGACTAATCATTTAGCTGCATAAAATGGTAGATTAACTATAGATTTTTGTACACTGCTGGTACCCTTTTTTGCAAGAAAATCAGCTTTCTCATTACCACTCAGTCCACAGTGAGCTAATATCCATTGGAAGACTAGGTGTTTTTGAAGTGCTGTTAGATGGGTAAGGATTTCCCAACATTCTATAATTGTTTGGTTTTTTGGTGACAACTTGGAAGTAATTGCTATAATTGCTGCCCTGGAATCTGAGAGAATAACTGCTTGCTGAAAATGTGAAATTCTGTACAAAAGATTTTGTAGGGCCATTCGAATTACTTCAATTTCTCCATCAAAGTTTGTAGTTCCATAACTTAAAGATTTGTAATAGGAAAAGAGGTGACATGTGACTCCAGCACCTGCTCCATCTTGGTTTGATATCAATGATCCATCAGTATAAATATGGAGCCACTCATGTTCTGGAAATCTAGTATGGATTGTCTCTAATGCCAATAATTTTAGAACACTAGTTGGAGTATCACTTTTTTTAACTTCTTCTGTCAGGTGTAAATAATATGTGATGTCTAATGTTTGTGTCGGATTGACCTTAGATATGAAGTTTTCCTTTGAATTAGGAAGGTATACATTCTTCTTGATGTCTTGAATTTTGGAAAGAAAGCTCTCCTGAGTCTTTAGTGCATGTGTAAAATTTCTCTTGTGCCATGTATTGAATGGGAGTCTGATCAACTTTTCGTGTTGAATAAGAGCCGCTTTTTCTATTTCATATTCAATGGGGTATTGGTTGGTTAGTATTTCCACAGCTGCTATTGGTGTGGTTTTGATAGCACCTGTAATTAATCTCAGACTTTGGTTTTGAAAAATTTGAATTTTTTTTTTGTATTTCCTGTTATAAGAACTCCACTGCAGTAAGTAAATAATGGCTTTATATATACACTGTATGTTTTAAGAGTTGCTCCGGAACATCCCCACTTCATTCCTGTTAGACGTTTTTAACAGTGAAAGGCGCCTCTCCGCTCTTTGTATTACATTTTCTATTTGTTTGGTCCATGTAAGTTTGGTATCAAATGTAACTCCTAAATACTTTGCTTCCTTTGTTTTTGGCAATTGTTGACCCTCAAAATTTAGTTTTATTCTTAGTGGTTTTTTTCTTAGTGAAAAGATTTGGTAGTTTGATTTTGTTGTATTAACAGTCATTAAATTTTCTTTGGTCCACCTCTGTAAGTTGGTTAAGGATTGTTGCATGGTTTTTTCTAGTTCTGTACTTTTGCTTTTTGGTTTTGAAGTCCACATTACTAAGTCATCAGCAAATAGTGCACACTTCACGCCTGATTCTTGTATTTGTTGTGGCAGATCGTTAATAAATATATTAAAAAGTGTAGTGCTGAGCACTGTGCCTTGTGGTAAGCCACGGTGTACTTGTTTGCATTTAGATATATTTCTTCCATATCTGGTTGCAATAAAGCGTTGTGTTAGGAAATGACATAGCCATGAAAACACTGAACCTTGTATCCCTATTTTTTTTACTTTCTTTAGCAGTTTTGTTCCACATATAGAATCATATGCAGTTTGGAAATCAATAAAAACTGATAAATTATCTTCTTTTCTATTGAAGGAGTCTTTGATTTCTTGACTGAGAAGTAAGACTTGTTCATTTGTAGAGTGGAACTCTCTGAATCCAGCTTGACATGGGGATATTAAATTTTGTGATTCTAGGAACCAATTTAACCTGTTTGACACCATTCTTTCAATCACTTTTGCTATTATGCTACTAAGAGCTATTGGTCTATAATTTTTTATTTCTGATGCTGTTTTGTCTTTCTTCAAGAGTGAGACAATTATTGCTTTTCGCCATTCAGCAGGTACAGTGGTGTTCCAGGATAGATTGTAGAGTTTCAGTAGTTGTTGTTTTGCTGTTTTTCCAAGGTTTTTTATGAACTCTGGATGTATGTGATCTGGTCCAGGAGACTTTTTGTTTTTTAGATTATTTATTGCAATGTTCAATTCTTGCATATTAAAATTTTGAAAAAAGATATTGCACTGAGTGTTAGGATTACATTCTCTTTCTTGTATCAAATCTTTCTTAAATTCTTTACGTTCCTTTTTATTATTTCTTGTTACTTTATGTGAATTAGCATAATATTTATTGAATGTTTCGGCTATGACTGCATCATTTACTAACATTTTATTGTTGTGTATGATAGGTGTGCTGTTGTTTTCTTTCCTGTCCTTGACATTTTTTATGAACTTATGGGTTTTATTACCATGTCCTATAATCCATTTTTTCTATGAAATTATTAAAGTGATTCTTTTTAGCTGTATTCATTTCTTTTTAGATCTTATTAAAACACACAATTTATGTCAAAATAATTATTTTTGTACAGTGAACATTTCAAAGGTATTACTTATTACTTGTGTCAGTTTTGGAAAACTTTAGCGAAATGGAGCATCGTTGTTCATTTTTTATGTGTTAAGCGTGCAAAGAGAATAAGATCTCAAAACTTCAAAAATTTGACTATCGCACAAAGCTGTATTCTAATATTCCCCTTGTACCTACAAGGAAATACGCAATAACTAATTTGTACAAATGTTTATCTGTATTAACATGAAGAAGATATAGGAAAAGGGTTTGTATGAATGATTAGTACAAGAGTAGAGAAAGTCATGTGAGTGTAACACATCAGATATCTGTATTAACATGAAGAAGATATAGGAATAAGAGTTTGTAAGAATGGTTAGTACAAGAGTAGAGAAAGTCATGTGAGTGCAACACATCAGATATCTGTATTAACATGAAGAAGATATAGCAATAAGAGTTTGTAAGAATGGTTAGTACAAGAGTAGAGAAAGTCATGTGAGTGTAACACATCAGATATCTGTATTAACATGAAGAAGATATACGAATAAGAGTTTGTAAGAATGGTTAGTACAAGAGTAGAGAAAGTCATGTGAGTGTAACGCATCAGATATCTGTATTAACATGAAGAAGATATAGGAATAAGAGTTTGTAAGAATGGTTAGTACAAGAGTAGAGAAAGTCATGTGAGTGTAACACATCAGATATCTGTATTAACATGAAGAAGATATAGGAATAAGAGTTTGTAAGAATGGTTAGTACAAGAGTAGAGAAAGTCATGTGAGTGTAACACATCAGATATCTGTATTAACATGAAGAAGATATAGCAATAAGAGTTTGTAAGAATGGTTAGTACAAGAGTAGAGAAAGTCATGTGAGTGTAACACATCAGATATCTGTATTAACATGAAGAAGATATAGG
This sequence comes from Tenodera sinensis, assembly GCA_030765045.1. Lineage (NCBI taxonomy): Eukaryota > Metazoa > Arthropoda > Insecta > Mantodea > Mantidae > Tenodera > Tenodera sinensis. The sequence goes on from CM060966.1 coordinate 1,619,709, forward strand.
AATAAGAGTTTGTAAGAATGGTTAGTACAAGAGTAGAGAAAGTCATGTGAGTGTAACACATCAGATATCTGTATTAACATGAAGAAGATATAGGAATAAGAGTTTGTAAGAATGGTTAGTACAAGAGTAGAGAAAGTCATGTGAGTGTAACGCATCAGATATCTGTATTAACATGAAGAAGATATAGGAATAAGAGTTTGTAAGAATGGTTAGTACAAGAATAGAGAAAGTCATTAGAGTGCAACACATCAAATTTTTTCTTTTTACTGTAGATGGTACTAGTGCGAGCTGTGAGTAAGCAAAAGTATCATATTGCAAGTAAGCTAAACAATAAACAACTCTCAGGTTCGTTAGTTGGGTTGGTATTCAGAATCACAATTGCAGCAAAGACGACTGCAGTTCCGTTTCTTACAACTCACTGCTCTATTGTTCGTCAGCACGGATATATTTGTGAGAAGAAAGCAAAAGGTTACAGAAAGTAATGAATATTGCAGCTTCTCAGGTAAAAGCTGCAGTATTGGGAGTAAGTGCATACACTAATTGCGGAATGTGTATAATAAACATCAGACAGTTTTGGGAGAGTAGTATGCACATACTGCTCAGAAATACATCATCACAGTGCTCTTAAAGACTGCTGCTATGGTTTATATATATAACACACCAATGGGTCGTTCAAAAATATACAGGCAAGAGGAGACCAGGTGACCTTGTATACGATGAGCGGTTGTGTGTGTGCATGAATGTAGTAATGACGGTGAGGCGTGGAGGAGTTCCAGGGCTACAGGACAACTAGCGACTAAGCGTATGTGATCGAACAGCGTTAACACTAGAAACTTTTGGATACTTCTTTGCTGAGTCATGCACACGTGCAGTGGAAACAACTCGAAGGAGGTTACGTCATGCTGGCTCCAGTATAAATAGGAAAGACAGTGAGCAGTTTTTAGAGTTCTTAGAGTTAGATCAGTTTTTGATGTCAGAGTGGTTTTAAGTGGTTGTGTACAGTTTTAGTTATGAGAGTGAGTTGACCAGCTTGTCAGCGGAATGTATGTGTTGTTGAGTGATTGTATCGTAATAGTGAAGATATAAGAGACAGTGAAACTGGAAAAAGACATTGAAAGACAGAAGGATTATCAGAAGAACAACTGTGAATTCTAATAGCAGAAAAGTTTATAAACTGTGTTAGCAATGAGAAGGAAATTGTGAATTTGTAGTAAGATTTAGAGGAAAATAAAGTGCTAGAAGGGTAACGGACTTCACATTTTGCAGTCTTTGTTACATTACTAACATTACTGCCATAAATATAACACAAACTTAAGTTTCCCCCTTGTCAGAAAGTCTAGGTTAAAAGGTGGGTAGTGTGAGATGAACTCAATCTCTGATACTTATGTAGCACAGTGAAACGGGTATATTAGATACACTACAAGTGTTAATAAGGGTGATATAGTCAGATTACAGCAGTAACATAACAATGTAAAGTGACGGACACTCAAGATCCAAAAGGAACTTACTGATGTAAGTTATGCTCAACATAACATTAGCAGGAATGTATTCACTTGGTAAATCACCAAACTGGCTTCTTGTTAAGGGTGGAAGATCCATGGTTCAAATCCTGGTTATCACATTGAATTTTTCAGTCCTAATTGTACGAGTGTGTTTACCTGATATAATGGGGAGCACACTTCTTTAACTCGTCCACCAACTGATTTGCCTGAGTCCTTATCTTGCTACCAGCCGTAGTTGGACGAGATTTACTGCTTGTAATCATTTGGTCTGGAAACAGACTTCTGAGAAACAAACTGGCAACAAACAAACACACAACAATGTCATCTTTTACACACTTGTAATGTCCAAGTAAACTTAAGATGTTCTCCTATAATTTCATGACAATAAAGAACAAATGAACTTTAATGCAAGTGATGAACACTTACTTTGAACTACTCTGCATCAGCTCCACCAGATCAGGAAACAGCACGTCACGGTTTTTATCACAGAATCCTTCCACATTGTAAGTGACAATACCAGCGTAGTGGTGAATAATAAACCCTTCCTTACATTGTTGGTAATGTTGATTTGATGCAGATGCTGCTGTTAGTTGCTGATAACAAACAAATACACACTCACATGACTTTCTCTCCTCACTCTTGCACTAGCTGTTCTTACAAACAGTTATTCCTCTATCTACTGCATGTTAAAACAGATACACATTTTTTTATAAATTGTTTTATTTAATAACCTATTTGCTGGTGTATAAGATGCTGTCTTTTCCTCTGAAAATAGGCCCAAAAACAGGATGCATCTCATATATTGATACGTACTTAGAATCTCCATTCCTTCAAAATGTCTGTTTCGGTTAGCTTCCTTGTGAATGTTGAGTATCAGTGGATGCATATGTAGCATTATTTGCTTGTTGGTTTAGTATGCAGATCAACTTGTGTCGTACCTATACTGTGGACTATAGCTGTATAACAGTCAGGAACATCTTTTAAAGAAAGCACTTCAACTGTTAAATGGCCAAAACTCAATACTTGGATTTCAGAGAACATACACGCAGGAATTTCACTTTCTATGAAAACTATCACTCAGTGAAACAAATATCCACTAGGGATCACCTACTTTATTGGATCAACATCATGGTGTTCCACGATTTATGAACCGACATTGGCTTTGTATGCGCACCAAGAGAAAAACATCAAAAAGTTCAATTTCATAAATTCGTCATTAACACAAAGAAAAGGATGAATTTTGCAGATTTGAGGACAAAAATTGAAAGCAGGGCACTATTTCCTACTTACAATATATATATATATATATATATATATATATATATATATATATATATATATATATATATATATATATATATATACTGCCTAGTATGATATACATGTACATAAGTTATAATTCTATTGCAAGAAATGTAAGGTAAGAAATTTTTGCCCTGAAAAAGCTTTAAAAAGTGGGATGAGTATTTTATGCCGGTGTGCCTTATACGCCAGAAAATATAGTATTTCCTTATAATGGGTAATCCAAAAGACTCCAAACCGGCTGTGCTATGTTATGCCTATGTGCGTCCATGGCAGTTAACGCCACTGTCATAGAACACCACAGATGAAAACATACATTTTAAAACTACTTTTAAAGGTTTTACTTATCAATATTCTTAAAGGAGATGCTGAAACTGGCCACTGTCGTCATCCATAGATTTTTGTCACCTGTTTAGGAAACTATCCATCACTCACAGTAGTTCGCATCGAGAAATGCTGGCAATTTCATGACAGACATTTTGTTTTAATTTTTCCAGGGTGTGTGGGTTTGTCTTGCACACTTTATACTTCAAGTTACCTCAGAAAGAGAAATTGCAGATCACTTGGAAATCCTTCTGCAAATTGAATTTTCACTTGGCGAGCTGAGTTAACACATATGAATCATAAATAAATACATGCTGTGCAGTAGAAAACAAATGCTGAGGCATAATGTACTTGTGACTAAGTACAGGACAAAATAATGAAGCACAATAGTAATAGTTCAACCACACATCAGCTCAATACTGCACTTTCAGAGCAGAAATTAAAATTAAATTATTTTGCTGTTTAATGACAAGGCTGTCAATTGCCAGGATCACATCAGTATCGCTCGCGTTAGTCCTGCAGGAGTTCTTTTATATGCCACTAAATCTGACATGGAGCTGTCGTTTGTTGTTTGAGACAGAATATATGGTTAGACCCCGAAAGGGAAGCATTTATGTAAATATTTGTTACAAATGTAGTTTATTTTTCATGTTGGTAAGGATTAGTTGAGTAATGAAAATGTATTGCTATTTTCTCAAATGCTACAAATAAGAGTTGTTTAAAAATGTCATAAATGTTAATTTGCATGTTGAAATTTAATATGTATAAATATAAGAACCATATATATTTAATGTTAAAAGTGTAGGGAGGATAGATAAAGATTGCTTCCCTAACATTACAGGAACTATTTAGCGCAGGAGGGTTTCTAAGTGTACTTTGCAGCAAAATGAGCGCATACGCGCAGGAATACAAAAGCATTATGTAAAGAGGCGCCAATTTTTCATTACTAGCATCTCAGAGCTTGGAAAGTGAAGACACGTTTTTGTAACGCATGTAGATGTGGATCTAAAATATCTAATAAAGTGAAAAGACTATCAAGAAAGTGAGGTACAACGAAAGTTAATCTAATTGTAACGAGTGTAATATTTGACGAAAAGAGTGCAAATAAAAGTGATATAGTGAAGTTACATCCTGTGTTCGTTCATCTCACCCTGTACCATGACCTAGGATAGAAAAAAGAATCTCATTGCTCAACTCAAAGTGTAATTAATAAAAACTCAGCACCAGTTTTTAAGCACACTTAAAAACCATTGGTCTGGGCTGGATTTGAACCTGTGAGCTTGGGATCAGTAGGCCAGCGTCTAACTAACTAAGACATTTAGACCAACTTCAGAGCAGGGATAAACAAGTCAACTGCACGACCTTACGTACAACAGCTGCCTTGTCGTGTTTCTGTGTGTACAGTGGAAAAATGCTGTGCAGTGGTTTGGATGTTTTATGTTCTCTCTGTAGTTACAGTGGGAACAGGGCAGTAGTGTGCACGTACGCACGCACGCATGCACGTGCACACACACACACAAATAATGTGCCTTAACGAGGGTATGGTTTTCCACATACATACAGTGTACAGAATGCCCTGCTAATATAACTTACTTTCTGAAGATCCTGATCCACTCCTTCAGAGACTGCATGCATAGTTGCACAGACATCGTCCATTACGGAGAAGAGTCCAGGAGGACGCTTGCTCTCTATAAGGTCACACACTACCTTGTTATTGAAGTAGTTGATTGGCGTCCACTTGATGTGCTCCGACACATACTCCTCCTGCACATATCACATAATGTCTTACATTAACACCACTTTCTCCATGCCCCTTCCTACAACACATTATATTTATATCTACTTTCCATTAGTTGCAATACATCACAGTGATACATTCCATAGTTTAACATGTAAGGTAAGATTGTGATAGTTCTGTGATAGTTTACAGTGTTCTGTAATGGTCATAAATGGACAAGTCAGTTAAATAACAATCCAAGAACACAATTAAATGTTCTACAACGTGTTACCCGACTAGAATTGCAAAGTTGTGTATACTAAAAAAGCCTACACTTTCTCATACTAAAAAATTGTAGAAATAAATGGCTCCTAAATGCGTGATAAGATTCTTAAATCCGTGATAATGGTATCCCAATTCTGTGATATCAAAAATAATGACGTGCGTTGATTCTCTTGACTTTCATCTACATTACAAAATACAAACCATCATTAACATTACTGCAGTTATGAGCAAAATGCGTGTTGTGATTATTGCTGTAATCGTGGAATAGTGCTGACTTCACGTCTCCTACCCCATGCGTGTGTTCCGTGTCAAGCAGGTTGCACAACCTAATTCGATGAGGTTTGCCCATCGCTACATTATTACCTCCAATTAATTCTTTGAAATTAATTCAAATACTTTTTTCAGCAGGGAGTTCAACGCTTGACCGTTTCCTCAGATTCATTGACAAACGTATTCCAAAGCCATGCAACTGCTGTAGAACAGTTCAGCTACCTGCTGGATACCTCACAACCACTAACAATTGTAGAATAAAACCATGGCAGGCAGGAAATGGAACTTTGTATCATCGTATTAGGCATTGTTGTTGTAGTGTTTAACGCCCGCTTTTACTACTACGGCACCGCAGGCGGTGTATTAGGCATCTTTCCCCTATTTACTGATATTTATTTTATTTTAATACTTTTGTACATTCACAATAAAGTGTTTCTGAAGTTATTTTCTCTATGCACAGATTGATATTACTTTTAAATTATGAAAGAAATCACTTAAAATTTGGCATTGCATCAGTTGCAATATATCAAAAGGATGCATGCATTTATAAAATACATGCTTCAGCAGCTGTAATGAATTCAATATTAAGGCAAACAGTAAGTATTTCGTACCATGTAACACTCTACAGCCTATCTTCAGCACAATCAACATTTCCATTGAAGACAGATTTCCATTTAACAAACGTAAACCTAAGCTGTTAAAAAATTAAACCATAAATATACATAAATGGACAGAATGACAAAAAAATCTTATGTGTTACACTCACATGACTTTCTCTACCATTCTTACAAACTCTTATTTCTATATCTCCTTCATGTTAGTTGAGATAAACATTTGTACAAATTATTTGTGACTATTACTCAATGACTTTGAGTGATAGTAAAATCTTTTAAAGGTTTAAGTTTCTATTCTCTTTGCACAGTTAACATATAAAAAATTAATAATTTTCCATATGATGAAAGTTTGTTTTCCAAAACTCACAAAAATAAGGAATATCCCTGAAATGGTTCACTGTACAAAAAAATTTCTTTGGACATAAATTGTGTCTTAGCAAGATCTACATTTTTGTATAGTAAGATTTGGTCTATCTGTTACGGTTTACCAGTTATACAAAAGTCATCCAGAGTAAACAGGACTACATAGGCTATAGCCAGAAAAGTCAAACTATATATTTCGTTTGTCATAAAAATATCTTACACATATGGCATTTTAATCAAAATTGTTAGAGCAATTTTCAAGTAAATCAAAATTTTTGAAAAAATTTCCAAAGGTAGCTTAGGGTGATGGAATTTTCTTCAATATCGCCATGTTGCACCCTTGAAAGACATTAAACTTAAATACCAACTTTGGTTTTTAAGCGACTTTTCGTTTTTGAGTTATGCTGTCCACAGATACACCCTCACGCACTTACGTACGCATACAAGCAGACCTTTTCTAAACATGCTTTTTTTTTGGATTCAGAAGATCTCAAAACATGTATTTCCAGTGAAATCTCATCATCAAATTTTTGGATGGAATACAATTCTTCTACTTACTATACGTGGTAGAGAAAGTAAAAGAATGTATGTACATTATGCAATTAGATTGTAAAACACACTAAAGCATATAATGAACAAAAAATGTATGTATACATGATTCATTTATTTTTTCCAGTAGCCAAGGAGAGTTTTCTGCACACATTGTTGTTAAGCTCCTCGACTTTCAACATAGAATTTGGCCTGAGAAATAACAACACATACTAACATATTCGAGTCATTTCGATATAGGGCGAATCGCTTTAAACTTTCGACAGCATCATAATAAGTCTTTAGCCCACACTGTTCTTCCAATCCAGGGACGTACTCCTCTCCGCCTTCTCTTCTTGTTTCCAACTGTATCAATGTGCCTGTTTCAGTTTGCTCATATATTCCATAGCACTGCAACTGAAAGCACCTTCATTTGTGCCTCAAGATGTCCCAAATTCTGTATTCTGGAACTTGAAATTTTCTGCTAAAAGGCATGATTTGTCGTCCACGTAAGACAGTTTCCATTTTACAATGGGAATTTGCCACGTTTTTCAAGTGACCTTGAAATATTTCCAATGTCAACTTAACAAGGGGTCCCCGGTTTTGTGCTAGGTAGGTAGGTATGTGTAAATTAAGTAAAAATTGATAAGTGAAGTTTTTAGTTTCTAATTTGTTCTTATTTTAGAATTTTTAGGTATGTGTAAAGTTTCACCGAGGACACAAATGATGTCTTGGTGTGTAGAATTACAAAAACTGTGAACATATCACCTCATATTGTCTTCAGCAAAAGAACACATCTTCATTTGTGAGAAGTTTATATAACATAACAAAAAGTAGGGGCTCTGTTCTGAACCCTGAGGAACACCACATTCAAATGTGCATGGACATTGCAATATGTTGATCTAACTTTACTATCACCACCATCGCCATCATCATCATCATCATCATCATCATCATCATCATCATCATCATCATCATCATCATCATCATCATCCTGGCAAGAGACAGCAGAGTTGTTACTTTTTCTGTCACTTTATTTTTCTCCTAAAACTGAATCACAAAAACACAGTTCTAAATTTTGATAAATCTTAAGTCCACGATGTTACAACTCACAGCTATTCTGTCCTCTTGTGACCTTAATACAGACTTTGCTGTCTTTCAGTTCTCTCTTCCTAACGAACTGCTAGCTTCGATGATCACACTCCCTAGAACTGTTCCTCACAATAACTCCGACGCGACGTTTCAATGTCCCAAAGTCGACACATACAGTTCTCTCACAACTGTACACACGGCCAACAAATGTCCCGTTCAACATTTACGATTTCGTCACAAAACTACAACTCCCGCCGTCCCCAAGGATTGCTCCCTTTGACCCACAAACTGCTATATCTCTCTCTCGCCGTTCCGCAAGCTTTTATAGGTGGGACTAAGGTAGCATGGATTTTTGTCGAAATTAACCTTTTCTCCAACCTCTCACAAACACACGGCAGTCGGAAGTCTCGCGAACGTTCTGGAAACTCTTTATCCTCCGCACTCATTGCTTAGTATTTATTGCCGCCCGTGGTGCGAGGTAGCTTGTTCCTGGACGTCCTTTGATGTGCGGCGACCGGTGTCACATTATAATTATTATTACCGTCAAAAAAGGTCAGGGATAACTACAAGATGAATGTCACCCGTAGCATGGTTTCAACTCGCTGTACTTCATATTCCCAAGTTATGGGGAGGTTGGCTCACACAGTGTACTTTCTATTCGCCATTGCACATCTCTGGAACAGTTGAGCTGCTCTAAAAGCGAAACTGCCAGTTAGTGAACTGTTTTCCGAGTGAGGTTGTGACAGTAGTTGCAGTGAGTGGTGACACTGCGGGAGATTAGAGAGACCTAGTGTTCGACTGTCCCGGAAGGAATAAGGTGCCGATTGAACTAATGGCCAACTTTTCAAAGTTGCAAAATGCACGAGGGTCATTCAGATAGCTTTTAACAGCGGTCTCAAATATTTTTCCATTGACCTTTTAAAGTATTCTCCAGTGTGAGGAATACATTTGTGCATTCCTTTGAAAATGTCTCGGAGCAAGGTTGTGTTGGTAGTTGGTTGACGGAGCCCAGCCAAGCCAGTGTGTAGTAGCTAGGTGGGTAGGCAGGTAGGGAGGGCAGGTAGGTGGGTAGGTAGGCAGGCAGGTATAGTAGGCACAGCTTATTGAGATACCCCAAAAAACAACCTTGACACTTTCCCCCATTATGGTGCAGTCTGGTTATATTTGGTGATATTCCATCCGTTAGGTTGTATTAGTGCTGCCAACTGTTCGTAACATATAACCATGGTAAAGCTACGCCCTTACAGAAGTGCTTGTTTATGAACACGTAGCAGAAAAGTCATCCGATAGATTTTAAAACAAGATTCTGTTTACATGCCGTATTAATAAATTAATCAATCTGTGGACGTACTGCAGATGAGTAGGTTGATAATGTGTTGTGTGGTAACGATGTTTAAGCAATATAATCGTTTGAAAGTGTGTTACGTTAACCCTATGATATTTGAGGTTAGAAATGCCTTTATTATGTACGTTGGCAGAACTGCTCTTTGCGATTCTTTCGTCAGCTGTTTAGCGTAATGACGGCCATTTTGAACTCTTGGTGACTGTACAGTATAGGTAGGCAGGCAGACAGGGAGGTGTGCAGGTAGGGAGGTATGCAGTCAAGTGGGCAGGCAGGCAGGTGGGTATGCAGGTAGACAGGCCGGTGGGTAGGCAGGTAGATTGGTAGGTAGGCAGGCAGGTAGATGGGTAGGTAGGCAGGCAAGTAGGTAGGCAGACAAGTAGGTAGGTAGAACAGTACGTATGTAGGTAGGTGGACAAGTAGGTAGGTAGGCAGACAAGTAGGTAGATAGAAAGGTAGGCAGACAAGTAGATAGGTAGACCAATAAGTAGGTAGAAAGGTAGGCAGACAAGTAGGTAGCTAGACCAATAAGTAGGTAGGCAGGTAGGTAGAAAGGTAGGCAGACAAGTAGGTAGGTAGACCAATAAGTAGGTAGGTAGGTAGAAGGGTAGGTTATGATTAAACCTTCTATATTTAGAAAAAGCACTAAACAAACAGCAAAATCCGTCTTCTTGGGTAGCGACGGCAGCAAGTTGTGTGACCTAGGAACAAAACAAAAAAGAAACACCAATAATAAAAGGAAAATGTACCACCCAAACTGATTGATCTCTGCCCCACCAAAAAACAAAGCTAGGCTGAAGAGGGGACACTCCCTAAGCAGCCCGGGCGTGCTTGCACGTCCAAATACCCTAATTCATTCATTCATTAGAAGGGTAGGCAGACCAGTAGGTAGGTAGAAAGGTAAACAGGTGAGCAATGCTATTCACGACAACCAGTGTTAATAAACCAGTTTGTTCTACTGATTGCCACTTTGTTTGAGGATCCCCCTCTTCTCCTGGAGGTGGGATAGAGTCGTGCTAGGCTAGGCTCGTCTTCATGTGCACAGTCCTGCAGAACGTTGGTCTGCCGTTAGTCTCTCATGGCACGAACATCACACCGTGTTAAACATCGGCGACTTATCACCCTTGATACAGCTTTATGCTGAGTTTCTGTTACTACACAATCATGCTTCCAGCCTCTGGCCAAGATGGGAAGTAATACTGGCTAAACAAATCGAACCCGGGACGTCATGCTAAACACATGGCCACATCATAGCCCTCTTTCAAATGGAAGGAATTACATAGCTCAGCAATAAAACAGACAATCGTGTCCGGGCGTAAACCATTCTAGCAGAGGTGCAATTAGAAACTGAAACATTGTGAGGTACCTACCGCAATAAACAAAACGCCGTTTGCAACAAGCCAAGCGTGTCTTGTGGTTTGTTAAATGTGAAAGTGGAACTTGTGTTTAACACAACGTCTTGTTCCAAATGACAACTCGATGGCAACAACATCTTCGCGATTACAAATACCTACCCGATATTCAAGCTTACTGTCGTCTGCTTCTAGTAGGTAGCACATAAGTAAGTATTCAGCGTGTTACTGCCAAACGCTGACGTGCCATTTGGAAATGTACGATAGTGTGAAGGTTTACTAGCATGCATCAGTCGGGGAGCTACAAGATTCTACTGTCTCGGGGGTACGGCTGTTTATCATCGTATGTAGCTATGAACACTATCTCTCGGTGTGCTACACACATCTTTCCTTGCCTCTTTTACTTCATTTGTATCATTACAGATAATGCACTCCAGTTAACTGTTCATTAGGACACTTCGTTTAATTAAATTTGAAAACATTTAGTATTTGATTTCTCGCGACACTTCCAAGAAATAGCTACCAACCATTTTAAAACTTTATCATCACAAGACAGAACTGAAAAGTTAATCCTTTGCTGCCAAGACAAAGCTGGTACGATATTGTCGCAGCCGACTTCATGACGTCGTTGATTACGTCATGATATTACGTTCTACATTTAACCTTACAATTAGGTACCTCGGACACATTACCAGAAACTTATATAGATCTACATTAGTGACTTTTAATACATAAGGAACTATAAATTACAGAAAGTTAGTCTAAATATTGAAATTCACAACAACCAAATACAATTTACAAAGGTACGATGTAACAATTAACCAAAGAACAACATAAAAGGAATGAAGTGAAGTTAATAGCTATCTCTTTGGGTACACAATACTGCTTCACAATCAATGTCATTTTCATGAATGTCTTAAACAGTTTATTAACACTAAACATTCGTCAGCTTTGCGTTAAACATGGCGGACACAGACGATAAGGAACAAAATGGCTAGGCACCGCCAACAATTGTCAAAAGTCAACATTCCTTTCTAAACTCATTGCACTTGATTAGCCTCAATATCACTGGCGTAGGTAGCGTTCGTTTTTATGAGCATTTCTGCAATACTGTAAGACATGGTGTGTACGTTCATGAGTCAGTCTCCAAAATGTCAGTTTTGTGTGAATATGCTCCAAGTGTGACTATGATAAAGGTACATTTCGTGATTGCAATACTTTAAGACATGGTGTGTACGTTCATGAGTCAGTCTCCAAAAGGTAAACACACATTGAGTGAGTGCACAACTCTGCTGATATTACGAACAAATCCCCACTTTAAAACGTTATGCTCTATTAACAAATATGTGCATGGTGATGATGGAAAAGTTGCAGATCTTGTTACCGCTTACAGACGTTGTACAATCACGTCTGTGCTTCTCTGCATATAAGCTCATATTGATAAACGGCAATTTACGTATATTCACATCAACCGAGAAACACAACAGAAAAAGCGAAATAGGTAATTTTCTATGAGAATTGCTACTTCGGATTAAGGTGTTTGTGCCCATAACCTCCAAATTCAGCTTCTACCTGTATTTGTTATTGCATGGAGCTTTGTGCGATATCCATTTAAGTATGCAACGTAACATTCACATGGTTTCCTCTACTTGCTTTTCTTTCTGTGGTATTTAGGGTTGTTTATGGTGTGGAAGGTAAGTGTAACAGTTGTTAAAGTACAGACAAGGGGCAAGGCCGACCGACAGACCGACCGACCGACATGGAGGGAGTAACACAGTCACCTCAATGTTCCAGTGACTGGGTAAAGTGAGAGCATGCCTGCCTGTCTGCCTGTGTACTCAGTACTCTTACAGACGTCCGCCCGCACACACTTGCACACAGGGCCATGGGAAAGTTCGCTCTCTGCTTCTCACCAGCGTCTGGTCTCTACAGGTAATTCTCTCTTTGTCACTGTGCCAGCACGTCTTAAACAACACACGCTCACAGATATTCTATCATACTCAATCTCTCGTGAATTGCGGGCACATTCTACACCATGTTACTATATATGAATCAATCATCAGTATACCTCCCTGATGTCTTTCACTCACAAGGGTAATATGAGAATAGCAATATCTCCGAAATGGTTCACTCTAGGAAAAAATACATTGTATTCCATCCAAAAATTGGATGTCCAGATTTCACCGGAAATATGTTTTGAGACTCCCTAAATAAAAAAAAAAAAAAAAAAAAAAAAAAAAAAAAAGTATGTGTGTGTGTGTGGGGACAGCATAACTCAAAAACGAAAAGTCGGTTAAAAACCAAAGTTCGCATTTAAGTTTAATGTCATTCAAGGATGCGGCACGAAGATTTTGAAGAAAGTAGCCCCCCCCCTAAACTACCCTTTACATGGAAAAGTTTGATTTTTTGCAAAATGGCTCTAACGATTTTGATTAAAATGTCATATGCTTGAGATATTTTGATGACAAACGAAATGTATATCTTGAATTTTCTGGCTATAGCCCCTGTAGTCATATTTACTCTGGACGACTTTTGCATAACTGGTAAACCGCTAGAGATAGACCAAATCATACTGTACAAAAAATGTAGATCTTGCTAAAATACACAATTTATGTCTCAATAAATTTTCTTGTAGGGTGAACCATTTCAGAGATATTTCTTGTTATGTGTGAGAGTTTCGGAAAACTTAGAACTTTCGTGAAATGGAACATCGTTGTTCATTTTTTTATATGTTACGCGTGCAAAGAGAACAGAGTCTCAGAGCTTTAAAAGATTTTATTCTCCTTGTACGTACAAGGAAATAAGCAATAAGATAATTTGTACAAATGTTTATCTCAACTAACATGAAGAACATATAGGAATAAGATTTTGTTAGAATGGTTAGTACAAGAGTAGAGAAAGTCATGTGAGTGCAGCACATCACATTTTTTATGTAATAACTAAACAAGTCAAACCGTAAACAATGCGTCTAATATTATCGATCTGATTGGATTGGAGTTGGAAGGTTAATAATCACTTGGGAAGAGTTCGAATCGAATCAAATCAATTTTAGGTGATAGTAAGTTGACCGGGTCATCTAGCGCTGACACATGTTGGTACCCGTGGCGATGGTGTTCTGTCAGCTGACCGACCGACCGTATGTACGAGACAAATAGCAGGTTTTTATGTCGCTACATTTTGCCCGTGTTGAGGTTACGTGAACGTGAGGTACTAGCCTTATAGGGAACGGTGAAAGGAAAACAAGTTATGTTGCTATAGTGAAAGTGGAGCGCCAATGCCAAATCAGTTAGTTAATCGCAAACAGTCGAGTCGAGTCGGGTCGAGCTGGACCCCATAGTCCCAATATCTTATATAACTCACTCACTCACCCCACCACGTCTGCTGCAAACATCTTATTTTATTTCTTTTATAATATTGTTTCATGTTTTTGTGTGTGTAGCGTTTACCTGCTTATTTTACATACATTTTATACAACACAATTCGTATCTATAACACTTGCCATTCATTGCACTGAAAATGGATTTTCATCTGAAGGAGCTTAAGAAAAAAAATCTGATGTGTTGCACTCACATAACTTTCTCTACTCTTGTACTAACCATTCTTAAAAAACTCTTATTCCTATATCTTCTTCATGTTAATACAGATATCTGATGTGTTACACTCACATGACTTTCTCTACTCTTGTACTAACCATTCTTACAAACTCTTATTGCTATATCTTCTTCATGTTAATACAGATATCTGATGTGTTACACTCACATGACTTTCTCTACTCTTGTACTAACCATTCTTACAAACTCTTATTCCTATATCTTCTTCATGTTAATACAGATATCTGATGTGTTACACTCACATGACTTTCTCTACTCTTGTACTAACCATTCTTACAAACTCTTATTGCTATATCTTCTTCATGTTAATACAGGTATCTGATGTGTTACACTCACATGACTTTCTCTACTCTTGTACTAACCATTCTTACAAACTCTTATTCCTATATCTTCTTCATGTTAATACAGATATCTGATGTGTTACACTCACATGACTTTCTCTACTCTTGTACTAACCATTCTTACAAACTCTTATTCCTATATCTTCTTCATGTTAATACAGATATCTGATGTGTTACACTCACATGACTTTCTCTACTCTTGTACTAACCATTCTTACAAACTCTTATTCCTATATCTTCTTCATGTTAATACAGATATCTGATGCGTTGCACTCACATGACTTTCTCTACTCTTGTACTAACCATTCTTACAAACTCTTATTCCTATATCTTCTTCATGTTAATACAGATATCTGATGTGTTACACTCACATGACTTTCTCTACTCTTGTACTAACCATTCTTATAAACTCTTATTCCTATATCTTCTTCATGTTAATACAGATATCTGATGTGTTACACTCACATGACTTTCTCTACTCTTGTACTAACCATTCTTATAAACTCTTATTCCTATATCTTCTTCATGTTAATACAGATATCTGATGTGTTACACTCACATGACTTTCTCTACTCTTGTACTAACCATTCTTATAAACTCTTATTCCTATATCTTCTTCATGTTAATACAGATATCTGATGTGTTACACTCACATGACTTTCTCTACTCTTGTACTAACCATTCTTAAAAAACTCTTATTCCTATATCTTCTTCGTGTTACTAGAGATAAACATTTGTACAAATTATCTTATTGCTTATTTCCTTGTAGGTACAAGGGGAATATTAGAATACAGTAGGCTTTGTGCAATAGTCAAACCTTTTAAAGGCTTTGAGATTCCGTTCTCTTTGCACGGTCAAGAGATGAAAAAGTGAATAACGTTCTTAAATTTGAGAAAAGTATAAGTATTGCAAAAGTCATACAAATAACAAGGAATATCTCCAAAATGGTTCACTCTACAAAAACTACATAAATTGTGTTTTAGCAAGATCTACATTTTTTGTATAGTAAGATTTGGTCTATCTCATACAGTTTACCAGCTATGCAAGTAAGTCATCCAGAGTAAACAGGACTTCATAGGCTATAGCCAGAAAATTCAAAATATACATTTCATTTGTCATCAAAATATCTTAAACATGTCGGTCTGGGTGGCTCAGTTGATCCCAAGGTCGCGGGTTCAAACCCGGCACAGACCGATGGTTTTTAAGTGTGCTTAAAAACGACAGCTCCATGTCAGTAGATTTACTGGCATGTAAAAACAACTCCTGCGGGACAAAATTTCGGCACACCGGCGACGCTGATGTGATTCTAGCAATTGACAGCGTTGTTAAACAACAAAATAGTTTTATTCTTAAACTTATGGCATTTTAATCAAAATCGTTATGGCCATTGTCGAGAATATCAAAATTTTCCATGTAAAGGGGAGTCTAGGGTGGAGGAATTTTCTTCAAAATCTTCGTGTCGCATCCTTGAAAGACAAACTTGAATACCAACTTTGGTTTTTAACCTTTTTCTTTTTCAGTTATGCTGTTGTCTCACACACATACACACACGGACCTTTTTCTATTTTTTTTATTCAGGGGGCTTTAAAACATGTATTTCCGGTGAAATGTCGACATCACTTTGTGAGAGTGAGTACCACCTTAGCGCCCGGTATCACACTTTCTACTGGAACACTCAGTGCTAACAACAGTGTTTACTCATTTCCAGATGATCCGTGAAATCAACGTCGTCACGTCGACCCGCCATACGAAAAGTAAGTTCTACATTAGCTATTATCTATCCCTTTATACATAGGTATGGCTAATAAACAAAACAAGCACACTTGCCGTTTGTGACGGTAAGAAAGCTATATCTGTAACAAAATTATGTAAGTATGTATTGTTTACAAGAGATTAAAAATCCTAATCACATCATTTCTTGACAAAGAATTGATCCAAACACTTGTGGCGTTTGAACGAAGTAACGCTAGGACACAGCAGCTATTTTCTTCTCCTTTATCAGTTCAATTAGTGGCATCCAACTAAATATCATACGATATGAATAAACGTGAAAGCAATAATATTCACAAGTCGTGCATCTGAAAAGTAGCCAACCGGCCATTAACAATGCAAACTGCCGATAAACTAAACTAAACCTCAGCGCCACAGCCAAGGCTTGCCGCCCAGCCGCTGCGTCCCCACCTCTGCCCACTACGGGCGTAGTTAGCGGGGTGCAGTATTGGAGGGTGGGACATAGCGCCCCGAGCACTTCCGGCCATTATGCGCTACTTCTCCATCAAGTACCTCCTCAACTGGTCTCCCCGGGACCTAACGAGGCTGAGTGCACCCCGTGTTAGACGTCACAGCGGGGGTGATCGAACCCGGGTCACAACTGTCAATAGGAGTGGTAATTGTTGGTAACAAAACTGCAATTTACACGACTCAGACTCGCGTCGACAAAAAATTCACTTGTTTCTCTCTCTCAGACAGAACACTCGCAACACTGTTCCTAAAATAATAGGGGAAGTCAGTTTCGTGAGGTTACGTGGCAATGCTGAGACAAGTCACTTTGCGAACTGACAATTATCCAGCCGCACTTTTGATCCATGGAATACACGACCTTCTTTCGCTTTGATATCATACTGAATCACACTTGGATTCTGTTAAACCGCACACTTAGTGCCGTTTGAACACTGAGCTGTAGTGATCAAGGTCAACGCTTTCTTCCAGCGCTGGTGACACATACCGCGTCAACACCGTGTGACACACTACTAAATCTTTCTTAAACTCAACGGCTAGCATTTTACAGTACAGTACTCAGGCTCCGGGATACAAAAAAAGTGTGTGTTAATTAGATATTTACTGTAAAGTGTACATAGAGCTGTTATTTATTTTTAATGTTCCATTTATGTCATGTTTAACATATACGATCATATTGGTGGCTTTTTACCCTTGGAACAATTAGGGTGCCAACCCTCCAGCGGGGAACAGAACTCGAGACCTCTGAATTTGAAAGTTAGCATGTTAATCACATTCCAAAAAGAAGTCTGCTGTTCAATATCAGTGTAGTACTAAATATTGTTTCAAGCTGTGTGTTGGACAGCTAATAGCCGTTAAAAGTGTTAGGCAAGGGTACTTAGGTTTACATTTCTGCTGAGAACCCTCAAAACGTACTACACAAAAGCTGCAGAATTCCTTCATACACACAGTTAGTTCTAAAACTTGGTTCGTAGCATTAGCCACTTCCGGGATGTGTTTGTTGTTACTCTTAAGCAGTCTCTCATGACGTCGTTTCAAGGTCAGTATATGACAGTCTGCTTTTGAACATGACCTCTATGGGTAGTAAAGCACTACTCTTCATTTCTGCTCCAGTAACAGTGTCATGGTTCACTGTTCACCTGCCTTTGTTCCATTTACACTCTAGTGACGTCACGGCGGCCGGAGCATGCGCCGTAATTAAGTGACCTACCACCAACACATAACACTAACTAATTATGTCGCTTAGCTGGCTTTCTATACACAATCATTTACCATGCTTCGATGACCAACTCAATTCAATCCAATCCAATTTTCAATACGATACACGTTTCCATGTTGAATTCAATTCGGACCTGGGGCAACGTGCAGCACCCAACAACTCGATTCCATGGTGCAACAAATGCTCGTGGGGGGGGGGGGGGGGGGCTCTGCGGCTCAAAGAGGTTCAGCAAATATCTGTATGTGCCTCTACATCCCTTGTATCTAGGAAACAGCTCAATCATTGCGGTCAAACTTTATATTTAATTAGCGTTTTCATTTTCAACATTTTCTCCCAAAGAGTACAATATAAAAAGTAGATAAAAACCGAGCAGAGCTTGGTGGCCTAGGTACTGTGTATACACGCCACTGTGGGTTTCGGCTCCGACCTAGGAAGAAAACCCGCTGTCCAACTTGTATCACTACGCACTTCACTTCAATTGCCAATACTTGGCGGTTCACTGTCCAAGGCACGCCGTTTCTTTCGTACCAAGCACAGCTGTTTTTGCGCCTTTCTATTTTCTCTAAAAGCGACAGCTCTGTAGTTTTGTGCTACAGAAAAACCAGTGAACTCGAACGTTAGATAAATGCCTTTAGCTGCTAAATCGTATACTTGTTATCAAACTTGAGTGCACTAGGTATATATACACGAGAAATTCACCACTTTTATAAAGGTTCTCTTTGGGATGTTTCGCATATAGATTTTGATTGTTAATAATAGTAACCTTAACCACACTGTAATAAACAATTTGAAAACAAGCGAACGCCGGAAAATGCAACAATATTGAACACACGTATTTTACTAATAGATACATACATGTTTCAAATGCAGTTTGAATTAAAATGTAATATTCTAACAATGCTTTTTAAATAGTAAATCCTTCAATAATATGAAACATTTATCAGCATTTCGAGATGATTTCGTCTTTTAGTACTTTAATGTGCATTTACGCCGTTGATAACAGTATTTTTGGAATTTTGAGGTATTCAAGTCGTGTTCCCTGCATTGCGATGTTATTTTACACCTTTTGAGTATTTTAGTCCAGACTGCAAAAATGTTTGATGCTCTTCGGAGGTATTTTAGCTGTTGATAGCGATATTTAACACGTTCTCCCTCCTCCAGCTCTTTATGCATATGTTGGTGATATTTCCTAGCACTTTCATATGTTGAACAACTCTGCTGCAGTTATTCTTGTCACTACTATTACATAGCATCCTTTCCTAGTTCTAAAGGTTTGAAGCTGTTGTCATGTTGTTACGAGAGTTTCGTCTTCTGCGTGTTTTTGCTACCTAAGATTTGGCCACTTTTCTTGGCTTAGATCGTGAACAGTTCGAGCTCTCTGGGCAGTAGTTGCCCAGCCCTGGGATTTCGAGCTCTGATGCACGTCATTTGAAATGTTAGCGCTATACTGGTTTCAGCGAAAGAGTTGGTTGTGATGTAAACAATGCCTAAAAATGTATCCTTCCGCTTTCGTAACCACGTGGAGCCTGCAACTATCATCGCCTGCCTTCCCTTCGACCCACCAATCCTTCACGCGACAGTTTAAAACACGCTGCTGACTAGATAACAATCGAGTGTAGCACTCTCAACTAACAATATAATAACAAATATAAATTTCAAATCACTATAGAAAGAAAGCTTTAACATAGCTAATGTGAATCTCCGTCTAGATCGGAGTTCTGCTCCTCCCCTCTCCCTTTATCTTTGGTATACCCAGTGGCTGCTAATTAATAAAAGAAACGCTGACCTAACCTTCCGTGAATCAGAGATGTAAGCTTGCACAAATAGCGCATTATAAGCAAATAACGAACGTTCATATGGTCACGTGATTTGGTGTGACCAGAGGTAAACCCAGAATGTTAATGGCTGTTAACTTTAACCTTGCACTGCAGATACGCCTGTAAACTCTGCTCTAAGGTTAACAATACCTTTGATAGTTAAAGTGGGATATTTCTTGTATAGTTTGTGGAACACATTGAGAATTATAACTTGTTCGCCACTCGTTAGAGGCTGCACGTGTTCCACCATGATGGTTCCAGAGTTGCAGTCTACTGATTATTACTTTACATTCATTTTGTTGCAGTTCTACTTGGCACAGTAACACGTTAAACATAATGCAGAGAACATCCAGTAGTTTTTGTTACTACTGAGTAATACGCGGCGTCAGCCAATGAACGTTGTACACGTGCTTCTTCTGTTTATTGTTTCCGTGAAACCAGTATAGTAATTAACAGTGGAGAAGCTAGAAGTACCGACACAGTCAACTCCGAACCGGCTGCACAGTGTTTTGCCTGTCCACGTCCTCGGCACTAACTGCTGTCTGCCGCTATCATAGAAAGGTGCAAATAAAACCATACAACATTTTTGAAACTACTTGTAGGTAAAGGCTTTACTTACTAACTTTATGAAAAGAGATCGTTATTGGAGCTCTGAGCAACCTAATATTGTTCATGAAGTAATCTGACGTATTACACTCACATGACTTTCTCTACTCTTGTACTAACCATTCTTACAAACTCTTATTCCTATATCTTCTTCATGTTAATACACATATCTGATGTGTTACACTCACATGACTTTCTCTACTCTTGTACTAACCATTCTTACAAACCCTTATTCCTATATCTTCTTCATGTTAATACAGATATCTGATGTGTTACACTCACATGACTTTCTCTACTCTTGTACTAACCATTCTTACAAACTCTTATTGCTATATCTTCTTCATGTTAATACAGATATCTGATGTGTTGTACTCACATGACTTTCTCTACTCTTGTACTAACCATTCTTACAAACTCTTATTCCTATATCTTCTTCATGTTAATACAGATATCTGGTGTGTTACACTCACATGACTTTCTCTACTCTTGTACTAACCATTCTTACAAACTCTTATTCCTATATCTTCTTCATGTTAATACAGATATCTGATGTGTTACACTCACATGACTTTCTCTACTCTTGTACTAACCATTCTTACAAACTCTTATTCCTATATCTTCTTCATGTTAATACAGATATCTGATGTGTTACACTCACATGACTTTCTCTACTCTTGTACTAACCATTCTTACAAACTCTTATTCCTATATCTTCATGTTAATACAGATATCTGATGTGTTACACTCACATGACTTTCTCTACTCTTGTACTAACCATTCTTACAAACTCTTATTCCTATATCTTCTTCATGTTAATACAGATATCTGATGTGTTACACTCACATGACTTTCTCTACTCTTGCACTAACCATTCTTACAAACTCTTATTCCTATATCTTCATGTTAATACAGATATCTGATGTGTTACACTCACATGACTTTCTCTACTCTTGTACTAACCATTCTTACAAACTCTTATTCCTATATCTTCTTCATGTTAATACAGATATCTGATGTGTTACACTCACATGACTTTCTCTACTCCTGTACTAACCATTCTTACAAACTCTTATTCCTATATCTTCTTCATGTTAATACAGATATCTGATGTGTTACACTCACATGACTTTCTCTACTCTTGTACTAACCATTCTTACAAACTCTTATTCCTATATCTTCTTCATGTTAATACAGATATCTGATGTGTTACACTCACATGACTTTCTCTACTCTTGTACTAACCATTCTTACAAACTCTTATTCCTATATCTTCATGTTAATACAGATATCTGATGTGTTACACTCACATGACTTTCTCTACTCTTGCACTAACCATTCTTACAAACTCTTATTCCTATATCTTCTTCATGTTAATACAGATATCTGATGTGTTACACTCACATGACTTTCTCTACTCTTGTACTAACCATTCTTACAAACTCTTATTCCTATATCTTCTTCATGTTAATACAGATATCTGATGTGTTACACTCACATGACTTTCTCTACTCCTGTACTAACCATTCTTACAAACTCTTATTCCTATATCTTCTTCATGTTAATACAGATATCTGATGTGTTGCACTCACATGACTTTCTCTACTCTTGTACTAACCATTCTTACAAACTCTTATTCCTATATCTTCTTCATGTTAATACAGATATCTGATGTGTTACACTCACATGACTTTCTCTACTCCTGTACTAACCATTCTTACAAACTCTTATTCCTATATCTTCTTCATGTTAATACAGATATCTGATGTGTTACACTCACATGACTTTCTCTACTCTTGTACTAACCATTCTTACAAACTCTTATTCCTATATCTTCTTCATGTTAATACAGATATCTGATGTGTTACACTCACATGACTTTCTCTACTCTTGTACTAACCATTCTTACAAACTCTTATTCCTATATCTTCTTCATGTTAATACAGATATCTGATGTGTTGCACTCACATGACTTTCTCTACTCTTGTACTAACCATTCTTACAAACTCTTATTCCTATATCTTCTTCATGTTAATACAGATATCTGATGTGTTACACTCACATGACTTTCTCTACTCCTGTACTAACCATTCTTACAAACTCTTATTCCTATATCTTCTTCATGTTAATACAGATATCTGATGTGTTGCACTCACATGACTTTCTCTACTCTTGTACTAACCATTCTTACAAACTCTTATTCCTATATCTTCTTCATGTTAATACAGATATCTGATGTGTTACACTCACATGACTTTCTCTACTCCTGTATTAACCATTCTTACAAACTCTTATTCCTATATCTTCATGTTAATACAGATATCTGATGTGTTGCACTCACATGACTTTCTCTACTCTTGTACTAACCATTCTTACAAACTCTTATTCCTATATCTTCATGTTAATACAGATATCTGACGTATTACACTCACATGACTTTCTCTACTCTTGTACTAACCATTCTTACAAACTCTTATTCCTATATCTTCTTCATGTTAGTTGAGATAAACATTTGTACAAATTATCTTACTGCTTATTTCCTTGTAGGTGCAAGGGGAATGTTAGAATACAGTAGACTTTGTGCCATAGTCAAATCTTTTAAAGCTTTGAAATTCTATTCTTTCTGCACGGCTAATATATAAAAAAATAAAAAATGACCTTCCATTTGAGAAAGCAAGGAATATCTCCAAAATGGTTCACTCTACAAAAAAATTATTCGGACATAAATTGTGCATTTTAGCAAGATCTACATTTTTGTGTAATAAGATTTTGTCTCTCTTGTGGTTTACCAGTTATGCAAAAGTCATCAAGAGTAAACAGGACTACAAGGGCTATAGCCAGAAAATTCACAATATACATTTCATTTGTCATACAAATATCTTGAACACTTCTATCAAAATCATTAGAGCCATGTTTGAGAAAATAAAAAATTTCGAAAAATTTTCCATGTAAAGGCTAGTTTAGGATGGAGGAATTTTCCTCAAAATCTTCGTGTCGCATCCTTGAAAGACATTAAACTTACATACCAACTTCGGTGTTTAACCAACTTCTCATTTTTGTTATGGTGTACACGCACGCACACACGCACACACGCACACACACACACACACACAATATGTTGAAACTTATAAATAACTGGATGTGCGTGGACAATGAAAACTGCTCCGACCATAGGATGATTACACTCCAGATAGAATACAGAAATGATCAAATCAGCAACAATTCCCTAGAGACTAGATATATAGTCCGGAAAGAAAATTACAATGAATTTAACAATATGTTTCTAGAAGAAGTTAAGCTTAAATTTGGAGTAGAAATAGCAAGTAATGAGTGGAATTGTGTCTGTGGAAACAGATATAGAGAAAGTAATAGATAAATTTGAAGGAGCCATAACTGCAGCATGTCACAAATCCTTTAGAACATGTAAGCTGCTGAACACAAACCACTTCCATGGTGGAATAATGAGGAAGAACACTACTGCAACCAGAACAAGGTACCAAAAAATACAAAACAATGAAAATGTGAGAGAATGACACAAGCAGCTATATATCCAAGAGAAAAGAAGATAAAAATCGTCAATTAAAAGTGTGGAATATGAGCCCTGCAAAAACTATTGTAGTGTTACCACGACATCCAACCCGTGGAATGCAGTTTACAGATTGTCATCTGGGAGGATGACGCAGCGTTAAGGAGATCCGATAAAACATATACCAGTGACTGGAAAGAGATTATGAGTGTCATGATGGATTTATTTGTGCCAAATGATGAGAAAGAGGACAATGATCACCACCGAAAAATCAGGCACGAAATAAAGGAATATCTAGAAACCCAGGAACAGCAGAAGTAGGCTCTATTATAGATAACATGGACACCAAAAAAGCTCCAGGAAAGAACGGCATCAGTGCAGAGATACTTCGACTAGTGCCAAGACAGACAACAGCTATATATAACGGGTGTCTAAGGAGAACCTCTTTCCCTAGTGGATAGAAACACGCTAAAATTATAGCAATAATTAAACCCAGCAGAGAACTCTAACGAGGTAAGCAAATACAGGCGAATAAGCCTACTAAGTGTTAGAGAAACTACTTCTACAACAGATAATGCACCAACCTTGTGAACAACACCACATGACGCTGTGATGTACCTCAAACATCCTTATCAGCTTGATGCCACATGGTGGCCCAGCATCCTGACTTCAATGAGAGAGATCAGTTGCCCAAACAATCTCTACGATCTCTCCAAAAGCTATTTTAATGGAAGGAGTGCTACTTTCTCAGCTAACAGCATATCCATAAAGAGGACAATCAGCAAAGGATGTCCACAAGCTTCCTGTAGCATACGTACACTGTAACTCACTTCTGAATTTAGGATATAGTAAAAACACAAAGGTCAATACCTTTGCAGATGATGCAATGTTGGTTATTAAGGGAAGTAACAACCTTCAACTAGAAAATTACGCTAACATCGAATTGCAGAAAATGTCAAGATGGGCCAGAGACAACAAAATTGTCTTCAATAAGCGGAAGTCTACAGTGCTAGTAATATCAAGAAGACATTGCCTGAGCGAGTACTCAAGATATACCTAAACAATAAGCAGTTACTACAGACAGAAAGCTTAAAATATTTGGGCATTATTATTGACCAAAGACTCAACTTCACTCAGCACATAGAATACGTTAGCCAAAAAAGCATAAAACTCGTTCATGCACTGTCCAAATCTGCAAAAATAAGCTGGGGGCTAAATAGTGATGGGATGAGAATTATATATAAAGGGGCTATGTTGCCCATTCTGACGTAGGGGGCACCTGTATGGGCAGAAGCAATCAACAAAAGATATAACAAAACTCAAGCTACAAACAGTCCAAAGAATCATTAACATATAAATAACTAAAGCCTATCATACTATGTCATCTGAAGCACCATGCATCCTGTGCCATAGGGATGGAAACCCAATCACCAAACCCATGATGGAAGTAAGGAAGATTTGGCGGTTGGTATAGACCAACTACAATATAAATTACACAGTAGATGTTCTAACAATCAAGCTTCAACATCTCCAACTGCAGCATGTTCTAAAAACATCTGCCGTCCACCACTCTCGATTCATTGTGGAACTCCAACAACCATCTTCACCTTATTGAACAAATAAGGCAACTGGAACACAAAACTGGATATCAACTTCATGTGGGTCAAGGTGCACGTTGGAATTGAGGGAATGAGCTGGCTGACCAATTGGCGAAACAGGCAGCGAACAACAAGGACCTACCGGTTAGTTTCGATAGGATACCCGTGAGTGACATCAAGCGAAAGCTTCATGAAGAAAGTGTGAATGAGCGGGAAAGAGAGTGGCCAAACACGAAAGTTTCCACTTAATGGTAAATTCACAACTTTCGTAGCTGGACATGGTAGAATTAATTCTTGCTTCTACAGAATCAAGATAAAAGACTCTCCTATGTGTTGCAAAACAGACCATAATGCACCTTTTATTTGAGTGCCCAAAACATGACAGAGAAAGAAACCAATTCAAGAAGGCAAAGCTAACCAATATGGAAAACGAACATTCAAAAAACATAAGTTAGTGAATATACAACCAAATTTATAGATTACTTAAACTAAATAGAACTGGACAAACTCTAGAGTGCAAATAACGAGATCTCATAAGTAAAACTATGTGCTAGTGAAGTAATTATAACCATCCAAGTATGTACTATCATGGCATGTAGTATTATGTTTATTGTAATGGAACGTGCTGTAAATAAAAAGTGTTAAAAAACACACTCACTCACCTACCCACCCACACACATACACGTGGATCTTTTTCTAAAAATGCTCTTTTGTATTCAGGGGGCCTCAAAACATATTTCTGGTGAAATTTTGACATCAAATTTTACAATGGAATATAATACTTCCTCTATTTACTGTACATAGTAAAGAAAGTAAAAATTGGTGTATAGTGCACCATTAGTGGAGAGAGAGAAAATGAAGACAATGAAAGGAGTGAGTCAAGGTTATGAGAAGTAAACAGTTGTGAGTTGTAATATCATGAAAGACTGTAGACTGTGTTAACACCAGTAAAAGAGAACTGTGTATTTTGTGTAATTAGTGTATGAGAGACAGAGAAAGTGAAGAAAGACAGTGAAAGGAGTGAGTCAAGGTTATGAGAAGTAAACAGTTGTGAGTCGTAATATCATGAAAGACTGTAGACTGTGTTAACACCAGTAAAAGAGAACTGTGTATTTTGTGTAATTAGTGTATGAGAGACAGAGAAAGTGAAGAAAGACAGTGAAAGGAGTGAGTCAAGGTTATGAGAAGTAAACAGTTGTGAGTTGTAATATCATGAAAGACTGTAGACTGTGTTAACACCAGTAAAAGAGAACTGTGTATTTTGTGTAATTAGTGTATGAGAGACAGAGAAAGTGAAGAAAGACAGTGAAAGGAGTGAGTCAAGGTTATGAGAAGTAAACAGTTGTGAGTTGTAATATCATGAAAGACTATAGACTATAGTTCTCAATAGAAGAGAACTGTGGTTTTAAGTTTAGAAGATAATAAATTGGCACAAAGTAACAAGACTAGGCTCTTGTCAAGTTTTTACACTAGTGTCAGGAATGGATTTCGCTCAATTGCTGTTTTGTTAGAATATTTTAGTTTTTAATTTGATTTATATAGTGTTTATTCATGGCTGTTTAACATTATTTGAGATCTTATTCAAGTTTATTATATACCATCTGTCTTTCATAATGTTGTTCTCCCTGGTAATATGCCAGTCTCTGGTTCCCAAGTCACACACCAAAATTCAGTGCAAGCTAATATCTTTTTTTCTTTTTTCTTTTTGAGGTACAAAAATCCTTAGTATCGTGTCCTTCAGAAGGGAACTGAAGCTGGTGTTGCTGTATCATAAATCCATGCCATGCAAAATAGCATCAAGGCTCATGATGTGTTAGTCTTTGGTGTCCGTATAGAATAGGATGCTGAAATCCACAGCAATTAAACAATGTTCATAAATAAACATTTAATTTAATGTATGTTTGTGGTGAAAATGTTTAACACTTACAAAGCCATATGGTTTACTTGCCAAACATACCTTGATGTGATGTTTCAGGATGATACACTGTTCAGCTACATTGCTGCTCTGTGTGACAGTTGTAGTCTTGTTTCAAGGAGTGCAGCAAGCAGTGGTTCAGTGTGTTGATGTGATGTTTCAGGATGTACACTGTTCAGCTACATTGCTGCTCTGTGTGACAGTCGTAGTCTTGTTTCAAGGAGTGCAGCAAGCAGTGGTTCAGTGTGTTGATGTGATGTTTCAGGATGTACACTGTTCAGCTACATTGCTGCTCTGTGTGACAGTCATAGTCTTGTTTCAAGGAGTGCAGCAAGCAGTGGTTCAGTGTGTTGATGTGATGTTGATGTGATGTTTCAGGATGATACACTGTTCAGCTACATTGCTACTCTGTGTGACAGTCGTAGTCTTGTTTCAAGGAGTGCAGCAAGCAGTGGTTCAGTGTGTTGATGTGATGTTGATGTTTCAGGATGATACACTGTTCAGCTACATTGCTGCTCTGTGTGACAGTTGTAGTCTTGTTTCAAGGAGTGAAGCAAGCAGTGGTTCAGTGTGTTGATGTGATGTTGATGTGATGTTTCAGGATGATACACTGTTCAGCTACATTGCTACTCTGTGTGACAGTTGTAGTCTTGTTTCAAGGAGTACAGCAAGCAGTGGTTCAGTGTGTTGATGTGATGTTTCAGGATGATACACTGTTCAGCTACATTGCTACTCTGTGTGACAGTTGTAGTCTTGTTTCAAGGAGTGCAGCAAGCAGTGGTTCAGTGTGTTGATGTGATGTTTCAGGATGATACACTGTTCAGCTACATTGCTGCTCTGTGTGACAGTTGTAGTCTTGTTTCAAGGAGTGCAGCAAGCAGTGGTTCAGTGTGTTGATGTGATGTTACAGGATGATACACTGTTCAGCTACATTGCTACTCTGTGTGACAGTTGTAGTCTTGTTTCAAGGAGTGCAGCAAGCAGTGGTTCAGTGTGTTGATGTGATGTTGATGTGATGTTTCAGGATGATACACTGTTCAGCTACAGTGCTACTCTGTGTGACAGTCGTAGTCTTGTTTCAAGGAGTGCAGCAAGCAGTGGTTCAGTGTGTTGATGTGATGTTTCAGGATGATACACTGTTCAGCTACATTGCTGCTCTGTGTGACAGTTGTAGTCTGGTTTCAAGGAGTGCAGCAAGCAGTGGTTCAGTGTGTTGATGTGATGTTGATGTTTCAGGATGATACACTGTTCAGCTACATTGCTGCTCTGTGTGACAGTTGTAGTCTTGTTTCAAGGAGTGCAGCAAGCAGTGGTTCAGTGTGTTGATGTGATGTTTCAGGATGATACACTGTTCAGCTACATTACTGCTCTGTGTGACAGTTGTAGTCTTGTTTCAAGGAGTGCAGCAAGCAGTGGTTCAGTGTGTTGATGTGATGTTGATGTGATGTTACAGGATGATACACTGTTCAGCTACATTGCTGCTCTCTGTGTGACAGTTGTAGTCTTGTTTCAAGGAGTGCAGCAAGCAGTGGTTCAGTGTGTTGATGTGATGTTGATGTGATGTTACAGGATGATACACTGTTCAGCTACATTGCTACTCTGTGTGACAGTTGTAGTCTTGTTTCAAGGAGTACAGCAAGCAGTGGTTCAGTGTGTTGATGTGATGTTGATGTTTCAGGATGATACACTGTTCAGCTACATTACTGCTCTGTGTGACAGTTGTAGTCTTGTTTCAAGGAGTGCAGCAAGCAGTGGTTCAGTGTGTTGATGTGATGTTGATGTGATGTTACAGGATGATACACTGTTCAGCTACATTGCTGCTCTCTGTGTGACAGTTGTAGTCTTGTTTCAAGGAGTGCAGCAAGCAGTGGTTCAGTGTGTTGATGTGATGTTACAGGATGATACACTGTTCAGCTACATTGCTACTCTGTGTGACAGTTGTAGTCTTGTTTCAAGGAGTACAGCAAGCAGTGGTTCAGTGTGTTGATGTGATGTTACAGGATGATACACTGTTCAGCTACATTGCTACTCTGTGTGACAGTTGTAGTCTTGTTTCAAGGAGTGCAGCAAGCAGTGGTTCAGTGTGTTGATGTGATGTTGATGTGATGTTTCAGGATGATACACTGTTCAGCTACATTGCTACTCTGTGTGACAGTCGTAGTCTTGTTTCAAGGAGTGCAGCAAGCAGTGGTTCAGTGTGTTGATGTGATGTTTCAGGATGATACACTGTTCAGCTACATTGCTGCTCTGTGTGACAGTTGTAGTCTTGTTTCAAGGAGTGCAGCAAGCAGTGGTTCAGTGTGTTGATGTGATGTTACAGGATGATACACTGTTCAGCTACATTGCTACTCTGTGTGACAGTTGTAGTCTTGTTTCAAGGAGTGCAGCAAGCAGTGGTTCAGTGTGTTGATGTGATGTTACAGGATGATACACTGTTCAGCTACATTGCTGCTCTGTGTGACAGGCGTAGTCTTGTTTCAAGGAGTGCAGCAAGCAGTGGTTCAGTGTGTTGATGTGATGTTGATGTTTCAGGATGATACACTGTTCAGCTACATTGCTGCTCTGTGTGACAGTTGTAGTCTTGTTTCAAGGAGTGCAGCAAGCAGTGGTTCAGTGTGTTGATGTGATGTTGATGTGATGTTTCAGGATGATACACTGTTCAGCTACATTGCTACTCTGTGTGACAGTTGTAGTCTTGTTTCAAGGAGTACAGCAAGCAGTGGTTCAGTGTGTTGATGTGATGTTTATGTGATGTTTCAGGATGATACACTGTTCAGCTACATTGCTACTCTGTGTGACAGTTGTAGTCTTGTTTCAAGGAGTGCAGCAAGCAGTGGTTCAGTGTGTTGATGTGATGTTGATGTGATGTTACAGGATGATACACTGTTCAGCTACATTGCTGCTCTGTGTGACAGTTGTAGTCTTGTTTCAAGGAGTGCAGCAAGCAGTGGTTCAGTGTGTTGATGTGATGTTACAGGATGATACACTGTTCAGCTACATTGCTACTCTGTGTGACAGTCGTAGTCTTGTTTCAAGGAGTGCAACAAGCAGTGGTTCAGTGTGTTGATGTGATGTTGATGTTTCAGGATGATACACTGTTCAGCTACA
The DNA here is from genome assembly GCA_030765045.1 of Tenodera sinensis. Classification (NCBI taxonomy): domain Eukaryota; kingdom Metazoa; phylum Arthropoda; class Insecta; order Mantodea; family Mantidae; genus Tenodera; species Tenodera sinensis. Next base: position 1,650,376 of record CM060966.1, read on the forward strand.
TTGCTGCTCTGCGTGACAGTCGTAGTCTTGTTTCAAGGAGTGCAGCAAGCAGTGGTGCCAACAAGAAGCAAAGGTCTGATGATCGTCACGTCCAGCGAGTTACCCAAACAGATACCAGCTCCTACTTCATCACTTCACACTAACAGTGCTACACCCCAATACCATGATGGACTTGCATTGCCCCAGCTGAAGCTCCTATGGGTCACCACACAAGTGGACACCAGTCGACATGCCCCACCTACTGGTGCACATGTCAAGCACAAAAACAGTGCTACAAGGACAGATCTGCTGCCAAACATCTGACAGTCCAATCAACACATGCTGAGCAACAAATAAGCTCACAAATATTTCAATACAAAAAATGAATGTGCTACAACAGTTTATTCTTCTATCTACTGACTATTAATACAGAAAAGAACTCAATACACACTTGCAGATTTTGTTGGGGAATAAGAAGAATGCAATAGTCAGGTTTTTAAAGAGCATGTCCCTATGAGAGGGACTGTTGCACCGTGGGGTTAGGTTAGGTTAGCACTTAATTTTACAGTATTTACATTGAATCCATAAGGAAATATAAGATAGTTTGCACAAATGCTTATCTTGATTAATATGAAGTAGATAGAAGAATAGAAGGAAGGGTAGAGAAAATCATGTGAGTGCAATATCAGATTTTACTAGACAGAGGCAAATGGGCAAATGCAATAAGAGTCTGTGGGTTAGTGTAGCCAGTTGCTCACATGTTCACATGGACAAGTGACAAGTTATGTGCATCACACCCTCTATACCACTTCTTAAAATGCAACACATTTTATGGTGATTGTCATAGCTGTGATGTGCTGAGGATTAAACCCAGGCGCATTCTCTGTATGGGAACCAGAGTTTCATGCTCCAGCACATTCTAAAATAATGTTCTATGTGCAACATACCTTGTTGAAATTAAGGCCAGTTATTTAACATAATATGTAATACTAATATTTTTGCATTTCTCAAAATTCTACCCTTCATGCCTATTTAAATATTTTTTTATTACATAAATTTATTGTTCTAATAGAAATAGTCCACAGAATGCACTTCTAAAAATATTAACCTCAAAAATTCCGGTTTTACAGTAAATAACTTTATAAAAACTCCTATCATGTCACATTTCTAATATTAAACCCTAATTATTGTAGAACAAAGTATTCCAAAATTCTTCAGTTTTCAAAAGCTAATAATTTATTTCTCATAAATAGAGCATTATTTTAAAACAGTATATGATCATGGGCTTGATTATAGAGCCCTGATTGCTGGTCACAGAATGCACCCACGGTCAATTCCACCATAAGGCTGCACAGTTACAGTTTGTTCACCAGCTCATGGTACCTGGCAGGAATGCAGTAAGCCAGTCAACTCACAGCAACATCTAAGCAGGAGTCGTGCTTCTAGTGGCACTTACGATAATAGTGCCAACCTTGGAGTGTGTATTTATGCTACAGTAAAGTAAAGAACTTGCCCAAAATAGCACAATTTAAATGTAATTTTCAGTTTATGATACCTTATTAAATGTAAACAATGCTTGTGCAGAAGTTTACAAAACTCAAGTTACACTATGTGGAATTTCTCTCCCCTCCCCTTCATCCCCCTAACACCATGAGCTGGTGAACAGACAGCGAACTCCTAGGAATAGAACAGGTATCCACTCAACTGTGCTAGGTTCAAACCTGGCCAAGGAAGGAAAGACTCTAGCTGGGGATGTGTAATGCTGGTGCCATTACCCCTCTGTATTGTTCTATGATTGTCCACCTGTGTTGCTGTTGGGTTGGCAGTATGTCACCGCATTATCATTCTCTTTAATGTATTTTTGAGAGGCACAGCAAGAAGAACATTCTTATTGTATGTAAGGGAAAATAAAGATGAGATACATCAGAACAGTTGTGGAAATATTGGTTATGCAAGGTACAATCCAGTTGTGATATTAATAGTGTTACATTTGATGATAAATTGTTCACTCAGATTAAGGAATTGATCTTACTCTGCTATGTTACAACCCATTTTATACTGTAACAACTTCGGCACTGTGATGTTATATGATGTTTATTGCATAAACTCTGTACATTGTATTTATAAGTAAAAATAAATTATTACTATTATTATGCAACACCATTAAGTCAACTCACATTATATCAATCACTTAGTGTTTTAACTTTAAAAGTTACTCCTACTCCACTGTGATTCCTGCACAATTTTTTTGTTTCTTTGTCACAGTTTTAATCTGACTTTGTTCCAACTTTTCTCCAATGTCATTGAGCTTTTCCTCAGTATATGGCAGATTCTTATTGAAAATATGAGAGCTGTTTGATAAGTCCATGACTTTGACAAGAAATCATTCTCAAATCACAAGTTTCTTGGGAGAAAAATCAATTACATATTCAATTCAAGGATTATTTTTTGGATGGTAAGACAATGCAGGAAACAGCAGGTGTGCTGCAAAATTATTATGGGAACTCTTCTCCATCACATTCACCGAATTTTGATGTGGCCGTTCAAACATGAAAGGTGCCCAGAGCACAGGATGACCTGTTGATATCACAACACGAGAGGTGCCAAGAGCACAGGATGACCTGTTGATGTCACAACACGAGAGGTGCCCAGAGCACAGGATGACCTGTTGATATCACAACACGAGAGGTGCCCAGAGCACAGGACGACCTGTTGATATCACAACACGAGAGGTGCCAAGAGCACAGGATGACCTGTTGATATCACAACACGAGAGGTGCCAAGAGCACAGGATGACCTGTTGATATCACAACACGAGAGGTGCCAAGAGCACAGGACGACCTGTTGATATCACAACACGAGAGGTGCCAAGAGCACAGGATGACCTGTTGATATCACAACACGAGAGGTGCCCAGAGCACAGGATGACCTGTTGATATCACAACACGAGAGGTGCCAAGAGCACAGGACGACCTGTTGATATCACAACACGAGAGGTGCCAAGAGCACAGGATGACCTGTTGATATCACAACACGAGAGGTGCCCAGAGCACAGGATGACCTGTTGATGTCACAACACGAGAGGTGCCAAGAGCACAGGACGACCTGTTGATATCACAACACGAGAGGTGCCCAGAGCACAGGACGACCTGTTGATGTCACAACACGAGAGGTGCCCAGAGCACAGGATGACCTGTTGATGTCACAACACGAGAGGTGCCAAGAGCACAGGACGACCTGTTGATATCACAACACGAGAGGTGCCCAGAGCACAGGACGACCTGTTGATGTCACAACACGAGAGGTGCCAAGAGCACAGGACGACCTGTTGATATCACAACACGAGAGGTGCCCAGAGCACAGGATGACCTGTTCATATCACAACACGAGAGGTGCCAAGAGCACAGGATTACCTGTTGATGTCACAACACAAGAGGTGCCCAGAGCACAGGATGACCTGTTCATATCACAACACGAGAGGTGCCCAGAGCACAGGATGACCTGTTCATATCACAACACGAGAGGTGCCCAGAGCACAGGATGACCTGTTGATATCACAACACGAGAGGTGCCCAGAGCACAGGATGACCTGTTGATATCACAACACGAGAGGTGCCAAGAGCACAGGATGACCTGTTGATGTCACAACACGAGAGGTGCCCAGAGCACAGGATGACCTGTTGATATCACAACACGAGAGGTGCCCAGAGCACAGGATGACCTGTTGATATCACAACACGAGAGGTGCCCAGAGCACAGGATGACCTGTTGATATCACAACACGAGAGGTGCCAAGAGCACAGGATGACCTGTTCATATCACAACACGAGAGGTGCCCAGAGCACAGGATGACCTGTTGATATCACAACACGAGAGGTGCCCAGAGCACAGGATGACCTGTTGATATCACAACACGAGAGGTGCCAAGAGCACAGGATGACCTGTTGATGTCACAACACGAGAGGTGCCCAGAGCACAGGATGACCTGTTGATATCACAACACGAGAGGTGCCCAGAGCACAGGATGACCTGTTGATGTCACAACACGAGAGGTGCCAAGAGCACAGGATTACCTGTTGATGTCACAACACGAGAGGTGCCAAGAGCACGGGACGACCTGGTGATGTCACAACATGAGAGGTGCCAAGAGCACACAACAATTCCAATACTTTAAGAATTCTACAATGGAATGCAGGAGGCATGTCCCAGCCTAAAAAACAAGAGCTAATGAAAATACTGAAAGACCAAGATATAGATGTCTTCACAGTACAAGAAACCAATATATCAGAACAGGAAATATACTTTGAAATGGATCAGTACACTACACATATACTTCCAAAAGCTTGTCAAGTACAACCTGTAGCGTGCAGGTATTTATTTTAAAAAACAGGAACCCTGTTATGAATTTTGAAACACCTCCAATAGATTGTATTTATAGGTTTTTGTTCTCAGAAATTGGTGATTAAAATGAAGATCAGTAGCTGCAGTAACTGTACAGCTTTGAGAATGAATTGGAGTGAACTTGAAACGTGTTAGCTGCAAAACATCTTGCAACATCACTAAGATAAGTGGAGATTTTAGTTTCTAATTTGTTCTTAATTTAGATTCTGTTGCTTTACTGTTAATAGCTCCATTATTTACTTATTTAACATAATGGTAATGTTGATAATAATAATTTAAGAAGTAATATTGACTACTTTTTTGGAAAGCAAGCCAACAGACTTTACTCTGGAAAGGAACACAAAGGATATTTTGCAAAGGTCTTAGCGCTAGGCAAAAGGGAAAACATGCATGTGAGCATAATTTGCCAGACAATGCAAAGCACAGCAAGTGAACATTCTTTAGAATTTGTGTTGTTAGCCAATGCTGGATTTCTGACAATGAAGTCATTAATCCTCTTGCTCTCCAATATTTTTCACTGATGATATTGAAGAGAGCAATAGCAGTAATAGTAACCACTTTTTAGAGAGCACCATATTTTTATGTTTTGGCGGTCACATCGCTGTCTCACAACCTCCAGAATGTCTGGGGGACCACACCTGTCGTTGGTTTACGGGTCTCACCGACCTGACCGGGAGAGTTATCAAAATAAATTCACCGACCATATCCTCTGATTACCAATCAGAGGACGTATTACATGCCATGACAGGTCAGTATGTTAGGAGTTAAGAGGTTATAGAGAAATTATAGAAATGGAGAGGTTGGAAAAATAAAGACTCCCTAGCCCTCGGGAACCCTAATAGCATCGGGGTCGGAAGAGAACAAGAGATGACCAAGGTAAGGTCAGATAGAAAAGTTACAGTGAGGAGCAAAACACCAGTAAGTGGAAGTAATGTTCTACTCAGCTTGGGTACCTTGTGGTCACTATTCACATATCCCCTATACGGAGACCCCTGAGTCATTTTAGATTTATTTCTTCCTGCATTATTCACATTTAATGCAAAAATGAAAATTCTTTAGAATTTATTGTTCACCGTAAGAGGGATAAGTATTGTCACAGCGCCCGCCGCATCTAATTGCCGACAACAGCAGTGTCACCCATCGCATTATTGTCGGCACTACTGCAAAGGAGCCGAAGGAAAGAGACAGAGAATGGCCGCATTGTTGGGGCGCTTGCCGAAAGAGAGAAAAGGATAGACTTTGGGAATCTTCTGCTTTGTATTTCACCGCAATAACTGAACTTTCCAGAATAGTGCCTGGGAGATATAAATAGCGGTAAAGTGCGACAGAAGACTCAGTCAGACGTATGTGAAGCGTTGAGTAGTCGTGCCGACGGAGAGGACAGACGTATGTGAAGCGTTGAGGAGTCGTGTCGACGGAGAAGGGACAGTTCTTTGTGTTACGAATTCGGAGCCGTGCTGTTGGAGAATCGGAAAAGACTTTCTTGCTGTTGCAACGAGTGTACAAAGTGACTGTTTACGGAAATAAAAGTGTTTCTTTATCTCGACTACATCTGTCTTCTTTACTTTACACCCACCAAAAAGTCACACAGGTGTCAGAAGCGGGATTTAACGATGGAGGCTACATTGGTGAGGTTTTTACACGAGCTGAAAGCAGAGATGAAGACGGCAAACGACAACCTCGCTGCCAAAATGGAAACGTTAAATGACAATCTCGCTGCCGAGCTGAAAGAGATGAAGATGGAGCTATTGGTGAAAATTGACGGCGAATTGACTGGCGTGACGGAAGATTTGGAAGAACTCGGCGAAAAGGTGGAAGACCTCTGCCAGCATGTGGACGTCGTGGAGGACGACGGGGAACTTCTTGGCGCCCTGGTAGTAAGAGTTGACGAGAGCGTCAAAGTACTGGATGCCAGGGGCAGACGGAATAGCGCGGAGCCGGGGAGGGAGCACCTAGTGGCCGAGGCGACAGTTACGCCCGTTTCAGATGATATGAGGGAAGACGTGGAACAACTCGGCGAACTGACTGGCGTGACGGAAGACGTGAAAGAACTCGGCGAAAAGGTGGAAGACCTCTGCCAGCATGTGGACGTCGTGGAGGACGACGGGGAACGTCTTGGCGCCCTGGTAGTAAGAGTTGACGAGAGCGTCAAAGTACTGGATGCCAGGGGCAGACGGAATAGCGCGGACCCGGGAAGGGAGCACCTAGTGGCGGAGGCGACAGTTGCGCCCGTTTCAGATACCGAAAGTGTACGTCTCGGGGAAGACAAAGGGGCAGTTCAGGGACGTCGTCGAGGATCCTCTGGAGGAGTGTGTCGGGTACGTAACCAACCAGGATATGACGTGGAGAACGATCAGCAGGGAAGCGCACAAGCAAACGAGCAACACGCGAGAACCGACTTGGCGTGTGACATGGGGGGACCGTCGGAGCCATCCAATCACCTGACACATAGGGCCGTGAACGGAAGAATGGTGGACATCATCTTGGACGGCAAGATACAGGAGAGGCCGTGCCGAGCACGAGTGAACACGAGTGCAGCGGTGGACGCGACTCGCGCGGATGTGGCGGGGTTTGTTGCCGCACCCATCGGAAGCAAGGTGGCTGCGAAGGTGCGCCAGAGAGGTCGGCGGACATGGTACCCAGTGAGCCGTTTCCAAGTGCGCAGGATGGCCCGTCAACACACCAGGAAGAAGGGCAACTGGACGAGGGACCGTCAAGACCGGCGGTACTGTTGCAGAATTTCGAAGCAGGATAGCATACATCGTCCTACCCGGACCAAGGGACACTATCCAACAGCGATACCTAGGATCGTGCCTCCTGGAGAAGAGGTTCGATGGGTTAGTCCACCGGGGCGCAAGGGAGATGCCGCAGTGATAGTGCTGGTCGGGACGATCAGCTCTGAGGAGGGAGCAGTGTCACCGCGCCCGCCGCATCTAATTGCCGACAACAGCAGTGTCACCCATCGCATTATTGTCGGCACTACCGCAAAGGAGCCGAAGGAAAGAGACAGAGAATGGCCGCATTGTTGGGGCGCTTGCCGAAAGAGAGAAAAGGATAGAGACTTCGGGAATCTTCTGCTTTGTATTTTACCGCAATAACTGAACTTTCCAGAATAGTGCCTGGGAGATATAAATAGCGGTAAAGTGCGACAGAAGAGTCTGTCAGACGTATGTGAAGCGTTGAGTAGTCGTGCCGACGGAGAGGACAGACGTATTTGAAGCGTTGAGGAGTCGTGCCGACGGAGAGGACAGACGTATGTGAAGCGTTGAGGAGTCGTGCCGACGGAGAGGACAGACGTATGTGCAGCGTTGAGTAGTCGTGCCGACGGAGAGGACAGACGTATGTGAAGCGTTGAGTAGTCGTGCCGACGGAGACGGACAGACGATGTGAAGAGTCGTGCCGACGGAGAAGGGACAGTTCTTTGTGTTACGAATTCGGAGCCGTGCTGTTGGAGAATCGGAAAAGACTTTCTTGCTGTTGCAACGAGTGTACAAAGTGACTGTTTACGGAAATAAAAGTGTTTCTTTATCTCGACTACATCTGTCTTCTTTACTTTACACCCACCAAAAAGTCACAGTATTCAGTGACTCTAAACACTTCCTTAAACATTGATACAGCAACAAATACACCATTGGTAGCCACTCAGTGAAAATACAAACCCTTAGGATGAATAATAAGATTAGAATTCCACCAATAACATTACAAAAATGCTGATAGGAAATGGAAAATAAGATAAGTTATTCAAACAGAACCCAAATACACACACTGAAGTGACTCCAGACGCAGTGTTCGCAGCTTGTATTACTCAAGTATACATTCCACTTGGTTACTGTATGTTATTGTAAGAAATGAGAAAGCACCAGTTACTGCTATTCACACTTCATAGCACAGCACTAACGTTACACTTAGTTCACTTTTGTACCAACTCAGAGCAACAGAACAACTGTCGAATCAAATCACAATAAGGAACTGTCAGATTACAACTAGCACGGAACTGCTACTCTGCACAATTCACAGACGCTGTCCACTGAACGCTTCATAGACGTTTTAATACTAACACTTCACTACAAGAATGGCTGGACGACCATTTCTACTGCTGCTTTCCAGGCATGAGCAGGTCCCTTCTATAGCTCTTTAGACAATGGAAAAGTTCTGGAAGTAGAATGATCGGGAGTGGCTGTGAGAGAACAGTCCAGACACAGCACCACCACATAATAGCTATTGTCCCTGCATGCTCTATTGTGTGGTTGGTGGTCGGGTATTTAGGGCAGGCCCACTCCTGCTGCCGGGCGAAGATCAGGCCCCAACCGGCATTTCTTACCAGTCGCACGCCGGGCTTTCAACTTGCGCAACATTATTGTATGGTGACAAAACAACAAAAATCCAGTCTGGTTACTTTTCTATCACTTTATTGCCTTCTAAAATTTTACCACAAATATACATTGTAGTTGTCATCGTTAACACAGTCTTCAGTCCTTTGGGCTATCACAACTCACAATTTTTTCTTCTTATAACCATGCTCAGTCCTTTTTATGTCTTTCTTCAGTTACTCTGTCTCTTATACCCTTAATTGAAGTGTTAAAATGACTCATGACATACCAACAAGACAACACACACGCACTGCAAATGACTCAGCTAGAAGTCTCAAGAATGTTCCTGAAATTCCTTTTGTTTCTGCTGCTTCGATTGTTAGTCATGTATACACATGAGGGAACCTGACCATAAACGTCTTGTGCCAGCATGCAGCACGAAACAATACAATATACAGTTTCAACAGCACTTTGAGATGAGAACTTGCCTATCACAAGTATTAACTAATATGCAATGGATATATCTGGTTACCTAATGAATGAATATCTGTAAAATACACAATTTTAAAGTGACAGAGGTAAATAAATATTTGCACAATTGTAAAAAAAAAAAAGAATACATGTGCAATTGTTTCAAAATGCGATACCTCCAAATCGTCCATGAGAGAAAGAGTAGCAGCTGACGCTAATCATACAAACATCATTAACTTAAATCAAGCCACAGCATGCAAACATTTAACCATTTAAGATCTTTCTAAACAAGTACTGTATTTATATGTATTAAATGTTCCAAATAATACAAGTAGCATTAAAGCTAATAGTAATAATAAAATCTTCAGAAAGCAATACGAAGGTATAAATGGTCTCCTACCTGTTCAGCCTTCAATGTGAGCTCAATGAAGATCTGCTGAAGTTTCTCATTCACAAAATTGATGCAGAACTGCTCAAATCCATTTCGTTCAAAGATTTCAAAACCATAAATATCTAGAATACCGATGTTGTGACCCTGGTTCTTTGTTTCCATTGCACTGTTCACTCTCTGCCAACAAAAACATTCATTATTGTCCTTTTTACTTCAACATCTACTGTAAATATTGCACATTGAATACTAGAGCATATACGTATATCTTGGGTTACCCAAACCCCTCCCTATCAAATTCCTTACAGTGCTGTTCTTTATTCTTTAACTAACGTTTATAATCTTCTTCAGAGTTTCTTTTGAATCACTTTCCTCACCAACTTCCATTACAGCTTCCATCTCCCCTAAGTCTATTATTTCTAACCTATTCACTTTCACCTCTTTTTTGTTTCCTGTTTTATGATAATTTGCTAATAATTTCCTACACCTCACTGGTTGACTTTCTTCTTATGTCTTTATCACTTCCACTTCATTTCCTTACTTAAGTTTCCTACTTGACTTTGTCCCTAAACTTTGGCTCCGTCATTACTACTAACTCTGACAATGGTTAACTCAATAACTTGCTCTTCCTTGTCACATGGTGCAGTGCTATTTACAGTTATTATATAACTAATTTGTAACATACCTGCACTAGATAATCAAATAATCTGGCATATATTCCTTTGGCAAGAGCATCTCTTGTATACAACGCTTGTTCAACGTTCAATGTTACATCAATGGTATCTGATTGGTCGCCCCACTTGCTGTCGAATCTGCGACTTATCAGTTTGTTCTCCAGCTGCTTCTGATCCACTTCAAACAGCAGGGAAGGATATGCCAGAACTGCAACCAATGACACATACTCAACTCCTGAAGCAACAAATTGTTCTATACAGGGTGAACAAACGAGGCAGAGGCATCAAAATACTGCACAACTCTCACAGCCAGTTTCATCCAACACACAGTTTACTAACTTGGAATTATGAAGCCTCGTGTTTCACCAAGCTTTTCCAGAGAAAAGTTGACTAAGCAGTGTTAAAGTCAAAGAGAACAACGAATAACGACGAGTGAGAAGACGGTGAACAAGGTTGACTGCTTCTGGAACCGCTCTGATGCACTTTTGTCTTCCCTTACCTTTGCAACGCTATCTTCTAATTGGTTCCTGATAGGCAGGTTAAAGTGAGGTTATAATTGGCATCAACCAAGAAAGGGATTGACAGTTCGCAGTGAGAGAGAAGCAATGTTGCCGTTTACCGTGACCACATGGAGAGCATGGTATGATTATTTGTATGAAGATGATTGAACTGCCCTGAAATGTTGAGCACATATTATGTGTATTCGTATGCAAAGACAATAGTAAATAGTAAATCTACATGCAAAGGATAGAACTTGCAACTAGTAAGATTTACATTAACAAACGAGAAGTACCTGTGACATTTTAATGCTTATTCTAATGGGAAACTGCTGCTGATATCCAAATCACTCTTAATCTTACCGATTCCTACAGCACACAAGGAGACTGGTCACCTGTTCAATTTCTCCTCTTCAAAATGCTCTCTTACAGAACATGTTATTTCCTGCACTTGTCCTTTAATTGGGATATCTTTACCAAATACAGTTTTATTCGGTTCACAAGTATGCTCAATTTCTTGTTTGGCAGCACTATTCTTCAACATTTGTTAGCACAATTACAAAAGCTTGCAACACACACATGTAAACACAAAGCAAATAACCATGTACATAGAATGATGCAGCTCACAGGCAATCTCTAACTGCATTTTTCAATTGTTGCTAATAGAGTTGTTTAAAAATGTCATAAATGTTAAGTTTCATGTTTAAATTTAATATGTATAAATATAAGAACCATATATATATTTAATGTTAAAAGTGTAGGGAGGATGGATAAAGATCGTTTCCCTAACATTATAGGAACTATTTAGCGTAGGAGAATTTCTAAGTGTACTTCGCAGCAAAATGAAGCATTATGTAAAGAGGCGCCAATTTTTGTCAGTAGTGTCTCTGAGCTTGCAAAGTGAAGATGCACGTAGATGTGGTGGTATTTAGTAAAGTGAAAAGGCTGTCAAGAAAGTATATACAGGTGCAACGAAAGATAATTCAATTGTAACGAGTGTAATATTTGACGAAAAAAGTGTAAATAAAAGTGATATAGTGAAGTTACAGCCTGTGTTCGTTCATTTCACCCTGTACCACGACCTGGGATAAATAAAAGTATCTCATAGCTCTACTCAAAGTATAATCATTAAAAACTAGCACCAGTATTAACATGAACAAGATATACGTAGGAATAAAAGTTTGTAAGGATGGTTAGTGCAAGAGTAGAGAAAGTCATGTGAATGCAGCACATCAGATATCTGTATTAACATGAAGAAGATATAGGAATAAGAGTTTGTAAGAATGGTTAGTACAAGAGTAGAGAAAGTCATGTGAATGTAACACATCAGATATCTGTATTAACATGAAGAAGATATAGGAATAAGAGTTTGTAAGAATGGTTAGTACAAGAGTAGAGAAAGTCATGTGAATGCAGCACATCAGATATCTGTATTAACATGAAGAAGATATAGGAATAAGAGTTTGTAAGAATGGTTAGTACAAGAGTAGAGAAAGTCATGTGAGTGCAACACATCAGATATCTGTATTAACATGAAGAAGATATAGGAATAAGGGTTTGTAAGAATGGTTAGTACAAGAGTAGAGAAAGTCATGTGAGTGTAACACATCAGATATCTGTATTAACATGAAGAAGATATAGGAATAAGGGTTTGTAAGAATGGTTAGTACAAGAGTAGAGAAAGTCATGTGAGTGTAACACACCAGATATCTGTATTAACATGAAGAAGATATAGGAATAAGGGTTTGTAAGAATGGTTAGTACAAGAGTAGAGAAAGTCATGTGAGTGCAACACATCAGATATCTGTATTAACATGAAGAAGATATAGGAATAAGAGTTTGTAAGAATGGTTAGTACAAGAGTAGAGAAAGTCATGTGAGTGTAACACATCAGATATCTGTATTAACATGAAGAAGATATAGGAATAAGGGTTTGTAAGAATGGTTAGTACAAGAGTAGAGAAAGTCATGTGAGTGCAACACATCAGATATCTGTATTAACATGAAGAAGATATAGGAATAAGAGTTTGTAAGAATGGTTAGTACAAGAGTAGAGAAAGTCATGTGAGTGCAACACATCAGATATCTGTATTAACATGAAGAAGATATAGGAATAAGAGTTTGTAAGAATGGTTAGTACAAGAGTAGAGAAAGTCATGTGAGTGTAACACATCAGATATCTGTATTAACATGAAGAAGATATAGGAATAAGAGTTTGTATGAATGGTTAGTACAAGAGTAGAGAAAGTCATGTGAGTGTAACACATCAGATATCTGTATTAACATGAAGAAGATATAGGAATAAGGGTTTGTAAGAATGGTTAGTACAAGAGTAGAGAAAGTCATGTGAGTGCAACACATCAGATATCTGTATTAACATGAAGAAGATATAGGAATAAGAGTTTGTAAGAATGGTTAGTACAAGAGTAGAGAAAGTCATGTGAGTGTAACACATCAGATATCTGTATTAACATGAAGAAGATATAGGAATAAGAGTTTGTAAGAATGGTTACTACAAGAGTAGAGAAAGTCATGTGAGTGTAACACATCAGATATCTGTAGAAATGTTTTTAGCGTGGGGAGGACATTTAACTAAGCCTGTATATCTGGTGTATTTATAGTCAACTTACTATTTGAACCATAGACCTGAGCGTAGTTGCCCTTCTCCTTAAAGATGACGTTCCCCAGATGCAGAATCCCAGCCACAACTCTCAGTATGTTTGTCTGTTCGTTTTCTGACAGTCCCATCACAGTCATAGCTGCAACAACAACAACATTTCAACTTTTCTTCTATACAGTATCAAAATCATACAAAACAGTACATTTAAACACACTACTCTTAACAATCTATCTACCAAGTGGAGGCAAAGTCATTACATTAATTTTAACCAGCGATAGTTCTTGGTATTTGTAACACATTTTGTATCTTATGTTTTTGTCTCTGACTATTTCCTACGCAGATATTTTAGCTGGCAACACTGCAGAGACTGTAGGTATCACTTTCACTAGGTCAGTACATAAACATGCACACTTCACTACTGTTACCATGAATCTCAACAACATAAACAAATAGCCTGCCGTGCACTTCCATGTTTACTGTGCAAGTGTAGGTCAATCAGAATCATTAGCTCCCAAAACATTACATGAGCCTGCAAACGACCGACAGAAACCACTTCAATTCCCTGACCAACCTCAACACAATGCTGTCGAGTTTCTTCACGTCTGAAAAACTTGCTCAGAGAATTCCTTCAATTCTTTAAAGTGACTAATTATGTTGAAATCCTGTTTGATGTATGTCCCATGTCAGAAATAAGTTACTCTACGCATCTTACAAGTAACATACTGTTATCTTCGTACACTGTGTTTGTTTGTAATGCTTCTATGAAGCACATATTAGAAGGAATGTAATAGCTTCCCTTCCATCCTGTATATTATAACATGCTTTTTGTATTAGAAACACTTACATTTACTGTTACAAGTCTGAATCAAACATAAAGTATTTATTTATATTTCAAATGGCAGTAAATTGACAAAAACAAGAAAACAATGGTGTCATTCACTGATTGATCTTTGAGCTTCCCAATATCTGTTGCTCTCAGTTGCTTGAATATAAAGTGGAAATGTGTAGAGTAGGACACTTGATGTCTTGCAGTATGCTAGAAGTACACAAGTTTCTGCTGAAACAAAACTTTATATGTTGACCCCGTAGCACACCTGTGTGCTGTGAAGTGGCACCAGGTTCTATTCCTGGCAGGGCCCTCCCTCCAGTATGAATGTGTCTGTCAATTTAGTGTTTAAAAATCCCTGAAGACCAAAAGCTCATCTATCCACATTTCACATTTCAGCTCATTATGAAACACTGTTAAACGAGTAGCACCATTGCCTGTAGGCAAATGTTCCACAGGAAAGTTCGCCGATGTCATCTTCACAACTAAGTGGAACAGTTTGGAAATTTAGGGAATACCCCATGTACAGTTTGGGCACAACAAGCAGTGGAAAGCGAGTCTCAACAAAGACCACCATATGACAGTTCCTGCTAATTAATAAAAATCTAAACTGCAAATCCCACATAGCACATATTACTACAGACATCTATGTTATGAGTTACATCAGAAGGACAATGGACAACAAAATCGGATTACTATGCACTTACAGACTATCATGTAAGTTATCTTATCACGCTATGGCAAACATAACCCAAAAATGAGCATGAGATAGGCCATCACAATAATAGATTAAAAAAACAACTGACAGAAACCAGTTTAAAACCTTAAATATTTTAACTGTTTAATGCAAAGTATCGAACAAGATCCCAAAAGAATTCTGATATATTCACTTCTAGTTTGAGAAATAACAATGAAGAACACTAAGGGGAACACTGCAGTACAGGAATGCAATTTTCAATACTGTACAAAACACAACACAAATAAAATAAATGATGAAAATCATGAAAAAAAGTACTTAATGAATATGTATTCTATAGTATAGACTACTTTGAATACAGAAAACATATATAATAATTTACTTGTGTGCAATGTAGGTAAGTAAACGGGTAAAATAGTAATGTGTTCTTTCAAATGTAATGAGGAATAAACATGTATTCCATGAAGAACACGTTGATTTGTGTAAATATACATGTGTAGTGATATATCCAGTATTATTCAAACATATCAATTAAATCTAAAGTGATTCATTCACAGCAATTAGCTGCTCAAGTGTTCAAGACATGAGCAATAATAAAAAACTTGTCGCAACATTTACCTGTGTACAACACACAAACTCAACGCAGCCCGATCTTGATAAGTTGAACAGCCCGGCCCAACCATTCTTTTTTGTGCACAGTATTGTTTTGTGGGAACTTTTGAGGTGTGAGTTTCAGTGCTAACTTGGGTGCTCATCAAATTTTCTCCCTATATTTTAAACCCTTCAAGGTGTGTCATGCACTAGCCAATAAGGCATGGCTACCAATCATGATAAGACATATGAATACTCACCACACCTGCTTCACTTTTAGCCAGTGTGATCTAGAGCGTAAACATATATGTTGTTTGAGAGGTAGAGCTGGAACTTAACCTCTTGAGCAATGGCCATTTAAACGTCCGCGAGCCGAGAACTGCTAGCATTTAAATTGTTAAATGTACTAAAAGTGCTTCGTATGTACACAGCTGTAATTTGTGTAAATATTAAGTTATTTTAATGAAACAAAAACTGGTATAAAACTCGTTATATGCAGTATAAATGTACGTAATCAGCAAAGTTGAGTAGTATTTACAAAACGTTGAAATGGCACTATTTTGTTTCACTGTGGTGAAAAGCCAACTTTGCTCTGTCAAACACATCTAATATAAGTTCTCTGAAAGAAACAGTAGCCGACCCATTGTATGTGTGGCTTATGCGTCAGCATACTGTGTAAAAAAGCACTACTGTATGCGTGGTCCCTTGAGTCATCAGAATAGAGCAACATTGCAACTTTTGCTTACGCGAGTTTCGTAACTGAGTAGACTCCGTGTCTTTCTTTGTTGAAATACATACATATACTTTCCTGCTTGTAGCTGAAGTGGTATAAAAAGGTATTTTTGTACGAACTGGATATAACCATATACAATTGTTTGGTAATTTGGACAGCCCTCTAAACCCACACAGGACAATGACCTACCTTGATTTCCGACTATCAGTAGTTCACAGCCTAATTGAACAATACCACATTGGGGGTAGAAAATCCAGAACACCTGCACCCCTCAGACTTCAAGGAAAACATTATCCTAAAAGGATACCACCAACAGCAAAGAAGTCCCGCCCATCTCCAAAGTGTTTCGTGTCCCGCAAGAAGGGAATTCGCTAATGTGGAGATTACCCTTGTGTGTTTATCCCTGTTTTGAGGCATATCACTGTACAAGGAACATATAAAGACAGTATATGTTGTTAGCTAATGCTGGATTTCTGACAATGAAGTCATTAATCTATATACAGTACAGTATATAGACTTTACTTAAATGTTTCATAAAGGGAAAATTAAAATAAGTTAAGTTAGATAAGGGATAAATAAGGGTTAAATGCACAAATGCACAGGACGTGTATACATGCCCATATCGCTCATCCGTGATTTTAAATGGACGTGATTTCACGTCCATATCGCTGAAGAGGTTAAAAATTCAATGCCACAGCTGGGATTTTAACCACAGACCCGCCACTTACTAGGCAGGTGCTCTAACCATTTAGCTACTGTGACAACCTGCCAGAATGACATTGAATTCTCAAACCAGTTCATATTTCTCCTGGTAAACCACACAGACAGTCTCACATCAGAGACAAATTACCCTAATGGTAACTTACTACTGCAAGTACTTTATGTTTCCTTTTTATGGTTATCCATACAGCGATTTAGCACACTCCTGCACTGTGGGCTAAAGCAACCAATCAAATACCTATGATAATTAATGTGACATGAACACAAGGTGCAGTGAGATTTTCTTTGGCGCTCTTTGTACTTGGTTTTTCCTGATGGCACATATGCTCCACACAGTGCTATCTATCACAGTGTTTGCACCCTCCTTGCACATAAGCCATGTTGTCTCACACTGTGCTTGTCCGTTCATATGTCAGCTGTATGCATAATCAGGTGTACTGTGCACTGCCACTTATGCACCACACAGTGCTATCTATCACAGTGTTTGCACCCTCCTTGCACATAAACCGTGTTGTCTCACACTGTGCTTGTCCGTTCATATGTCAGCTGTATGCATAATCAGGTGTACTGTGCACTGCCACTTATGCTCCACACAGTGCTATCTATCACAGTGTTTGCACCCTCCTTGCACATAAACCATGTTGTCTCACACTGTGCTTGTCCGTTCATATGTCAGCTGTATGCATAATCAGGTGTACTGTGCACTGCCACATATGCAACACACAGTGCTATCTATCACAGTGTTTGCACCCTCCTCCCACATAAACCGTGTTGTCTCACACTGTGCTTGTCCGTTCATATGTCAGCTGCATGCATAATCAGGTGTACTGTGCAGGGATTGTCCTGCCACATATGCACCACACAGTGCTATCTATCACAGTGTTTGCACCCTCCTTGCACATAAACCGTGTTGTCTCACACTGTGCTTGTCCGTTCATATGTCAGCTGTATGCATAATCAGGTGTACTGTGCACTGCCACTTATGCTCCACACAGTGCTATCTATCACAGTGTTTGCACCCCCCTCCCACATAAACCATGTTGTCTCACACTGTGCTTGTCTGTTCATATGTCAGCTGTATGCATAATCAGGTGTACTGTGCACTGCCACATATGCTCCACACAGTGCTATCTATCACAGTGTTTGTACCCTCCCACATAAACCATGTTGTCTCACACTGTGCTTGTCTGTTCATATGTCAGCTGTATGCATAATCAGGTGTACTGTGCACTGCCACTTATGCACCACACAGTGCTATCTATCACAGTGTTTGCACCCTCCTTGCACATAAACCGTGTTGTCTCACACTGTGCTTGTCCGTTCATATGTCAGCTGCATGCATAATCAGGTGTACTGTGCAGGGATTGTCCTGCCACATATGCACCACACAGTGCTATCTATCACAGTGTTTGCACCCTCCTTGCACATAAACCATGTTGTCTCACACTGTGCTTGTCTGTTCATATGTCAGCTGCATGCATAATCAGGTGTACTGTGCACTGCCACTTATGCTCCACACAGTGCTACCTATCACAGTGTTTGCACCCTCCTTGCACATAAACCATGTTGTCTCACACTGTGCTTGTCTGTTCATATGTCAGCTGTATGCATAATCAGGTGTACTGTGCACTGCCACTTATGCTCCACACAGTGCTATCTATCACAGTGTTTGCACCCTCCTACCACATAAACCATGTTGTCTCACACTGTGCTTGTCCGTTCATATGTCAGCTGTATGCATAATCAGGTGTACTGTGCACTGCCACTTATGCACCACACAGTGCTATCTATCACAGTGTTTGCACCCTCCTCCCACATAAACCATGTTGTCTCACACTGTGCTTGTCCGTTCATATGTCAGCTGTATGCATAATCAGGTGTACTGTGCACTGCCACTTATGCACCACACAGTGCTATCTATCACAGTGTTTGCACCCTCCTTGCACATAAACCATGTTGTCTCACACTGTGCTTGTCCGTTCATATGTCAGCTGTATGCATAATCAGGTGTACTGTGCACTGCCACTTATGCTCCACACAGTGCTATCTATCACAGTGTTTGCACCCTCCTTGCACATAAACCATGTTGTCTCACACTGTGCTTGTCCGTTCATATGTCAGCTGTATGCATAATCAGGTGTACTGTGCACTGCCACTTATGCTCCACACAGTGCTATCTATCACAGTGTTTGCACCCTCCTTGCACATAAACCATGTTGTCTCACACTGTGCTTGTCCGTTCATATGTCAGCTGTATGCATAATCAGGTGTACTGTGCACTGCCACTTATGCTCCACACAGTGCTATCTATCACAGTGTTTGCACCCTCCTTGCACATAAACCGTGTTGTCTCGCACTGTGCTTGTCTGTTCATATGTCAGCTGTATGCATAATCAGGTGTACTGTGCACTGCCACTTATGCTCCACACAGTGCTATCTATCACAGTGTTTGCACCCTCCTTGCACATAAACCATGTTGTCTCACACTGTGCTTGTCCGTTCATATGTCAGCTGCATGCATAATCAGGTGTACTGTGCACTGCCACTTATGCACCACACAGTGCTATCTATCACAGTGTTTGCACCCTCCTTGCACATAAACCATGTTGTCTCACACTGTGCTTGTCCGTTCATATGTCAGCTGCATGCATAATCAGGTGTACTGTGCACTGCCACTTATGCACCACACAGTGCTATCTATCACAGTGTTTGCACCCTCCTCCCACATAAACCATGTTGTCTCACACTGTGCTTGTCTGTTCATATGTCAGCTGTATGCATAATCAGGTGTACTGTGCACTGCCACATATGCTCCACACAGTGCTATCTATCACAGTGTTTGCACCCTCCTTGCACATAAACCATGTTGTCTCACACTGTGCTTGTCCGTTCATATGTCAGCTGTATGCATAATCAGGTGTACTGTGCACTGCCACTTATGCACCACACAGTGCTATCTATCACAGTGTTTGCACCCTCCTTCCACGTAAACCATGTTGTCTCACACTGTGCTTGTCTGTTCATATGTCAGCTGTATGCATAATCAGGTGTACTGTGCACTGCCACATATGCTCCACACAGTGCTATCTATCACAGTGTTTGCACACTCCTTCCACGTAAACCATGTTGTCTCACACTGTGCTTGTCTGTTCATATGTCAGCTGCATGCATAATCAGGTGTACTGTGCACTGCCACTTATGCTCCACACAGTGCTATCTATCACAGTGTTTGCACACTCCTTCCACGTAAACCATGTTGTCTCACACTGTGCTTGTCTGTTCATATGTCAGCTGTATGCATAATCAGGTGTACTGTGCACTGCCACATATGCTCCACACAGTGCTATCTATCACAGTGTTTGCACACTCCTTCCACGTAAACCATGTTGTCTCACACTGTGCTTGTCTGTTCATATGTCAGCTGTATGCATAATCAGGTGTACTGTGCACTGCCACTTATGCACCACACAGTGCTACCTATCACAGTGTTTGCACCCTCCTTGCACATAAACCGTGTTGTCTCACACTGTGCTTGTCCGTTCATATGTCAGCTGTATGCATAATCAGGTGTACTGTGCACTGCCACTTATGCACCACACAGTGCTACCTATCACAGTGTTTGCACCCTCCTTGCACATAAACCATGTTGTCTCACACTGTGCTTGTCCGTTCATATGTCAGCTGCATGCATAATCAGGTGTACTGTGCACTGCCACTTATGCACCACACAGTGCTATCTATCACAGTGTTTGCACCCTCCTTGCACATAAACCATGTTGTCTCACACTGTGCTTGTCTGTTCATATGTCAGCTGTATGCATAATCAGGTGTACTGTGCACTGCCACTTATGCTCCACACAGTGCTATCTATCACAGTGTTTGCACACTCCTTGCACATAAACCATGTTGTCTCACACTGTGCTTGTCCGTTCATATGTCAGCTGTATGCATAATCAGGTGTACTGTGCACTGCCACTTATGCTCCACACAGTGCTATCTATCACAGTGTTTGCACCCTCCTTGCACATAAACCATGTTGTCTCACACTGTGCTTGTCCGTTCATATGTCAGCTGTATGCATAATCAGGTGTACTGTGCACTGCCACTTATGCTCCACACAGTGCTATCTATCACAGTGTTTGCACCCTCCTTGCACATAAACCATGTTGTCTCACACTGTGCTTGTCCGTTCATATGTCAGCTGTATGCATAATCAGGTGTACTGTGCACTGCCACTTATGCTCCACACAGTGCTATCTATCACAGTGTTTGCACCCTCCTTAGACATAAACCGTGTTGTCTCACACTGTGCTTGTCCATTCATATGTCAGCTGTATGCATAATCAGGTGTACTGTGCACTGCCACTTATGCTCCACACAGTGCTATCTATCACAGTGTTTGCACCCTCCTTGCACATAAACCATGTTGTCTCACACTGTGCTTGTCCGTTCATATGTCAGCTGCATGCATAATCAGGTGTACTGTGCACTGCCACTTATGCACCACACAGTGCTATCTATCACAGTGTTTGCACCCTCCTTGCACATAAACCATGTTGTCTCACACTGTGCTTGTCCGTTCATATGTCAGCTGTATGCATAATCAGGTGTACTGTGCACTGCCACTTATGCTCCACACAGTGCTACCTATCACAGTGTTTGCACCCTCCTCCCACATAAACCATGTTGTCTCACACTGTGCTTGTCCGTTCATATGTCAGCTGTATGCATAATCAGGTGTACTGTGCACTGCCACATATGCTCCACACAGTGCTATCTATCACAGTGTTTGCACCCTCCTTGCACATAAACCATGTTGTCTCACACTGTGCTTGTCCGTTCATATGTCAGCTGTATGCATAATCAGGTGTACTGTGCACTGCCACTTATGCACCACACAGTGCTATCTATCACAGTGTTTGCACCCTCCTTCCACGTAAACCATGTTGTCTCACACTGTGCTTGTCTGTTCATATGTCAGCTGTATGCATAATCAGGTGTACTGTGCACTGCCACATATGCTCCACACAGTGCTATCTATCACAGTGTTTGCACACTCCTTCCACGTAAACCATGTTGTCTCACACTGTGCTTGTCTGTTCATATGTCAGCTGCATGCATAATCAGGTGTACTGTGCACTGCCACTTATGCTCCACACAGTGCTATCTATCACAGTGTTTGCACACTCCTTCCACGTAAACCATGTTGTCTCACACTGTGCTTGTCTGTTCATATGTCAGCTGTATGCATAATCAGGTGTACTGTGCACTGCCACATATGCTCCACACAGTGCTATCTATCACAGTGTTTGCACACTCCTTCCACGTAAACCATGTTGTCTTACACTGTGCTTGTCTGTTCATATGTCAGCTGTATGCATAATCAGGTGTACTGTGCACTGCCACTTATGCACCACACAGTGCTACCTATCACAGTGTTTGCACCCTCCTTGCACATAAACCGTGTTGTCTCACACTGTGCTTGTCCGTTCATATGTCAGCTGTATGCATAATCAGGTGTACTGTGCACTGCCACTTATGCACCACACAGTGCTACCTATCACAGTGTTTGCACCCTCCTTGCACATAAACCATGTTGTCTCACACTGTGCTTGTCCGTTCATATGTCAGCTGCATGCATAATCAGGTGTACTGTGCACTGCCACTTATGCACCACACAGTGCTATCTATCACAGTGTTTGCACCCTCCTTGCACATAAACCATGTTGTCTCACACTGTGCTTGTCTGTTCATATGTCAGCTGTATGCATAATCAGGTGTACTGTGCACTGCCACTTATGCTCCACACAGTGCTATCTATCACAGTGTTTGCACACTCCTTCCACATAAACCGTGTTGTCTCGCACTGTGCTTGTCCGTTCATATGTCAGCTGTATGCATAATCAGGTGTACTGTGCACTGCCACATATGCACCACACAGTGCTATCTATCACAGTGTTTGCACCCTCCTTGCACATAAACCATGTTGTCTCGCACTGTGCTTGTCCGTTCATATGTCAGCTGTATGCATAATCAGGTGTACTGTGCACTGCCACTTATGCACCACACAGTGCTACCTATCACAGTGTTTGCACCCTCCTTAGACATAAACCATGTTGTCTCACACTGTGCTTGTCCGTTCATATGTCAGCTGTATGCATAATCAGGTGTACTGTGCACTGCCACTTATGCACCACACAGTGCTATCTATCACAGTGTTTGCACCCTCCTTGCACATAAACCATGTTGTCTCACACTGTGCTTGTCTGTTCATATGTCAGCTGTATGCATAATCAGGTGTACTGTGCACTGCCACTTATGCTCCACACAGTGCTATCTATCACAGTGTTTGCACCCTCCTTCCACATAAACTGTGTTGTCTCACACTGTGCTTGTCCGTTCATATGTCAGCTGTATGCATAATCAGGTGTACTGTGCACTGCCACTTATGCTCCACACAGTGCTACCTATCACAGTGTTTGCACCCTCCTTGCACATAAACCATGTTGTCTCACACTGTGCTTGTCCGTTCATATGTCAGCTGTATGCATAATCAGGTGTACTGTGCACTGCCACTTATGCACCACACAGTGCTATCTATCAGTGTTTGCATGCTCCTACCACATAAACCATGTTGTCTCACACTGTGCTTGTCCGTTCATATGTCAGCTGTATGCATAATCAGGTGTACTGTGCACTGCCACTTATGCACCACACAGTGCTATCTATCACAGTGTTTGCACCCTCCTTATACATAAACCATGTTGTCTCACACTGTGCTTGTCTGTTCATATGTCAGCTGTATGCATAATCAGGTGTACTGTGCACTGCCACTTATGCTCCACACAGTGCTACCTATCACAGTGTTTGCACCCTCCTTGCACATAAACCATGTTGTCTCACACTGTGCTTGTCCGTTCATATGTCAGCTGTATGCATAATCAGGTGTACTGTGCACTGCCACTTATGCTCCACACAGTGCTACCTATCACAGTGTTTGCACCCTCCTTGCACATAAACCATGTTGTCTCACACTGTGCTTGTCCGTTCATATGTCAGCTGCATGCATAATCAGGTGTACTGTGCAGGGATTGTCCTGCCACTTATGCTCCACACAGTGCTATCTATCACAGTGTTTGCACCCTCCTTGCACATAAACCATGTTGTCTCGCACTGTGCTTGTCCGTTCATATGTCAGCTGCATGCATAATCAGGTGTACTGTGCAGGGATTGTCCTGCCACTTATGCTCCACACAGTTCTATCTATCACAGTGTTTGCACCCTCCTTGCACATAAACCATGTTGTCTCACACTGTGCTTGTCCGTTCATATGTCAGCTGTATGCATAATCAGGTGTACTGTGCAGGGATTGTCCTGCCACTTATGCTCCACACAGTGCTATCTATCACAGTGTTTGCACCCTCCTCCCACATAAACCATGTTGTCTCACACTGTGCTTGTCCGTTCATATGTCAGCTGTGTGCATAATCAGGTGTACTGTGCACTGCCACTTATGCTCCACACAGTGCTATCTATCACAGTGTTTGCACCCTCCTTGCACATAAACCATGTTGTCTCACACTGTGCTTGTCCGTTCATATGTCAGCTGTGTGCATAATCAGGTGTACTGTGCACTGCCACTTATGCTCCACACAGTGCTATCTATCACAGTGTTTGCACCCTCCTTGCACATAAACCATGTTGTCTCACACTGTGCTTGTCCGTTCATATGTCAGCTGTATGCATAATCAGGTGTACTGTGCACTGCCACTTATGCTCCACACAGTGCTACCTATCACCCTCCCACATAAACCATGTTGTCTCACACTGTGCTTGTCCGTTCATATGTCAGCTGTATGCATAATCAGGTGTACTGTGCAGGGATTGTCCTGCCACTTATGCTCCACACAGTGCTATCTGTCACAGTGTTTGCACCCTCCTTCCACATAAACCGTGTTGTCTCGCACTGTGCTTGTCCGTTCATATGTCAGCTGTATGCATAATCAGGTGTACTGTGCAGGGATTGTCCTGCCACTTATGCTCCACACAGTGCTACCTATCACAGTGTTTGCACCCTCCTCCCACATAAACCGTGTTGTCTCACACTGTGCTTGTCCGTTCATATGTCAGCTGTATGCATAATCAGGTGTACTGTGCACTGCCACTTGTAGTTAGACCATGTACTAGATATTTGCAACTGTAATTATAAGTCAGCACCTACAGTACAAATAAATATGGAATGTATCACTAACTATGTGCAGTCAATTACATAAACAGCTTTACTAAAAGTCTGACAATATGTACTCTAGTGTTATTTTCGTCTGCACTCCCCACAAAGGACTAATTAATTAATTATTTATCAAATTTAAAAAATTATCTTCAGTTTTTGTTCAATCTATATGAAATTTATATTACATAAAAGCCCTCAAGAAAGTATGTATTTGCTTTTATTTTCACAAATATTTATGAATAAAATAACAGCACAGTTATGCAGTGAATTTGCTAAATTCCACTGAAAATTATTAGTAAAAGCATTTGTTGATCTTTTGAAGGCTGCATCATGATGGGTGTATGATACTATTTCCAACAACTGTGGTGGTGTGACTGAGCTGTTACAGTGTTTGCCTGAGTTCGATCCTAGCGATCTGTATGTGGTATTCGTGGTGAATGAAGTGGCATCAGGGTAGGTTTCACTTGCCACTCATTCCACAAACTGCTCCATCGTCACCTTTCCATTCATCCATTTTGCCTGCATTTCATATCATCCTCTTCCTCACTATCATACCTGGCGCTTGGCTCACCACCCAGGTAAAGAAGAATAATTTCCTACCATTAAGGATTAAAATGTTTGACTCCTCAGCCAATCAAAATTAAAGTCTTCTTGAGAGAACCAATCAGGAGATTGGAAAATTTGTTGGGAGGGAGAAAATAACGTAGGTGGTCAAAAGCAATATAAATTGACTTTTGGGATGTTCAAATGGTGTTTGACTTAATCTCTGGTAGCATGAACATGTAATACGTTTGATTCAAAAACAGGCCGCATAAGTGGACGCAAATAATGGCACAAAGTGGACATTACAAAAGCTACATCGTGTGATATAAGAATAACAGAACATATACATTGGAATAGTGGAACTTGCAGAATTCAACACTGATAGAAGTGCTGTTTACATTGTAATTGCAAGTGATAATTTCTAAAAAAAGGTGAAACTTATAGAAAACTGATTCTATGCTCCTTCCCCAAAACTTTTCTACAGAGCCCCATTAACTGACCCTGAGGAGAAGAAACATCCTCCTAGCCTTTCAACAAATTCATTGCAGGACATTGTCGCTGGATTCCGAGAGCGGAACCCCAAGTGCAAACACAAGGACAGCACGAGTGTTGCGAGTACAAACATCTGACTTACCTTTCAATGTTTCCTGGAAGTCGTGAGCATCGTTCATACCCTCTACCTTATGACTCCCACCAAAACTGAGATAGTGGTAATTGTCTAGGTCAGCAAGACCAAAATCATCTGCAAACACACAAGCTATATTGTGATACAACATTCATTTAACACAAACATGCAAATCATCTTAACTAGAAAAACAAACAAATTAAACATTCAAGTTGCATTCACATAACTTTCTCTTATCACTCTTCTACAAACTGTTCTTATGCTGAAGTCCCACGGTCCAACTTTTTGGCCCAAAGCATTGTGCATTGTGAGACATCGAGAATTAGATACAATTTCTATCCTATTTTTTGTATCCAACACAATTAAGTTACATTTAATTTTTTATAACCAATAAGGATCAATAATGTAACAATATGGCAGACTGTAGTCAGCTGTTGTGTATGTACAGCTTTGGGTTTGTGGTTTTTATAGAACTTGCAGCATTCTAGAAATGAAAACCTGGACTCAGGAGACCATTGTATCCCTTATTTAACCTCTTGAGCGATGGCCTTTTAAAATGTCTGCGAGCCGAGAACTGCTACCCAATATCCACAGCAGGGCATTTAAAGTGTGTCGTATATACATAGCTGTATTTTGTGTAAATATTAATTTATTTTAATGAAACAAAAACTGGTATAAAACTCGTTATATGCAGTATAAATGTACGTAATCAGCAAAGTTGAGTAGTATTTACAAAACGTTGAAATGGCACTATTTTGTTTCACTGTGGTGAAAAGTCAACTTTGCTCTGTCAAACGCATCTAATATAAGTTCTCTGAAAGAAACAGTAGCCGACCCATTGTATGTGTGGCTTATGCGTCAGCATACTGTGTAATAAAGCACTACTGTATGCGTGGCCTCTTGAGTCATCAGAATAGAGCAACATTGCAACTTTTGCTTACGTGAGTTTCGTAACTGAGTAGACTCCGTTTCTTTCTTTGTTGAAATACATACATATACTTTCCTGCTTGTAGCTGAAGGGTGAAGTGGTATAAAAAGGTGTTTTTGCACCAACTGGATATAACCATATACAATTGTTTGGGGATTTGAACAGCTCTCTAAACCCACACAGGACAACGACCGACCTTGACTTCCGACTATAAATAACTCGCAGCCTAATTGAACAATACCACGTTGCAGGCTGAAAATCCAAAACCCGTGCACCCCTCCCTTGAGACTTCAGGAAAACATTATCCTAAAAGGATACACCAACAGCAAAGAAGTCCCGCCCATCTCCAAAGTGTTTCGTGTGCCGCAAGAAGGGAATTTGCAAATGTGGAGATGTACCCTTGTGTGTTTATCCCTGTTTTGAGGTAAATCACTGCAGAACAAACATATTAAGGTAAGCCAGCAAAGTATATAGACTACTAAAATGTTTCATAAAGGGAAAATTAAAATAAGGGATTATTAGGGACTAGGAATAAGGGACTAAAATAAGTTGGATAAGGGATAAATAAGGGTTAAATGCTTAAATACACAGGACCGTATACACGCCCATATTTCTCATCCGTCATTTTAAATGGACGTGATTTCACGTCCATATCCCTGAAGAGGTTAAATGTTTGAAGGCTTCAAGTTATTGTTTTTATGAAATGAGTTCAAATCTGCTGTCCATGCATACTAAAATGAAAACTATTACAATTGTTCCTTATCTCTTTCGTGTTTGTCTGATATTTGTGTCCTGGTGTGTAATTTTGCCCTCGACACAATGTAAAAGGCTGAGAAATAGATCTTCATCAATTCATAGAACATTGTGATAGTTTTCTAGGTCCTCTAACCTCAATTCATTTTGTAGTGCCAATACACCTCGGCTTGTGTCCTGTTCTCATGACTGTGTCCACAAATGTCTTTTAGTTCTAATACATCTTTTCTTCCTACTGAGACTCATGGAAACATATCCCAAACCTATACTTAATATAGCAATCACTAAATTAATATTTGTGTCTCCATGTATGTTTCTCACGCTTGCTATATGAACTGCCACTTGTTTTGGACCAAAATGACTGACAGTGTGAGAGACACTGTTTCTTTTGTGTGCAATTCCATTGGATTCAAAATAGTTGGACCGTAGGACATCGGCTCTACAAACGCTTATTCTTCTATCTATTTCATGTTGACAGAAATAAATATTTGTAGAAATGCAAAAGGATAGAATGAGACTAAAAACTTGAATGTCATACTCAGGATTTGAACCATGGCTCTTCCAGTATCCATCTGCATGCTCTAGCCACTGAGTTACCAGGCCAACTTAATGACACAACATTAAATTCTCCAACTAATTTATGTTTTCTTCAGTAAACCATGAGGAGATCTGAAATTCAGGACATAACACATTCTAATGGTGAGCTAATGGAAGATCTGTGGTTCAAATCCCAGCTGTGGTATTACATTTTTCAGTTCTGATTCCACCTCATACACATTGCCAACACATGGCTTGGTGCAATAAGATGGTGGAGGAAACCTGTCTCTGTGTCACATTGCAACACTACTGATACATGTGAGACAGAATATTGACCAATAGAAAATCGTTCATATAAATGTTTATTAAGAGTGTATAAATTTCTAGTTCTTGTTTGGGTGTATCAGGAACTTATTTTTAATATTCAGGATAGCCAATGTTTTCTTGTTACTAGATAGTCTGTTGTGTTCAACCAATAAAAACTATTTGCGTGGATGAATACAAAAATGGCGGTGTTGCGTCAGAGAGACGCCAGGAACTAGATTCATTAGCGTCTGTATGCTCAAGATGATAAGACGTGTGTTTGGTAGCGTGTGAACATGGAACTCTCACCAAACTTTTATCCAGTGTAGATTCTACCAAATCATTCAAATTGCGAAAGTCTTTGATTAATTAATATGGTGCTGAGAGTGTAAAATAACGAAGTGTTAATGAATAAATATGTTGTGATAAAGGAACATTGATTTATGCATTCCATTCTGTAACCACGACCCTGTAGATAGGAATCGCGTCTGCTATCACAGTATTTCATCTTTCACTAAGAACATTATTCCTGCTGTTATATGACAATAATCTTTTTAAAAACCGCACCAAAATGGCTTACCCAACGTGGGGCTCGAATTTAGAATGGAATGCAAAATTACGAAAATGGAAATCACGATAAAACAAAAAGTGACGCCGCGTCCAATGGAAACAAGACGCCATTAGACCATCGTTTGATATCGCCAACAGAACATCGATACACGGAGAATCAACGTGGGAAAAACACCGGAGATCATCTAGCGAAGCCAACTACCCAGGAGACGTAAATAACTGGACGAAGAACCAACGGAAAAGGAAGTAGGATCAAAATTTTTTGTTTTCACATACATTTTATTTCCATTTTTATGTTACTGAGAAGCGGCAAAGTAGTGGGACTTTTAACCTTAAGTGAATTGGATAAAGAAATTAAAATGTCACGAAAAGAGATAGAAACAGGAGTGGGGGAAGGGGCAGATAGGCCTAGTTATCAGGTAGAATTAGAAAGTGAGGAACAGCTAGCAATAAGCAAAAACCAAAGGTTATTAATGATCATGTTTGAAAGACTAGAACAGAAAATGGAACAAAATAAGGTAGAATTAAAGCAGGACATAGAACAAAGTTTAGGCCAGAAAATGGAGGAAGTGAGACAGAACTTAGAACAGAAAATGGAATTAGGAAGACAGAACTTAGAACAGAAAATAGAATTAGGAAGACAGGAGTGTAAAGAAAATATGAAAGTAATGGAAACTAATTTAAAATTAGTACATAAAAACTTAAATGAAACAAAGGAAGCCTTAGAAGCTAGGATAGAAATCGTAGGAGATAGGATGGGAAAGATAGAATCAGAAATGAGAGAGAACAAGATTGTGTTAGAAGGAGAAATTGCTAGATGTAGAGAGGAAATAACAGAATGTAATACAAGTGTAGACTGTAAGATTACAAATGTAAAAGCAGAAATAACTGAGGAATTAAGGAAAGAGATTGAGGTAGTAAAGAAAGACATTATTAATGAAACTGTAGAACAAATTGTAATTCCTAAAATTAAGACGATGACTGATGTGGTGCATTTGCAACAGGATACTATAAATGATATGAAACAGAGTCACTTAGAAATAAAGAATGATTTAAAATGAATTTGTGAAGAAATGAAAAAAGGGAAAGAAAGTTTGGCTAATGTAAATGATGTTGTGAATGCACTACAAAGGCAAGATGATTTAGATGTAAGTAATGTACAAGATGAGAGTTATTTGAATAATGTACAAAATGTTGACTCACCATACAGAGAAAGAGGTTCACAACCAATGACACGACACACAACACATGTTACACTACAGCATATTACATGAAATCACACCACCTACATTTGACGAGGAGAAGGGAGACGATCCAAAACTCTTTGTTAAAGAGATGGAAGAATATTTTAAAGTGAAAAGGATACCAAATGAGCTTAGGAGGATGATAGTTAAGAAAAGCTTAAAAAACAAGGCGTTAGAATGGCTCAGGTTAACACTAGCTGGTCATGAGTCGTATAGCTCATTCAGAAATTTATTCCTATCAAGGTATTGGGGCCCAGCTAAACAAAACCAAACTAGGGTAGAGCTAGCGACAGGTAGATACGATCCAACCAAAGGGTTGTCGCTAGTCGATTATTTTATGAAAGTAGCCAACAAAGGAAAGCTATTAGACCCCAACTTGTCGGAAGCAGAACTAATTACCAGCATAACAAGACATTTCCCAGACACAGTGAGAACAGGATTAATTGTTGCGAGGCCAGTAGATTTTGCAGATATGATAGAATTGCTGACAGCCTTCAAAACACAAAATGGTCAGCCTAATGAGCATAGACATAGGAATGGTCACCCAAACTCACCCATCTTAAACCGGAGCACGGCTATAAACAAACAGAGTGAGGGAGAACATAGAAATACTAGGAGCACCCATGAAAGGGGGAGAGGGGCACACCATTTCCCACAACTGCATAATCATGGCGAGAGGATGGAGAACACAAGACAGCGGTACCACG
This sequence comes from Tenodera sinensis, assembly GCA_030765045.1. Classification (NCBI taxonomy): domain Eukaryota; kingdom Metazoa; phylum Arthropoda; class Insecta; order Mantodea; family Mantidae; genus Tenodera; species Tenodera sinensis. The sequence goes on from CM060966.1 coordinate 1,681,723, forward strand.
ACACAATACCGAGGGGTGAATCGAGATACAGAACGCATAGATATGATCGTGGAAGACCAGGAGACCGTACCCATCAAGTGAATCATATACGATTCTGTAGGGAATACTTGAACAGCCAAAGGCCGTCATACAATAGGGGTTCACGTCAAAGGGGCAGAAACCGATGGAACACCGACAACGTAAGACAACAGGAACAGAATGAAAATGTGCCGGATAGGACCGATGCTGCGCAGAATACAGAAACGACGATCACCTCCAACGCCCAGGAAAGCTAAGTACAAGTCAACTTTGTGTCCCGGAAGTTGACCTGTGTGGCAGTAGGGGCAATATTGACCAATGTAATGTAGGTACCTTGAGAAGACAGGCAAGTGAAAGAAAGGAAATAACCAATCCACCAATGATTAGGCTGAAGGTATGGGGTATTGAATTGCCAGCGATGATTGATACAGGAGCCAGCACATCAGTATGTGACGAACAGCTATTCCAGGAACTGATAACTAAAAGAAATGCTGAATTCTTGCCTGTGTGTGGAGTGTATTGCAGCACAGCAATTGGCAAGAAAAAGGAACATGTTAAATACCAGGTAAGGCTGGTAATAGAAATCGGAAGTTGGAAGTTCGATTTTATTGCCCTGGTAATACCTAGACTAACAGCTACCCTAATCATTGGCAGTGATTTGCTTAACCTTTGGAGGTCGGTGATTAATTATGACCTACATGAATTTATTATTAAGGAAGGAGCCTCAGAATGCACTGCGAAGTTCCTGGAGGAAGAAACATGCCAGGAGGAACCAGACCAGACAGGGATCCATCCGGATGAACAATTCTTTGTGGAGAACATCAATGTCCACGAGAATAGGTTGGTAGACCTAAGGGTAAATAAGAAGAAAACAGGTTGGACGAGCGAGGAGGAAACTAATGTTTGCAGCCATTGGATCTGCACAGAAGACGAGTATGTTACCTCGAACAACTACCAACCTGAATCACTACCAACAGATGGAGAAGAACCGATGTCACAGCTAATCGATGAGAAGGTCTGGGGGGCACATGGCATCTCTGAAGAGGAAAGGAACCAACTTAGGAAAATATTGGTTAAAAACAGGAAAGTTTTTAATAAAAAGCCAGGTACATGTAATAAGTACGTACATACTTTTACAGTAACAGATATCACCCCCTATTCACATAAATCCAGGCCCATCCCCAACTCCATCAGGGAGGAAGCTGACAGAGTGATCCAGAAAATGTTAGCGGACGGAATAATAGAGCCGTCGGACTCATGTTACGTGAATCCAGTGGTATGGGTCCATAAGAAAGAGGGAAAATTGAGGATGACCATCGACGCAAGGAAGATAAATGCACATACCTTGCCAGATCATTACAGGCCTGAGGGGGTAGACCAACTAATATCGAAATTGAAGGGAGGTGAACATTTTACAAGTCTTGACTTGACAGCATCATTCTGGCAAATTCCTCTTCATCCAGATGTCAGGAAAACAATAATATTTTTAAAAACCGCACCACATGGAATGAAGGTGAGTACTGGTGCAATAAGATGGTGGGGGTAATCTGTCTCTGTGTCACATTGCAACACTACTGATACATGGAATGAAGGTGAGTACTGGTGCAATAAGATGGTGGTGGTAACCAAGAACCTAGAGGAAACCTGCCCCTGTGATTGGTCACAGGTGAACGGTCTAGCCACGGAGCAGCCCAATCACTTCCTATTTGTGAAAATTATAAGTGTTGGAAAATTTAAACCAATAACAAGGAATATCTTGGAAATGGCTAATTGCACCAAAGAAGGATCTAACATAGGTACATTGAGTGTTTTAACGAGATGTTACGGATTTTATAATAATAAGTCTTTACACATCAGCAGGAAAAGATTCTTTACATAGCATACTGGAGATATAGCAGCAGGAATAATGTTTTTACTGAAAGATGGAAAGTTTGATATCAGACGCGGTTATCTACAGGGTCGAGGCCACAGAATGGAATGCATAAATCAACGTTCCTTTATCACAATATATTTATTCGTTAATTTACACTTTTAGCACCATGTTAATTAGTTAACAACTTTCAAAATTCGATAGAATCTACACTGGTTAAAAGTTTGGGTGTAAGTTACATGTTCACACGCTATCAGCAAATATACATCCTTTCACCTTGAGCATACAGACGCTAATGAAAAAAAAAGAGTCCCAGGCGTCTCTATGACGCAACACCGCCATTCTTATGTATTCATCCGCGCAACAATTCTCATTGGTTGAACTCAAAGTGACGAGAAAACATTGTCTATCTTGAATATTGAAAAAAATAAGTCCCTGATACACCCAAATTAAAAGAATTAGAAATTTACACACTCTTACAAAAATATTTACATGAACAATTTTCTATTGATCAATATTCTGTCTCATATGCCCCTTGTTTTGTTTTTCAAGTTGTCACCTTATTTACAATCTTGAAACACAATACAATACTTCTCCCTACTCCTATGATTCAATCACTTTGTACAATATTTTTTTTTTTTTTTTTTCAGTCTTCTTCACTGTTTGTCCTTGTCCTTCGTTTTGACATGATACAGCATGTCTTTATAAATTTCACATATTCGATTACTACACAATGCATTCAGTTATTATACAATTCATATCCAGTTATTGTACAACACATTTAGTTATTACACAATATGTCCAATTATTATACAATATATATTCAGTCATTGTACAATATATCCTGCTATCATACCACATATGTTCTGTTATTATGCAATACATATTCAGTTATTACACAATACACATTCAGTTTTTGCATAACGCATTTAGTTATTACTCAACATATTCAGTTATTACACAATATATCCACTTATCATACAATACATATTCAGTTATTGTACAACACATACTCAGTTATTGTACATTTGACATTGACACAAATATAATTTAAGTGTTTCATGTGGTTTTTGACTTGTATTCATTGCTATGAGGAGAGAAAAACAGGATACAAATTTTGAGCTAATGATTATGATCATGTTTATGGCAATACTTTATTCAGTTCTTTGCCTTCTTTGTCTTATAAGCTTATGTATAGGCAGGTTATTGAGTCGGTTCTTAAACTCTGATGTTACTAATGGTATTTTCTTAATTGGGTTATTATTCATTGTTGTTTGGTTCAACATTTCTTCGAGTTTAGCATTGGCTATATTCATCTTAATTCATGGGCATTGTTTTTCTGATTATGGTGAGACAGAATATTGACTAATAGAAAATTGTTCATGTAAATATTTTTGTAAGAGTGTGTAAATTTTTAATTCTTTTAATTTGGGTGTATCAGGGACCTATTTTTTTCAATATTCAGGATCCAATGTCTTCTCGTCACTTTGAGTTCAACCAATGAGAACTGTTGCGCGGATGAATACACAAGAATGGCGGTGTTGCGTCATAGGACGCTAGGTACTATATTCATTAGCGTCGGTGAACTCAAAGTGTAAGGACGTATAATTGTTGATGGCGTGTGAATATGTGAATTACACCCAAACTTTTAACCAGCACAGACGCTATCGAATTTTAAAAGTTATTAACTAACTGAAATTGTAAAAAAAAGTGTAAATAACGAATAAATGTGTTTCTAATAAAAGTACGTTGGTTTATGCATTCCATTCTTCGACCGCCAACCCTGCAGATAAGAGTGGCGTCTGCTAAAACAAACTTTCCACCTTTTAGTATAAACAATACTCCATTTGCTGCTATATTCACGCTGATATATGACCATCTTTTATAATAAAACCCCGCCACAAATGGCTTGCCCAACGTGGAGCGCGAATTTAGAATGGAATGCATAATTACGAGAACAAAGTGATAACATCGAATGACGCTATCTCATCGTGCAGGAGAAAGACGCCATTAGACCATCGTCTGATATCAACAAAACATCGATACACGGAGAATCAACGTGGGAAAAACACCGGAGATCATCTAGCGAAGCCAACTACCCAGGAGACGTAAATAACCGGACGAAGAACCAGCAGAAAAAAAAAGTAGGATCCAAAATTTGTCTTTATTTTATTTCCATTTATTAATGCTACTTAGAAGTGGCAAAGTAACAGGACTTTCAACATTAAGTGAATTAGATAAAGGAATTAAAATGTCGCGAAAAGAGGTAGAAACAGGAGTGGGGGAAGGGGCAGATAGGCCTAGTTACCAGGAAGGATTAGAAGGTGAACAGGCGGAAATAAGCAAAGACCAAAGGTTAATGATGATGATGTTTGAAAGACTAGAACAGAATATGAAGGAAATAGGTCAGAAACTGGAACAAAACAAGGTAGAATTAGGTCAGAAAATGGAGCAAAATAATGCAGAATTAAAACAGGATATAGAACAAAGTTTAGGTCAGAGTATAGGCCAGAAACTAGAACAAAATAAGGTAGAATTAAAACAGGATATAGAACAAAGTTTAGGTCAGAAAATGGAGGAAGTGAGAAAAGACTTAGAACAGAAAATGGAATTAGGTAGACAGAACCTAGAACAGAAAATAGAATTAGGAAGACAGGAGTGTAAAGAAAATATGAAAGTAATGGAAACTAATTTAAAATTAGTACATAAAAACTTAAATGAAACAAAGGAAGCCTTAGAAGCTAGGATAGAAATTGTAGGAGATAGGATGGGAAAGATAGAATCAGAGATGAGGGAGAATAAAATTGTGTTAGAAGGAGAAATTGCTAGATGTAGGGATGAAATAACAGAATGTAATACAAGTGTAGACTGTAAGATAACAAATGTAAAAGCAGAAATAACTGAGGGATTAAGGAAAGAGATTGAGGTAGTAAAGAAAGACATTATTAATGAAACAGTAGAACAAATTGTAATTCCTAAAATTAAGACAATGAATGATGTGATGCTTTCACAACAGGATGCTATAAATGATATGAAACAAAGCCACTTAGAATTAAAGAATGATTTAAAATCAATTTGTGAAGAAATGAAAAAAGGGAAAGAAAATTTGGCTAATATAAATGATGTTGTGAAGGCATTACAAAGACAAGATGATTTAGATGTAAGTAATGTACAAGAAGAGAGTTACTTGAGTAATGTACAAAATGTTGACTCACCATACAGAGAAAGAGGTTCACAACCAAACAATGACACAACACATAACACATGTTACACCAACAGCATATTACATGAAATCACACCACCTACATTTGACGAGGAGAAGGGAGACGATCCAAAACTCTTTGTTAAAGAGATGGAAGAATACTTTAAAGTGAAAAGGATACCAAACGAGCTTAGGATGATGATAGTTAAGAAAAGCTTAAAAAACAAGGCATTAGAATGGCTCAGGTTAACACTAGCTGGTCATGAGTCTTATAGCTCATTCAGAAATTTATTCCTATCAAGGTATTGGGGCCCAGCTAAACAAAACCAAACTAGGGTAGAGCTAGCGACAGGTAGATACGATCCAACCAAAGGGTTGTCGTTAGTCGATTATTTTATGAAAGTAGCCAACAAAGGAAAGCTATTAGACCCCAACTTGTCGGAGGCAGAACTAATTGCCAGCATAACAAGACATTTCCCAGACACAGTGAGAACAGGATTAATTGTTGCAAGGCCGGTAGATTTTGCAGATATGATAGAACTGCTGACAGCCTTCGAAACACAAAATGGTCGGCCTAATGAGCATAGACATAGGAACGGTCACCCAAACTCACCCATCCTAAACCGGAACTCGGCTACGAACAACCAGAGCGAGGGAGAACATAGAAATACTAGGAATACCCATGAAAGGGGGAGAGGGGCACACCATTTCCCACAACTGCATAACCATGGCGAGAGGATGGAGAACACAAGACAGCGATACCACGACACGATACCGAGGGGTGAATCGAGATACAGAACGCATAGATATGATCGTGGAAGACCAGGAGACCGTACCCATCAAGTGAATCATATACGATTCTGTAGGGAATACATGAACAGCCATAGGCCGTCGTACAATAGGGGTTCACGTCAAAGGGGCAGAAACCAAGGGAACATCGACAACATAAGACAACAGGAACAGAATGAAAATGTGCCGGATAGGACCGATACTGCACAGAATACAGAAACTACGATCACCTCCAACGTCCAGGAAAACTAAGTACAAGTCAACTTTGTGTCCCGGAAGTTGACCTGTGTGGCAGTAGGGGCGATATTGACCAATGTAATGTAGGTACCTTGAGAAGACAGGCGAGTGAAAGAAAGGAAATAACCAATCCACCAATGATTAGGCTGAAGGTATGGGGTATCGAATTGCCAGCGATGATTGATACAGGAGCCAGCACATCAGTATGTGACGAACAGCTGTTCCAGGAACTGATAACTAAAAGGAATGCTGAATTCTTGCCTGTGTGTGGAGTATATTGCAGCACAGCAATTGGCAAGAAGAAGGAACATGTTAAATACCAGGTAAGGCTGGTAATTGAAATCGGAAGTTGGAAGTTCGATTTTATTGCCCTAGTAATACCTAGACTAACAGCCACCCTAATCATTGGCAGTGATTTGCTTAACCTTTGGAGGTCGGTAATTAACTATGACCTACATGAATTTATCATTAAGGAAGGAGCCTCAGGATGCACTGCGAAGTTCCTGGAGGAAGAAACATGCCAGGAGGAACCAGACCAGACAGGGATCCATCCGGATGAACAATTCTTTGTGGAGAACATCAATGTCCACGAGAATAGATTGGTAGACCTAAGGGTACATAAGAAGAAAACAGGTTGGACGAGCGATGAAGAAACTAACGTTTGCAGCCATTGGATCTGCACAGAAGACGAGTATGTTGCCTGGGACAACTACCAACCTGAACCACTACCAACAGATGGAGAAGAATCGATGTTACAGCTAATCGATGAGAAGGTCTGGGGGGCACATGGCATCTCTGAAGAGGAAAGAAACCAACTTAGGAAAATATTGGTTAAAAACAGAAAAGTTTTCGATAAAAAGCCAGGTACGTGTAACAAGTACGTACATACTTATACAGTAACAGATATTACCCCCTATTCACATAAATCCAGGCCCATCCCCAACTCCATCAGGGAGGAAGCTGACAGAGTAATCCAGAAAATGTTAGCGGATGGAATAATAGAGCCGTCGGACTCATGTTATGTGAATCCAGTAGTATGGGTCCATAAGAAAGGGGGAAAATTGAGGATGACCATCGACGCAAGGAAGATAAATGCACATACCTTGCCGGATCACTACAGGCCTGAGGGGGTAGACCAACTAATATCGAAATTGAAGGGAGGTCAACATTTCACTAGTCTCGACTTGACAGCATCGTTCTGGCAAATTCCTCTTCATCCAGATGTCAGGAAATATACCTGTTTCTTGCACAAGGGAAAGGTATACCAATTTTCAAAATGTGCCTTTGGACTATCGACCAGTAGCAGTGCACTACTGAGGGCTCTAGACAAAGTTTTTGGAGATACCATCGAGACTTTTGTGACGCAATATGTAGACGACTTTTTAATATACAGTGAGAATCCCGAGTCGCACTTACATCACATAGATTATGTATTATCCAGGTTCCAGGAAAGCAACATGACCCTAAATTTAGAAAAGTGTGAATTTTTCGTCAAAGAGGCTGAATTTCTGGGCCACATCATAACACCTGATGGTATACAACCTAATCCGGAGAGGGTCAAGGCCATAGAGCATATACCACCCCCACGTAACTTAAAACAGTTGAGGAGGTTTCTGGGCATTTTACAGTACCAGTCGAAATTCGTGGTCAACTACGCTAAGGAATTGGTACCCCTTAGAGCACTGTTGAAAAAAGATACTAAGTGGGAATGGAATGCTGAACACCAGGTGGCCTTTGAGAATATCAAAGAACTTTTCAAGCACAGTATTCTCCTGGAACGACCGGATCCAAATTCACCTTTTCTAGTATACACTGATGCTAGTGCGCACTCATATGGAGCAATATTAGCACAAGAAGATGCAGATGGCAACAAACATGTGATTGCCACAGCTTCTAGATTTTTAAACAAAATAGAAGCCAATGCCTGCATAACCGAACTGGAAATAGGTGCAATCCATTTTGCGTTGCAAAAGTTCAGACAATATATATATATCTTTATAAAATAATTATATATACAGATCACGTAAGCCTGTCCTTCATTCAAAAATGTAAGCTGACCAACTCCAAAATCTCAAGGTACATACATGAGATAATGTCATACGACATAGAGGTCAAACATATCCCGGGGAAGGAGAACATCTTCAGTGACTTATTGTCAAGATTAAGGTCGGAGAGTCACATACCCGAGACGATATACAGTCCGCACCATGAGATCAAAATTATGCAGATAAATAGCAAAGAAAGCAATGAGATCTTGCAAGACTTCAAGAACATAGCAAAGCTACAACAAGAAGACCCTGAATTGAAGAGGCTATTCGACAAGGCTCCAGACATAATACCAAGATTGGATGCCAAGATAGGCAAATTTAGGAACATCCTATTTAAATTGCATGGTCGCGACGTAAGGAAATGGAAAATGATGGTACCAAATTCCTTACAGGACAGGGTCATTTTGGCATTCCACCACTCGATGCTTCACTCCGGTACTGAGAGGACAATGCTTGCCATCGAGGAGGTATTGTACATTAAACATCTTGGCAAGAAGGTCAGGAAGTTGATTTCCTCATGCGACCTATGCCAAAAGGCTAAGCCAATTAATGTAAAGTACGATGTCATCCCACAATCCATCGTGAGGAACGAGAAAAATGCATTGGTGTGTATTGACGAGCATGGAGAGCTGCCAAGGGGTAAAGATGGAAACAGATACATATTTGTCATGTTTGATGTTTTTACAAAATTCACCAAGAAAATTAGCAATTGACATTGACACTACAATGGCTGCCCAAAGAGAATTATCAGAGAAGGAAAAATGTCAATTGGCATTCAGAAGGTTACAGCAGAAGGCTGAAAAAGGGAGGAACAAGGTGAAGAGATTCGTCAGGAAATGGTCCCCACAAATTGGAGAAAAGGTGCTCTTAAAAAGCCACAAAGCATCCAAGGCATCTGAGAAGAGATCTGGAAAGATGGAACTATTGTATACTGGACCACTGGTCATAACAAAACAGCTGGGTGACCACACGTATGAGCTACAGAATACAAATGGCAAGTTGGTAGGAAGATACCACAAAAATAAATTGAAGCCATACAAAGAAAGGACCAAATAGTCTTTGTCAACGAATGTGTAAGGCAGGAATAATAGAGATGAAAGAAGATAACAATTTTGATGGGTTACTTATAGGAAATTACGTTCAGAATAGGAATACAACAAGGAAGAAGATCAACATAGTCATTGGCTATATCGACCACAAAGAGCATTGTCAACAAAGACAGATGAGGACACTGGTTGTCATTAAATAAATGAATCATAGCGACGGAAGATAATATGTTTTTGACATAAGGATGTCAGGGACAAAAATAAAAATGAATGAATTATGATGAAAAAGATATAATATTTCGACACAAAGATGTCGAGGGTAAATTGAGAAGAAAAATAATACAATTACAGAATAATTGTAAGTATAGAAGTTTTCTCTTATAGAAATAAGAGACAAAGAAATGACAATTAGTGAAATGAGGAAAACCATAACCAGAAAAACAATGCCCATGAATTGAGATGAATATAGCCAATGCTAAGCTCGAAGAAATGTTGAACCAAACAACAATGAATAATAACCCAATCAAGAAAGTTAGTACCATTAGTAACATCAGAGTTTAAGAACCAACTCAATAACCTGTCTATACATAAGCTCATAAGACAAAGAAGGCAAAGAACTGAATAAAACATTGCCATAAACATGATTATAATCATTAGCTCAAAATTTGTATCCTGTTTTTCTCTCCTCATAACAAAGAATACAAGTCAAAAACCACATGAAACACTTAAATTGTATTTGTGTCAATGTCAAATGTACAATAACTGAGTATGTGTTGTATAATAACTGAATATGTATTGTATGATAACTGGATATATTGTACAATAACTGAATATGTTGAGTGATAACTAAATGGTTTATGCCAAAACTGAATGTGTATTGTGTAATAACTGAATATGTATTGCATAATAACAGAACACATATGTGTTATGATAGCAGGATATATTGTGCAATAACTGAATATATATTGTGTAATAATTGGACATGTTGTATTGTAATCAAATGTGTTGTACAATAACTGAATATGTATTGTATAATGACTGAAGGTGTGTTGTATAATAACAACATATGTGATATGATAACTGGGTATATTGTACAATGACTGAATATATATTGTATAATAATTGGACATATTGTGTAATAACTAAATGTGTTGTACAATAACTGGATATGTATTGTATAATAACCAAATGCATTGTGTAGTAATCGAATATGTGAAGTTTATAAAGACATGCTGTATCATGTCAAAACAAAGGACAAGGACAAACAGTGAAGAGGACTAAAAAAAAAAAAAAAAAAAAAAAAAAATTGTACAAAGTGATTGAATCATAGGAGTAGGGAGAAGTATTGTATTGTGTTTCAAGATTATAAATAAGGTGACAACTTGAAAAACAAAACAAGGGGCATATGAGACAGAATATTGACTAATAGAAAATTGTTCATGTAAATATTTTTGTAAGAGTGTGTAAATTTTTAATTCTTTTAATTTGGGTGTATCAGGGACCTATTTTTTTCAATATTCAGGATCCAATGTCTTCTCGTCACTTTGAGTTCAACCAATGAGAACTGTTGCGCGGATGAATACACAAGAATGGCGGTGTTGCGTCATAGGACGCTAGGTACTATATTCATTAGCGTCGGTGAACTCAAAGTGTAAGGACGTATAATTGTTGATGGCGTGTGAATATGTGAATTACACCCAAACTTTTAACCAGCACAGACGCTATCGAATTTTAAAAGTTATTAACTAACTGAAATTGTAAAAAAAAGTGTAAATAACGAATAAATGTGTTTCTAATAAAAGTACGTTGGTTTATGCATTCCATTCTTCGACCGCCAACCCTGCAGATAAGAGTGGCGTCTGCTAAAACAAACTTTCCACCTTTTAGTATAAACAATACTCCATTTGCTGCTATATTCACGCTGATATATGACCATCTTTTATAATAAAACCCCGCCACAATGGTTTTCCTCACTTCACTAATTGTCATTTCTTTGTCTCTTATTTCTATAAGAGAAAACTTCTATACTTACAATTATTCTGTAATTGTATTATTTTTCTTCTCAATTTACCCTCGACATCTTTGTGTCGAAATATTATATCTTTTTCATCATAATTGATTCATTTTTATTTTTGTCCCTGACATCCTTATGTCAAAAAACATATTATCTTCCGTCGCTATGATTCATTTCTTTAATGACTATCAGTGTCCTCGTCTGTTTTTGTTGACAATGCTCTTTGTGGTCGATATAGCCAATGGCTATGTTGATATTCTTCCTTGTTGTAATTCCTAATCTGAACATAATTTTCTATAAGTAACCCATTAAAAATTGTTATCTTCTTTCATCTCTACTATTCCTGCCTTACACATTCGTTGGCAAAGACTATTTGGTCCTTTCTTTGTATGGCTTTAATTTGTTTTTATGGTATTTTCCTACCAACTTGCCATTTGTACTCTGTAGCTCATATGTGTGGTCACCCAGCTGTTTTGTTATGACCAGTGGTTCCATCTTTCTCTTCATGTAGCCATCATGGTGTCGATGTCAATTGTAAGTTGCTGAGATTTTGTTGTTTGTCATTCACTCGGTTGGGACGAACTTAGTTGTTGTGATTTCCCTGAGTGTTGGTGGTGGTGGTTGTCTCTGTATTCTGTGCACCATCTGCCCTATGTGGCACATCATCTACTTCCTGCTGTCTTATGTTGCCAGTGTACCATTGGTCTCTGCCCCTTTGGCGTGAACCTCTGTCGTATGACGGTCTGTGGTTGTTCAAGTGTTCCCTACTGAGTCGTATGTGATTCACTTGATGGGTATGGTCTCCTGGTCTTCCACGATCATATGTATACGTTCTGTATCTCAATTCACCATTCAGTATCGTGTCGTGGTACCGCTGTCTTGTGTTCTCCATCCTCTCGCCATGATTATGTGGTTGTGGGAAATGGTGTGCTCCTCTCCCCCTTTCATGGGTACTCCTAGTATTTCTATGTTCTCCCTCACTCTGGTTGTTCGTAGCCGTGTTCCGGTTTAGGATGGGTGAGTTTGGGTGACCGTTCCTATGTCTATGCTCATTAGGCCGACCATTTTGTGTTTCGAAGGCTGTTAGCAATTCTATCATATCTGCAAAATCTACTGGCCTCGCAACAATTAACCCTGTTCTCACTGTGTCTGGGAAATGTCTTGTTATGCTCGTAATTAGTTCTGCCTCCGACAAGTTGGGGTCTAATAGCTTTCCTTTGTTGGCTACTTTCATAAAATAATCGACTAACGACAACCCTTTGGTTGGATCGTATCTACCTGTCGCTAGCTCTACCCTAGTTTGGTTTTGTTTAGCTGGTCCCCAATACCTTGATAGGAATAAATTTCTGAATGAGCTATACGACTCATGACCAGCTAGGGTTAACCTGAGCCATTCTAATGCCTTGTTTTTTAAGCTTTTCTTAACTATCATCATTCTAAGCTCGTTTGGTATCCTTTTCACTTTAAAATATTCTTCCATCTCTTTAACAAAGAGTTTTGGATCGTCTCCCTTCTCCTCGTCAAATGTAGGTGGTGTGATTTCATGTAATATGCTGTTGGTGTAACATGTGTTATGTGTTGTGTCATTGTTTGGTTGTGAACCTCTTTCTCTGTATGGTGAGTCAACATTTTGTACATTATTCAAATAACTCTCATCTTGTACATTACTTACATCTAAATCATCTTGTCTTTGTAATGCCTTCACAACATCATTTACATTAGCCAAACTTTCTTTCCCTTTTTTCATTTCTTCACAAATTGATTTTAAATCATTCTTTATTTCTAAGTGGCTTTGTTTCATATCATTTATAGCATCCTGTTGTGAAAGCATTACATCATTCATTGTCTTAATTTTAGGAATTACAATTTGTTCTACAGTTTCATTAATAATGTCTTTCTTTACTACCTCAATCTCTTTCCTTAATTCCTCAGTTATTTCTGCTTTTACATTTGTAATCTTACAGTCCACACTTGTATTACATTCTGTTATTTCATCCCTACATCTAGCAATTTCTCCTTCTAACACAATCTTGTTTTCCCTCATTTCTGATTCTATCTTTCCCATCCTATCTCCTATAATTTCTATCCTAGTTTCTAAGGCTTCCTTTGTTTCATTCAAGTTTTTATGTACTAATTTTAAATTGGTTTCCATTACTTTCATATTTTCTTTACACTCCTGTCTTCCTAATTCTATTTTCTGTTCTAGGTTCTGTCTACCTAATTCCATTTGCTGTTCTAAGTTCTGTCTACCTAATTCCATTTTCTGTTCTAAGTTCTGTCTACCTAATTCCATTTTCTGTTCTAAGTTCTGTCTACCTAATTCCATTTTCTGTTCTAAGTCTTTTCTCACTTCCTCCATTTTCTGACCTAATTCTACCTTGTTTTGTTCCAGTTTCTGACCTAAACTTTGTTCTAGTCTTTCAAACATCATCATCATTAACCTTTGGTCTTTGCTTATTTCCACCTGTTCCTCACTTTCTAATCCTTCCTGATAACTAGGCCTATCTGCCCCTTCCCCCACTCCTGTTTCTATCTCTTTTCGCGACATTTTAATTTCTTTATCCAATTCACTTAATGTTGAAAGTCCCAATATTTTGCCACTTCTGAGTATCATATACAATGGAAATAAAATGTATGTAAAAACAAAAATTTTGGATCCTACTTTCTTTTCCGTTGGTTCTTCGTCCAGTTATTTACGTCTCCTGGGTAGTTGGCTTCGCTAGATGATCTCCGGTGTTTTTCCCACGTTGATTCTCCGTGTATCGATGTTTTGACGGATCGTTGATATCAAACGATGTTTAATGGCGTCTTTTTCCTGCGCGATGAGATGGCGTCATTTGATGTTAACACTTCGTACTCGTAATTTTGCATTCCATTCTAAATTCGCGCTCCCCGTTGGGTAAGCCATTTTGTTACGGATTTTATAATAATAAGTCTTTACACATCAGCAGGAAAAGATTCTTTACATAGCATACTGGAGATATAGCAGCAGGAATAATGTTTTTACTGAAAGATGGAAAGTTTGATATCAGACGCGGTTATCTACAGGGTCGAGGTCACAGAATGGAATGCATAAATCAACGTTCCTTTATCACAATATATTTATTCGTTAATTTACACTTTTAGCACCATGTTAATTAGTTAACAACTTTCAAAATTCGATAGAATCTACACTGGTTAAAAGTTTGGGTGTAAGTTACATGTTCACACGCTATCAGCAAATATACATCCTTTCACCTTGAGCATACAGACGCTAATGAAAAAAAAAGAGTCCCAGGTGTCTCTTTGACGCAACACCGCCATTCTTATGTATTCATCCGCGCAACAGTTCTCATTGGTTGAACTCAAAGTGACGAGAAAACATTGTCTATCTTGAATATTGAAAAAAATAAGTCCCTGATACACCCAAATTAAAAGAATTAGAAATTTACACACTCTTACAAAAATATTTACATGAACAATTTTCTATTGATCAATATTCTGTCTCAGAGATATATAGTAATATTTTGTATATCTCTTACAGCTTCTCGTTATAAAAGTCATCCAGAATGAAGGGGACTTTAGACTCACAGTCACAATCTGTATACAACAAACCCTAATGTTTCCCTGTGTACTTACTTTTTATTTTTCTGGAGGTACCAGTACAAAGTTGATAAAATATATGGAAATTTCTCTCTCCAGCGTTCTGCATTGTAATGCGTGACTTTTCCAATAGAAAATTGGAAATTCTTCCACCATCAGGCTGTCCTCCATTGCCAAACTGAATTTCAACATATTTTCCCTGTCAACAAAACAAACTCAAGTGTTATATAGGGACAGGTTTACCACAAATAACTTACCTAACTTCATTAACATGTATTATGAAAAATCAAATGTGTTACACTCACCTAATTTTCTCTACTCTTGTACTATTATTACAAACTAAACATCATTTGGAAACCAGAATGAAGGAGCATTTCAGAAATGTTAAATATAAACAGACTGATATACCTGCTGTTGCAGATCATTTTTGGTCATTTAATCATAAAATTAATTCAGAGGTTATATTATTACAATGGACCTATAGATTTAATGGTCTAGGAAAAGATATTCATTTTAAAAAGCAGGAACCATGTTATGAATTTTGATATACCTCCAACAGATTACATTTCTAGGTTTTTGTTTTCAAAGGTTAGTGACACACAGCATTTGTAGCTATGGTTACTGTTTTAAACAGACCATTGATACTCACCACAAAACAATTGTCTGGCATTTTCAACAACTTCCAGCATTACTGAGATAAATGAAGCTTTGTCTCTAAGTTTGTCTTTATTTTAGATTTTAGTTGTGCATGTGTTAAGTATTGAAGAAATTAATATCCTGGATTACTATCATCAGCTTCAAGTGTTCTTATTCCCTTCACTACTTCAACATCTGCAAGCTCAGCTTGTTATCTTCAACGATCAACATAACAAATTTAAGAATTAGACTGGCAGCGCCATTTGCTGAGTGGTCAGAGCATTTGCCTACCACCTAAGTGGCCTGAGTTCAATCCCACGAACCCACATGTGGTATTCGTGGTGGATAAAGTGGCATCTGCATTGCTTTTATACGGGGATTCAGGTTTACCCCACCACTCATTCCAACAACTGCTCCATTATCACCTTTCCAATAATCCATTTTGCCTGCGTTTCATATCATCCTCTTCCTCACTATCATACCTGGTGCTTAGCTGACCACCTGCTTCCAGGTCTTCACTCTGCCCAGTCCATGGGTTCATGTGTTCCCTGACAGGCGTCTGACTCTAGGCACTGGCTTGTAAGTCCTCACTCTCATACTTGCAGGTGTTCACTCTGTCTGGTACATAGGTTCCTGTGTTTCCTGACAGGCATCTGGCTCTAGGCACTGACTTGTAAGTCCTCACTCTCATACTTGCAGGTGTTCACTCTGTCTGGTACATAGGTTCCTGTGTTCCCTGACAGACGTCTGACTCTAGGCACTGACTTGTAAGTCCTCACTCTCATACCTGCAGGTGTTCACTCTGTCTGGTACATAGGTTCCTGTGTTCCCTGACAGACGTCTGGCTCTAGGCACTGACTTGTAAGTCCTCACTCTCATACTTGCAGGTGTTCACTCTGTCTAGTACATACGTTCCTGTGTTCCCTGACAGACGTCTGGCTCTAGGCACTGGTTTGTAAGTCCTCACTCTCATACTTGCAGGTCTTCACTCTGCCCGGTCCATGGGTTCATGTGTTCCCTGACAGACGTCTGACTCTAGGCACTGGTTTGTAAGTCCTCACTCTCATACTTGCAGGTGTTCACTCTGTCTGGTACATAGATTCATGTGTTCCCTGACAGACGTCTGACTCTAGGCACTGGTTTGTAAGTCCTCACTCTCATACTTGCAGGTCTTCACTCTGCCCGGTCCATGGGTTCATGTGTTCCCTGACAGACGTCTGACTCTAGGCACTGGTTTGTAAGTCCTCACTCTCATACTTGCAGGTGTTCACTCTGTCTGATACATAGGTACATGTGTTCCCTGACAGAGGTCTGACTCTAGACACTGACTTGTAAGTCCTCACTCTCATACTTGCAGGTGTTCACTCTGTCTGGTACATAGGTTCATGTGTTCCCTGACAGACGTCTGACTCTAGACACTGACTTGTACGTCCTCACTCTCATACTTGCAGGTGTTCACACTGTCTGGTACATAGGTTCCTGTGCTCCCTGCAGGCGTCTGGCTCTAGGCACTGGCTTGTAAGTCCTCACTCTCATACTTGCAGGTGTTCACTCTGTCTGGTACATAGGTTCATGTGTTCCCTGACAGACGTCTGACTCTAGACACTGGCTTGTAAGTCCTCACTCTCATACTTGCAGGTGTTCACTCTGTCTGGTACATAGGTTCATGTGTTCCCTGACAGACGTCTGACTCTAGGCACTGGCTTGCAAGTCCTCACTCTCATACTTGCAGGTGTTCACTCTGTCCGGTCCATGGGTTCATGTGCTCCCTGCAGGCGTCTGGCTCTAGGCACTGGCTTGTAAGTCCTCACTCTCATACTTGCAGGTGTTCACTCTGTCTGGTACATAGGTTCATGTGTTCCCTGACAGACGTCTGACTCTAGACACTGGCTTGTAAGTCCTCACTCTCATACTTGCAGGTGTTCACTCTGTCTGGTACATAGGTTCATGTGTTCCCTGACAGACGTCTGACTCTAGGCACTGGCTTGTAAGTCCTCACTCTCATACTTGCAGGTGTTCACTCTGTCTGGTACATAGGTTCCTGTGCTCCCTGACAGGCGTCTGACTCTAGACACTGGCTTGTAAGTCCTCACTCTCATACTTGCAGGTGTTCACTCTGTCCGATCCATGGGTTCATGTGCTCCCTGCAGGCGTCTGGCTCGAGGCACTGGCTTGTAAGTCCTCACTCTCATACTTGCAGGTGTTCACTCTGTCCGGTCCATGGGTTCATGTGCTCCCTGCAGGCGTCTGGCTCTAGGCACTGGCTTCTAAGTCCTCACTCTCATACTTGTAAGTGTTCACTCTGCCCGGTCCATGGGTTCATGTGCTCCCTGCAGGCGTCTGGCTCTAGGCACTGGCTTGTAAGTCCTCACTCTCATACTTGCAGGTGTTCACTCTGTCCGGTCCATGGGTTCATGTGTTCCCTGACAGACCTGACTCTAGACACTGGTTTGTAAGTCCTCACTCTCATACTTGCAGGTGTTCACTCCGTCTGGTACATAGGTTCCTGTGTTTCCTGACAGACGTCTGACTCTAGACACTGGCTTGTAAGTCCTCACTCTCATACTTGCAGGTGTTCACTCCGTCTGGTACATAGGTTCCTGTGTTCCCTGACAGACGTCTGACTCTAGACACTGACTTGTAAGTCCTCACTCTCATACTTGCAGGTGTTCACTGTCTGGTACATAGGTTCCTCTGTTCCCTGACAGACGTCTGACTCTAGACACTGACTTGTAAGTCCTCACTCTCATACTTGCAGGTGTTCACTCCGTCTGGTACATAGGTTCCTGTGTTTCCTGACAGACGTCTGACTCTAGGCACTGACTTGTAAGTCCCCACTCTCATACTTGCAGGTGTTCACTCCGTCTGGTACATAGGTTCCTGTGTTCCGTGACAGACGTCTGACTCTAGACACTGACTTGTAAGTCCTCACTCTCATACTTGCAGGTGTTCACTCTGTCTGGTGCATAGGTTCCTGTGTTTCCTGACAGACGTCTGACTCTAGGCACTGGCTTGTAAGTAATCACTCTCATACTTGCAGGTGTTCACTCCGTCTGGTACATAGGTTCCTGTGTTTCCTGACAGACGTCTGACTCTAGGCACTGACTTGTAAGTCCTCACTCTCATACTTGCAGGTGTTCGCCCTGGTACATAGGTTCCTGTGTTCCCTGACAGACGTCTGACTCTAGCCACTGACTTGTAAGTCCTCACTCTCATACGTGGAGGTGTTCACTCTGTCTGGTACATAGGTTCCTGTGTTCCCTGACAGACGTCTGACTCTAGACACTGACTTGTAAGTCCTCACTCTCATACTTGCAGGTGTTCACTCTGGTACATAGGTTCCTGTGTTCCCTGACAGACGTCTGACTCTAGACACTGACTTGTAAGTCCTCACTCTCATACGTGCAGGTGTTCACTCTGTCTGGTACATAGGTTCCTGTGTTCCCTGACAGACGTCTGACTCTAGACACTGGCTTGTAAGTCCTCACTCTCATACTTGCAGGTGTTCACTCTGGTACATAGGTTCCTGTGTTCCCTGACATACGTCTGACTCTAGACACTGACTTGTAAGTCCTCACTCTCATACGTGCAGGTGTTCACTCTGTCTGGTACATAGGTTCCTGTGTTCCCTGACAGACGTCTGACTCTAGACACTGGCTTGTAAGTCCTCACTCTCATACTTGCAGGTGTTCACTCTGGTACATAGGTTCCTGTGTTCCCTGACAGACGTCTGACTCTAGACACTGACTTGTAAGTCCTCACTCTCATACTTGCACGTGTTCACTCTGTCTGGTACATAGGTTCATGTGTTCCCTGACAGACGTCTGACTCTAGACACTGGCTTGTAAGTCCTCACTCTCATACTTGCAGGTGTTCACCCTGTCTGGTACATAGGTTCATGTGTTCCCTGACAGACGTCTGACTCTAGGCACTGGCTTGTAAGTCCTCACTCTCATACTTGCAGGTGTTCACTCTGTCTGGTACATAGGTTCCTGTGCTCCCTGCAGGCGTCTGGCTCGAGGCACTGGCTTGTAAGTCCTCACTCTCATACTTGCAGGTGTTCACTCTGTCCGGTCCATGGGTTCATGTGCTCCCTGCAGGCGTCTGGCTCTAGGCACTGGCTTCTAAGTCCTCACTCTCATACTTGTAAGTGTTCACTCTGCCCGGTCCATGGGTTCATGTGCTCCCTGCAGGCGTCTGGCTCTAGGCACTGGCTTGTAAGTCCTCACTCTCATACTTGCAGGTGTTCACTCTGTCCGGTCCATGGGTTCATGTGTTCCCTGACAGACGTCTGACTCTAGACACTGGTTTGTAAGTCCTCACTCTCATACTTGCAGGTGTTCACTCCGTCTGGTACATAGTTTCCTGTGTTTCCTGACAGACGTCTGACTCTAGACACTGGCTTGTAAGTCCTCACTCTCATACTTGCAGGTGTTCACTCCGTCTGGTACATAGGTTCCTGTGTTCCCTGACAGACGTCTGACTCCAGACACTGACTTGTAAGTCCTCACTCTCATACTTGCAGGTGTTCACTGTCTGGTACATAGGTTCCTCTGTTCCCTGACAGACGTCTGACTCTAGACACTGACTTGTAAGTCCTCACTCTCATACTTGCAGGTGTTCACTCCGTCTGGTACATAGGTTCCTGTGTTTCCTGACAGACGTCTGACTCTAGGCACTGACTTGTAAGTCCTCACTCTCATACTTGCAGGTGTTCACTCCGTCTGGTACATAGGTTCCTGTGTTCCCTGACAGACGTCTGACTCTAGACACTGACTTGTAAATCCTCACTCTCATACTTGCAGGTGTTCACTCTGTCTGGTGCATAGGTTCCTGTGTTTCCTGACAGACGTCTGACTCTAGGCACTGGCTTGTAAGTCCTCACTCTCATACTTGCAGGTGTTCACTCCGTCTGGTACATAGGTT
Source organism: Tenodera sinensis (assembly GCA_030765045.1). NCBI lineage: Eukaryota > Metazoa > Arthropoda > Insecta > Mantodea > Mantidae > Tenodera > Tenodera sinensis. The sequence continues at coordinate 1,702,091 of CM060966.1, forward strand.
CCTGTGTTTCCTGACAGACGTCTGACTCTAGGCACTGACTTGTAAGTCCTCACTCTCATACTTGCAGGTGTTCGCCCTGGTACATAGGTTCCTGTGTTCCCTGACAGACGTCTGACTCCAGACACTGACTTGTAAGTCCTCACTCTCATACTTGCAGGTGTTCACTGTCTGGTACATAGGTTCCTCTGTTCCCTGACAGACGTCTGACTCTAGACACTGACTTGTAAGTCCTCACTCTCATACTTGCAGGTGTTCACTCCGTCTGGTACATAGGTTCCTGTGTTTCCTGACAGACGTCTGACTCTAGGCACTGACTTGTAAGTCCTCACTCTCATACTTGCAGGTGTTCACTCCGTCTGGTACATAGGTTCCTGTGTTCCCTGACAGACGTCTGACTCTAGACACTGACTTGTAAATCCTCACTCTCATACTTGCAGGTGTTCACTCTGTCTGGTGCATAGGTTCCTGTGTTTCCTGACAGACGTCTGACTCTAGGCACTGGCTTGTAAGTCCTCACTCTCATACTTGCAGGTGTTCACTCCGTCTGGTACATAGGTTCCTGTGTTTCCTGACAGACGTCTGACTCTAGGCACTGACTTGTAAGTCCTCACTCTCATACTTGCAGGTGTTCGCCCTGGTACATAGGTTCTTGTGTTCCCTGACAGACGTCTGACTCTAGACACTGACTTGTAAGTCCTCACTCTCATACTTGCAGGAGTTCACTCTGTCTGGTACATAGGTTCCTGTGTGCCCTGACAGACGTCTGACTCTAGACACTGACTTGTAAGTCCTCACTCTCATACTTGCAGGTGTTCACTCTGTCTGGTACATAGGTTCATGTGTTCCCTGACAGACGTCTGACTCTAGACACTGGCTTGTAAGTCCTCACTCTCATACTTGCAGGTGTTCACTCTGTCTGGTACATAGGTTCCTGTGTTCCCTGACAGACGTCTGACTCTAGACACTGACTTGTAAGTCCTCACTCTCATACTTGCAGGTGTTTGCCCTGGTACATAGGTTCCTGTGTTCCCTGACAGACGTCTGACTCTAGACACTGACTTGTAAGTCCTCACTCTCATACTTGCAGGTGTTCACTCTGGTACATAGGTTCCTTTGTTCCCTGACAGACGTCTGACTCTAGCCACTGACTTGTAAGTCCTCACTCTCATACGTGCAGGTGTTCACTCTGTCTGGTACATAGGTTCCTGTGTTCCCTGACAGACGTCTGACTCTAGACACTGACTTGTAAGTCCTCACTCTCATACTTGCAGGTGTTCACTCTGGTACATAGGTTCCTGTGTTCCCTGACAGACGTCTGACTCTAGACACTGACTTGTAAGTCCTCACTCTCATACGTGCAGGTGTTCACTCTGTCTGGTCCATAGGTTCCTGTGTTCCCTGACAGACGTCTGACTCTAGACACTGGCTTGTAAGTCCTCACTCTCATACTTGCAGGTGTTCACTCTGGTACATAGGTTCCTGTGTTCCCTGACATACGTCTGACTCTAGACACTGACTTGTAAGTCCTCACTCTCATACGTGCAGGTGTTCACTCTGGTACATAGGTTCCTGTGTTCCCTGACAGACGTCTGACTCTAGACACTGGCTTGTAAGTCCTCACTCTCATACTTGCAGGTGTTCACTCTGTCTGGTACATAGGTTCCTGTGTTCCCTGACAGACGTCTGACTCTAGACACTGACTTGTAAGTCCTCACTCTCATACTTGCAGGTGTTCACTCTGTCTGGTATATAGGTTCCTGTGTTCCCTGACAGACGTCTGACTCTAGACACTGACTTGTAAGTCCTCACTCTCATACTTGCACGTGTTCACTCTGTCCGGTACATAGGTTCCTGTGTTCCCTGACAGACATCTGACTCTAGACACTGGCTTGTAAGTCCTCACTCTCATACTTGCAGGTGTTCACTCTGTCTGGTACATAGGTTCCTGTGTTCCCCAGCAGATATCTGGCTCTGGCTTTTAAATCCAAGAGGGTGTAAGTCCTACATAAGGGAAGGGTAATCAGGTAAAGAAGAAGAAAAAAAAGAAATAGATTATCCCTTGATAGTGTGTCTGCTTCATGTCCAAGAGGTCGCAAGTTCGAATCTCGCTTAGGGTAAGTTTTCAGAGGTTTCCCCTTATCCTGAGAAGAGGAATGTCAGGTAAGTTAAAACTCTATGGACCTTGGGCTCATTTGAGCATCATTTCACCCATTTTAGTCCAATATTTCATTACATCGGAGGACAATAACAAAAAGAAAAAAGAAAGAAAGAAAAGAAAAAAAAAAAGAGCGAAAATGGTTTCTAAACTCATTTTGTGCGGAAGTACAAAAATTTACATACAAATATGAATTACTTGGAACTGGGTAACGCATAAATCAGGTCCAACAGTACATCCATTTAACAAAAAAAATGTTCAAAAAATCAAAATTTAAACTATACAAGGCGAACCATAACATAAAGGATACATAAAATGTACTTGGATTTTATGACACAAAAAAGCTGTTCCTTTTGGTTTTGTGTACATTGTAAACACTTACAAATCTGCTGGAGTTGTTGTTCCTGACAGTCTTTGCATTGCCAAATGCCTCCAGCAGTGGATTGGACTGAAGTATTATTTCCTTTATATGCTGCACTCTCACCCCACCTCCAGATACCCTCGCTATGTACGACATTATGTACTTGGCTGTTACCGTCTTCCCTGCTCCCGATTCACCACTGAAACACATTACAACACTTAGTACTGACCTTCTTACAAACTCTTATTGCTCTATCTTCATGTTACTCGAGAGAAACATTTGTACAAATTATCTTGTTGCTTGTTTCTTGTGGGTACAAGGGGAGTATGGCAATACAGCAGACTTTGAGCGATAGTCAAATATTTTAAAGTTTGAGATTCCATTCTCTTTGGACGTCTAACATAAAAAAATGAGTAACGATCTTCTATTTGACAAAAGTTTTCCAAATCTGACACAAAATAACAAGAAATATCTCCAAAATGGTTCAGTTCACAAAAAATAAATTTGAATATAACTTGTGTGTTTTAGCAGAGTTTATTGTTCCATATGTTATAGGCTGTGTGTGAGAGACAATATCATATGGAACAGAACCCATCAAATTCAGCTGTATGTGGAAATATCGACTTGTGTAAACATGATGTGGGATCTCCTAACACACTCATTCATATTTTCCATGACTGTACAAGCATCATCCAAAAAGTCAAGTTCCAACATTTATGTGGGATTCAAAAATGCTTGTATTTAATTGAAAATCAGAGAATAGGTCATAATGTATCAAACTACTTTTCAACATAAGCACTGTTGACAATGATACATTTGTGTGGTATTAGCGAGGGTAGCAGTTTTTATATACTAGTGTCATGGACCTCTGTTGCCAGCTCTTTGAACCACTTCTTCATAACTTCATCAGAAAAAACATTGTTCCAAACAGTCCTTCACTTTAGTGAGAAGGTGATAGCTCCAAGAGTGCAACATTGAGTGAGATTGTCCCAGTCATACAATATCAGGTACTCTTGTAAAATGTGCTTTGTGCCGTCATGTAGGAGCTTCACTCACTGTCTTCTGAATGGCTCTGTGGCGGGGTTATATTAAAAGATTCTTTACACATATATTAGCGTGAATTTATCAGCAAATGGAGCACTGTTTTTGCTAAAAGGTGGAAAGTTTGTTAGAGCAGACGCCACTTTTATCTTCAGGGGAGGTGGTCGTAGAATGGAATGCATAAACCAACGTACTTTTATTAGAAACACATTTATTCATTATGTACACTTTTAACAAACATTTTAGCTAGTTAATAACTTAAAATTGGATAGCGTCCATGCTGGCTAGAAGTTTGGATGTAATTCACATATTCACACGCCATTAACAATTATACGTCCTTACACTTTGAAGTCACAGACGCTAATAATAAACTAGTCCCTAGCGTCCTATGACGCAACACCGCCATTCTTGTGTATTCATCCGCGCAACAGTTCTCATTGGTTGTATTTTTATTTTTCAAAGTGACGAGAAGACATTGTCTATTTTGAGTATTATCAAAAGAAATAAGTCCCTGATACACCCAAATTAAAAGAATTAAAAATTTACACACTCTTACAAAAATATTTACATGAACAATTTTCTATTAATCAATATTCTGTCTCATATGCCCCTTGTTTTGTTTTTCAAATTGTCACCTTATTTACAATCTTGAAACACAATACAACACTTCTCCCTACTTCTATGATTCAATCACTTTGTACAATATATTTTTTTTTTTCTTTTACAGTCTTCTTCACTGTTTGTCTTTGTCCTTTGTTTTGACATAATACAACATGTCTTTATAAGTTTCACATATTCGGTTACTACACAATGCATTCGGTTATTATACAATACATATCCAGTTATTGCACAACATATTTAGTTATTACACAATATGTCCAATTATTATGTAATACATATTCAGTCCTTGTACAATATATCCTGCTATCATACCATATATGTTGTTATTATACAACACACCTTCTGTCATTATACAATACATATTCAGTTGTTGTACAACACATTTGATTACTACACAACATGTCCAATTATTACACAATATATATTCAGTTATTGCACAATATATCCTGCTATCACATCACATATGTTCTGTTATTATGCAATACATATTCAGTTATTACACAATACACATTCAGTTTTGGCATAAAGCATTTAGTTATTACTCAACATATTCTGTTATTGTACAATATATCCAGTTATCATACAATACATATTCAGTTATCGTACAACACATATTCAGTTCTTATACAACACATACTCAGTTATTGTACATTTGACATTGACACAAATATAATTTAAATGTATCATGTGGTTTTTGACTTGTATTCTTTGCTATGAGGAGAGAAAAACAGGATACAAATTTTGAGCTAATGATTATGATCATGTTTATGGCAATATTTTATTCAGTTCTTTGCCTTCTTTGTCTTATAAGCTTATGTATAGGCAGGTAGTTGAGTCGGTTCTTAAACTCTGATGTTACTAATGGTACTAATTTTCTTGATTGGGTTATTATTCATTGTTGTTTGGTTCAACATTTCTTCGAGCTTAGCATTGGCTATATTCATCTCAATTCATGGGCATTGTTTTTCTGATTATGGTTTTCCTCACTTCACTAATTGTCATTTCTTTGTCTCTTATTTTTATAAGAGAAACCTTCCATACTTACAATTATTCTGTAATTGTATTATCTTTCTTCTCCATTTACCCTCGACATCTTTGTGTCGAAATATTATATCTTTTTCATCATAATTAATTCATTTTTATTTTTGTCCCTGACATCCTTATGTCAAAAACATATTATCTTCCGTCGCTATGATTCATTTATTTAATGACAATCAGTGTCCTCATCTGTCTTTGTTGACAATGCTCTTTGTGGTCTATATAGCCAATGACTATGTCGATTTTCTTCCTTGTTGTAATCCTATTTTGAATATAATTTTCTATAAGTAACCAATCAAAAATTGTTATCTTCTTTCATCTCTGCTACTCCTGCCTTACACATTTGTTGACAAAGGCTATTTGGTTCTTTCTTTGTATGGCTTCAATTTATTTTTGCGGTATCTTCCTACCAACTTGCCATTTGTATTCTGTAGCTCATACGTGTGGTCACCCAGCTGTTTTGTTATGACCAGTGGTTCCATCTTTCTCCCTGCGTAGTCATCATGGTGTCGATGTCAATTGTAAGTTGCCGAGATTTTGTTGTTTGTCATCCAGCCAGTTGGGACGAACTTAGTTGTTGTAATTTTCCTGAGTGTTGGTGGTGGTTGTTTCTGTATTTTGTGCAGCATCTGCCCTATTTGGCACATCTTCTTCTACTTCCTGCTGTCTTGTGTTGTCAGTGTACCATTGGTCTCTGCCCCTTTGGCGTGAACCTCTGTCATATGACGGTCTGTAGTTGTTCAAGTGTTCCCTACTGAATCGTATGTGATTCACTTGATGGGCATGGTCTCCTGGTCTTCCACGATCATATGTATATGTTTGGTGTCTCGTTTCACCCCTCGGTATCGTGTCGTGGTACCGCTGTCTTGTGTTCTCCATCCTCTCGCCATGATTATGTGGTTGTGGGAAATGGTGTGCCCCTCTCCCCCTTTCATGGGTACTCCTAGTATTTGTATGTTCTCCTTCGTTCTGGTTGTTCGTAGCCGTGTTTCGGTTTAGGATGGGTGAGTTTGGGTGACCGTTCCTATGTCTATGCTCATTAGGCCGACCATTTTGTGTTTCGAAGGCTGTCAGCAGTTCTATCATATCTGCAAAATCTACTGGCCTCGCAACAATTAATCCTGTTCTCACTGTGTCTGGGAAATGTCTTGTTATGCTGGCAATTAGTTCTGCCTCCGACAAATTGGGGTCTAATAGCTTTCCTTTGTTGGCTACTTTCATAAAATAGTCGACTAATGACAACCCTTTGGCTGGATCGTATCTACCTGTCGCTAGCTCTACCCTAGTTTGGTTTTGTTTAGCTGGGCCCCAATACCTTGATAGGAACAAATTTCTGAATGAGCTATAAGACTCATGACCAGCTAGTGTTAACCTAAGCCATTCTAATGCCTTGTTTTTTAAGCTTTTCTTAACTATCATCATCCTAAGCTCGTTTGGTATCCTTTTCACTTTAAAGTATTCTTCCATCTCTTTAACAAAGAGTTTTGGATCGTCTCCCTTCTCCTCGTCAAATGTAGGTGGTGTGATTTCATGTAATATGCTGTTGGTGTAACATGTGTTATGTGTTGTGTCATTGTTTGGTTGTGAACCTCTTTCTCTGTATGGTGAGTCAACATTTTGTACATTACTCAAATAACTCTCATCTTGTACATTACTTACATCTAAATCATCTTGTCTTTGTAATGCCTTCACAACATCATTTACATTAGCCAAATTTTCTTTCCCTTTTTTTATTTCTTCACAAATTGATTTTAAATCATTCTTTATTTCTAAGTGGCTTTGTTTCATATCATTTATAGCATCCTGTTGTGAAAGCATTACATCATTCATTGTCTTAATTTTAGGAATTACAATTTGTTCTACAGTTTCATTAATAATGTCTTTCTTTACTACCACAATCTCTTTCCTTAATTCCTCAGTTATTTCTGCTTTTACATTTGTAATCTTACAGTCTACACTTGTATTACATTCTGTTATTTCATCCCTACATCTAGCAATTTCTTCTTCTAACACAATTTTATTCTCCCTCATCTCTGATTCTATTTTTCCCATCCTATCTCCTACAATTTCTATCCTAGCTTCTAAGGCTTCCTTTGTTTCATTTAAGTTTTTATGTACTAATTTTAAATTAGTTTCCATTACTTTCATATTTTCTTTACACTCCTGTCTTCCTAATTCTATTTTCTGTTCTAGGTTCTGTCTACCTAATTCCATTTGCTGTTCTAAGTTCTGTCTACCTAATTCCATTTTCTGTTCTAAGTTCTGTCTACCTAATTCCATTTTCTGTTCTAAGTCTTTTCTCACTTCCTCCATTTTCTGTTCTATTTCTTTTTTATTCTGTTCCAGTTTCTGACCTAAACTTTGTTCTATATCCTGTTTCAATTTTATGTTATTTTGTTTCATTTTCTGACCTAATTCTACTTTGTTTTGTTCCAGTTTTTGTTCTAGTCTTTCAAACATATCATCATTAACCTTTGATCTTTGCTTATTTCCGCCGGTTCCTCACTCTCTAATCCTATCTGGTAACTAGGCCTATCTGCCCCTTCCCCCACTCCTGTTTCTATCTCTTTTCGCGACATTTCAATTCCTTTATCTAATTCACTTAATGTTGAAAGTCCTGTTGTTTTGCCGTTTCTCAATAACATGGAAATCAAATGTACGTAAAAAAAAAATAAAAAGTTTTGATCCTACTTTCTTTTCTGCTGGTTCTTCGTCCGGTTATTTACGTCTCCTGGGTAGTTGGCTTCGCTAGATGATCTCCGGTGTTTTTCCCACGTTGATTCTCCGTGTATCGATGTTTTGTTGATATCAGACGATGGTCTAATGGCGTCTTTCTCCTGCACGATGAGATAGCGTCCTTTTGATATTAGCACTTTATTCTCGTAATTTTGCATTCCATTCTAAATTCGCGCTCCACGTTGGGCAGGCCATTTGTGGCGGGGTTATATTAAAAGATTCTTTACACATATATTAGCGTGAATTTATCAGCAAATGGAGCACTGTTTTTGCTAAAAGGTGGAAAGTTTGTTAGAGCAGACGCCACTTTTATCTTCAGGGGAGGTGGTCGTAGAATGGAATGCATAAACCAACGTACTTTTATTAGAAACACATTTATTCATTATGTACACTTTTAACAAACATTTTAGCTAGTTAATAACTTAAAATTGGATAGCGTCCATGCTGGCTAGAAGTTTGGATGTAATTCACATATTCACACGCCATTAACAATTATACGTCCTTACACTTTGAAGTCACAGACGCTAATAATAAACTAGTCCCTAGCGTCCTATGACGCAACACCGCCATTCTTGTGTATTCATCCGCGCAACAGTTCTCATTGGTTGTATTTTTATTTTTCAAAGTGACGAGAAGACATTGTCTATTTTGAGTATTATCAAAAGAAATAAGTCCCTGATACACCCAAATTAAAAGAATTAAAAATTTACACACTCTTACAAAAATATTTACATGAACAATTTTCTATTAATCAATATTCTGTCTCAGCTCTTTGGAGTTTCTTTTCCAGTACTGCAGTAAGTATCCTCTTTCTTGCAAGTTTGAAAACAGTCTTGTAATAATCAATTTAAACAAAAAAGATGAGTCGATTAATAACACTACACAACGCTTATTTATAATTTACCAGAACATGTTTTGGAGGCTTGACTTTCCTCTGTTATCAACTGGTTCTCCCTGGTGTGGACAGTGATGTTTCCTCTGAGGAAGTGAGTGGCAACTACTGATAAACAGTTGGAAAAATCAGCAGTTGCCACTCACTTTTGGACAAAAAAATCACTACATAAAGCCAGAACCGAAACTCTTCAAACAAGTAACAGTTAAACAAGAGCTGACCACGTGGGAACTAATCTTCATTTTGAAAAATAGATACAGAGTATTCAATTTCGACATCCCTCAGAAGGATATCTTCAGCAAGTTCCTTGAACCACCACCAGAGGAGACCTCAGAGAAAACATCACCATCCACACCAGGGAGAACCAGTCGATAATGGAGGAAAGTTAGCCTCTGAAACACGTTCCGGGAAATTATAAGTGTTGTGTAGTGTGACCACTTCCGTAGCACAGTTGGTAGCACACTTGCCAACAGACCCAGCGCAGAGGACCCAGGTCAATCCCCGGTACCAGCATGGGGATTTTTCCCTCACTAGGAGATATGGCACGGGGTACACTCAGCCTCGTTAGGTCCTGGGGGGGCCAATTGAGAAGCTACTTGAATAAAGAAGTAGCGACCCCAGGTTGCAAAGGCCACATAACTGGCCAGGAGGGATCAGAGCACTGACCACGTCCTACCTTCCAGTACTGCACACCACTCATGATGCCTGTAGTGGATAGAAGTGGGGGGCGCAGCAGCCGGGTGGTAAGCCTTGGCCCATGAAGGGCTGTTGCACTAGAGGTGGTTATTATTGTTGTGTAGTGTTACTAATTGACTCACCTTTTTGGTTTAAATTGCAGTAAGTCTTTGTATTAATGGTCGTCCCTTCAGGTATAATATCACCAAAAGTATCTCCTTCAAGTTCCAGAAAAACAGATGCAATAGCTTTTCTCTTGATGTTTTTGGGAACTAGGGAAGATGAATGATGCCATTGTTTTTAGTATTCTGGTATGTAGTGACACACTACGATAGTTTCACCAGCTTCTGATGCATATTCACAGTAGTATCGTACATTTTACACAGACTGCAGGTGATGGGAGCTCATGACACCCTCTCCATCACAACAATTTAGTGCATCTGAACAAAATGGTTCACAAACAGACAGGACCAAACAAACTTGCTATTACAATCCACCTTGCCTGTCAAGTACTTTACCCCACATTAAGAGCCCTTGTAATCTTACTTTGTGAATGGCCGTCACTCCGCAGTGGCTATAGCAGAGATCCACTGTTCAAATCGTAGCTATCACACTGTATTTTTCACTTGTGATTTGTACATTAAATAATCATGTTGCTTCAGTTGCCAAATTACTACCACAATTGTGTGCTCCTGCAACTTCAGAGTTTGTAATTGTAACAGTTTTCAAGATGTTGGCTGATTATTGTCGTAGCTATGAGGATATGTACACTATCTCTGGGCGTGGTACAGAATAAAGGCAATCACTAAACTCCTTACAAATACACACACTTATTTCATTCTGTCTTATTTTATTTGTATCATTACAGATAATGCCCTCCAAGGAACCCTGCACTTATATTCTTGTTTAACAACAAGATTCATGCATCCGAGGTAATTTGTTGTCCATTCCCTTAAGACGTTGCATATGAGCACATCTATCCACTATAACTCATTAAAGAAATATTTAAAATATTTAATGTGTTTTTTTCATGACACTTGATACCTGGCATCTGTATCATTCAGAAATTTAAATTGTTTAATATTTGATTTATCGCAACACTTCCAAGAAATGGCATCCAACCATTTTAAAAGTTTATTGTAAGAGAGAACTGAAAAATTATTTCTTTGCTGCTCAGATATCACTAAGATTTGTCTCAGTCAACAATACTTCATGACATTATTAATTACATCATGTTATTACATTCAATATTTAACCTTACAATTACCTCAGACATACCAAGAAATTTATATAGATCTAAATTATTGATTTTTAACACAAAAAGAACTATCAATTACACAAATTTAGCCTAAATATTGAAAATCACAACCAAAAACACTCTACAAATTTACAATGTAACAATTAACAAAAGAATATCACAGGACTGGAGTTAAGTTAATGTTGGCTTCGGGCACATAATACTGCTTCACAATTCCACGGTGAAAACCTCTGTTAAGTTCTCTTCCATAACCTCACTTCTATGGGGTTGTGCAGCAATTTGATTATATGTATGTAAGGTAACCTACCTGATTATCACACACTGGTTCTCACTGTCTATTGACAAGTTCCTGTACATCTCATCTGCCAAACCATAAATATGTGGTGGGTTTTCATAAGGTGCCTGGAAACACAACAAACATATACATACGTCACTATATGGGTAAACAAATCAGTAAATCTACTTTAAAGCAATTGGTGACCATAACCATAACAAGCATTATTACAGGATTACCACATGGAATAGAAATATGGGAAGAGTTAATTTTTAATTTGAAAACTTGAGACTCTTGTGTACATAGTGTGATGTTGGCCACTGCTCGGCGACAAAGCCAGTAACATTGGAGCAGTCAGAACAAAGCCTATTTCTAGATAGTGCAACAAGACATGTATTTTACTCAACATTTTGGTGACTATTGAGTCACTTTTGTACCTTCACCTTCACTTAGGTTGTTTTAAAAACAGGAAACGTTTTCAAGGCTGTTCAGTCCCTTCATCAGTCGTTGGGTGATTGACGCTATCTTCTTGTTCCCCCTCTCTGCTACTATCGTCCTGCTGCCATCTGGTGTTAGGGGCGAAGAGCTTTAACACTTAATTTAAAGCTGGGATTTCAAAGTTAATCACCTTATTGTTGTTTAACAATGGCAGCAGGATAATAGTAGCAGAAAGGGGGAACAAGAAGAGAGCATCAGATGAAAACGTTTCCTGTTTTTAAAACAATTTAAGTGAAGGTGAGTGTAAAAAGTGACTCAAAATGACCTCAAACATGAAGATATTCATTTTGGTGGTAATTCACCTGAGCTGTATAAGCAAGTTAGGGACTTGTGGCCAACTGGGCACAACTCTACAGTGAGCAGTATTTGTTGTTGTTGTTAGCCAATGCTGGATTTCTGACAATGAAATTAATCCTCTTGCTCTCCAATATTTTTCACTGATGGATGGGCAGGGTGCTAGAAGTGGCTGGGCATATTTGAAGGTGATCTCGATCTATTTCCTCTTGCAGATCACATAGAGGACAGAGTGGTGAAGAATATATCCCAATTCTGTTTAAATGTTTTGCCAGACAATCATGTCCTGTAATCAACCTGAAGGTTGCAACTGCTGTTTTTCGAGGATACCCAGGAATTACTGTTTGAATGTTTGGTAGTTCCCATCTTTTATTTTTTGATTTTTCATAGTAATATTTTGCAATAACTTTTTTGAATTCAGAGTTGACTAATCTTTTAGCTGCATAAAATGGTAGATTAACTATTGATTTCTGCACATTGCCGGTACCCTTTTTTGCAAGAAAATCAGCTTTCTCATTACCACTCAGTCCACAGCGAGCTGGTATCCATCGGAAGACTTGGTGTTTTTGAAGTGCTGTTAGATGGGTAAGGATTTTCCAACATTCTATAATTGTTTGGTTTTTTGGTGACAACTTGGAAGTAATTGCTATAATTGCTACCCTGGAATCTGAGAGAATAACTGCTTGCTGAAAATGTGAAATTCTGTACAAAAGATTTTGTAGGGCCATTCAAATTGCTTCAATTTCTCCATCAAAGTTTGTAGTTCCATAACTTAAAGATTTGTAATAGGAAAAGAGGTGACATGTGACTCCAGCACCTGCTCCATCTTGGTTTGATATTAATGATCCATCAGTATAAATATGGAGCCATTCATGTTCTGGAAATCTAGTATGGATTGTCTCTAATGCCAATAATTTTAGAACACTAGTTGGAGTATCACTTTTCTTAACTTCTTCTGTCAGGTGTAAATAATATGTGACGTCTAATGTTTGTGTCGGATTGACTTTAGATATGAAGTTTTCCTTTGAATTAGGAAGTTATACATTCTTCTTGATGTCTTGAATTTTGGAAAGAAAGCTCTCCTGAGTCTTTAGTGTATGTGTGAAATTTCTCTTGTGCCATGTATTGAATGGGAGTCTGATCAACTTTTCGTGTTGAATAAGAGCCGATTTTTCTATTTCATATTCAATGGGATATTGGTTGGTTAGTATTTCCATAGCTGCTATTGTAGTGGTTTTGATAGCACCTGTAATTAATCTCAGACTTTGGTTTTGAAAGATTTGAATCTTTTTTATGTTTGCTGTTACAAGAACTTTGCTGCAGTAAGTAAATAATGGCTTTATATACACATTGTATGTCGTGTTAAGAGTTGCTCTGGAACATCCCCACTTCATTCCTGTTAGACGTTTTAACAGTGAAAGGCGCCTCTCTGCTCTTTGTATTACATTTTCTATTTGTTTGGTCCATGTAAGTTTGGTATCAACTGTAACTCCTAAATACTTTGCTTCCTTTGTTTCGGGTAATTGTTGACCCTCAAAATTTAGTTTTATTTTTAGTGGCTTTTTTCTTAGTGAAAAGATTTGGTAGTTTGATTTTGTTGTATTAACAGTCATTAAATTTTCTTTGGTCCACCTTTGTAATTTGGTTAAGGATTGTGGCATGGTTTTTTCTAGTTCTGTACTTTTGCTTTTTGGTTTTGAAGTCCACATTACTAAGTCACCAGCAAATAGTGGCGAGCAGTATTTGTGTCAAGCTTACAATAAAAGCTCACAACAAACTGTAAATTGTGTTAACAGAGAACTGTGTTTTGTCATTCACTTTTGTAACAGAAATAAAGTGACAGTAAAGGTAACCAGACTTGTTATTTGTCATAGAATATTTAATGTAACAAAATATTCACACTATTCAATATGTATATATTTAAAAACCAATAATGAAGATCTTTTGCAATGGGACAGATTTTACATAACATACCCTCAACTGGAATTAAAGCAACAATTGGTAACAAACAATTGCAAGGCAAATTAAAACATTTAACAGTTAAATGTTTGCATAAAGTTTTATCATTTGTAAATGTTACAAATATCTACTTTTTATTTTTTATACTAATAATACACTGTATATTGATGACTAAATAAACAAACACACATGTTTATCAACTTGGGCTGCTCCTGGTCATTCTTTTCAATTCTTTAACATGCAGTTAATGACAAGTTAATTATTTTCCACTCCTATCAATAATTCCTCACCTCCAATTCTTTCCTACTTCAATCTTCTGACTATAATCATCATTTTATTATTAGCAACTAAAATCACTGTATTTCTAGTGATAACTGCAACACTCATTCTCCCTGTTCCCCACACTTCTCCTCTGTCCAATCCCGTCACTCTCTTCTTCCCTTGCAATGAGTAGTCTTGTCCTTGCAGGTGAAGCAAACCCAATTTTCACAAGTACAATAACCAGCACAAATAAACTACACCATTGTAAAAAACAATGATAAGCAATTAAGATTCATATACATAAAGAGAAAACTGCTTCTCTTAAATTCAATTAATAATTTGGACTTCAAAATCCTTATAAAATTTTAATATTTAATATATTGGTTGGTGAGAATGTTGCAGCAAATTTTGAGCTATTGTTATTGATTCAGTTGGATAGAGTAAATATGCTACGCCAGCCACAAGACTGCCAGATGTCTTGGCTGTGTGTATTCAGAATTGAATCCCCTTCTGGAGATCTTTCAGCAACTGTATAAAGGCATTTCAATAGTAATAATGTAGCAAGTTAACCCCTCTACTGATATTTTACCTTTTTTCAGATTTAACAATTCTACCTTTATCACATAAACAGTTTCATTCATATATGACAATTCCATACCCTTTCCATGGTACTATGGGAAACAACTGAACATACACAAGGATTTAAAAGAATGATTTGAATAATTAACAATGAATATTTGGAAAATAACTCAAGCCAGATACTGGACTTAGATAGCAAGTATGATAGTTAAGCAACCTTTCATTTCCCAGTTATACTTTTCATACATGCGTACAGTCTGTTCACCAGCTCACGGTCTAAGGGGAATAAAGGGGAGAGCAGACATTGCACATGTTAGTGTAGCCAGAGTTCTGTAAACTTTCGCACAAACGTTGCTCTGCTGATCATGTTGCCAACTTACCTCTAATATTACTCACGCTATGTTTACTCGCTAATTTCAGTTGTAAAATCATACTTGTCACTAGTTTTATGTTGAAAATAATGGTACAACTAATGTGGAAGCAGATAATCCCCTGCCTAGGAGTGTTGTGAAGTCTATTGCAGAACAAAGGGGTTCAGAGTGACAGTTCTAAGTGATCTTTACAGGATGATTGAAACAAATAAACCTAAAGAGACATTTGTGGTTTTATTTGGCCACATTGTCCCCATAAATGTGTGATCTCAATGCCATAGAACTAGCTTGGGACACAGTAAAATAAATAATTAGAGAAATGCAACCAGCGACTGTTACAGGACATAACGCCTGAGGATGAAACAGACTGGCAGTGTTTTTGAAACATATAGAAAAGGCAGAAAATGATCAGTGGAGAAAAAGATGGATAGTTGAAAACATTGTGTACGTTTTATAAGATAAACACACTCCATGAACTAAAACTTGGCAAAGCCATGAGGCGTAACTGCCCGGCTGTTTACATGAGCTTATCACACAAACACGTCAAGACAGGGTATATACACTCTGTTCAGATGCAATCATATCTTGAGGATAGCAACATCTTATAACAGCAGGTGCGAGAGATCATCTATTTGTTTTATCACTGACTATACGCCACGTTACTGTTATTTTGCTGTTCTAATGAACAAGATAACAAGTGATCGTAGCACTCAACAGCCAAGATCAATACACGTCATTGCTTTATCAAGTAGTAACATTTAAATTGTGCTATTTTCAGCAAGTTCTTTGTTTTATCTAGTGTGAATACACATTCCAAAGGTGGCACCATTATCGTAAACACAATTAGAAGCACTACTCCGGTCTCAGATATCACTCTTTATCTGCAATTGTTTACCGATGTACTGGCTGGCTGCATTCCTGCCATAAGACCATCAGCTGGTGAACAAACTGTATATGCAGATGCACATGCTTGTCTAAAAATGCTTTTTCTAGATCCAAAAAGACTCAAAACATTGTATTAGTTTTCAATTCAAGATTAAGCAACACTATACTTACAGCTCCTTGGTAAATTTCTATTTCCTTCTCTCCAAAATAAGGCATTTGTTTGAAAGGATTGACAGAGATTAGAACAGGACCTATACATGTCTGAACCAGCATTAAGGAAATCTCCTTTACTTTACTCTTTTCATTTCATAAAACATAAGTACACTTGGGGCAGTGTGTGCCGACATGGAGTAACATCTACTTCCATAGTAATGTTATCACTCTGCAACTCTGCTATACAGCACAGTAAAGTGTATTTTATTCCCCTCAAATACATTACCACACAAGTAAATGTTGGAGAGCTGCATTATCCTACTCAACTAAATAGACCACAAATATATGCAGGTTAGAATTTACTCTCATGCCTTGTTTGGAGCCTCATCCCTTGCAAGAAACTGAAACATGTTCCCAAACAGTGCATTTACCAAAGCCACATTGTACACACTCTCACATGTTCCCTAGAGCTCTCCGATAGCACTCCTGCTGTACATAGCAAAAGGGATTCTTATATCTTTTACAGGTCATGAGTTGGATTTTTCAAGCTGAGGCAATGGTTGAATTAAAACATCACTGTGGGATTATGTTCCAAACCATTATAATTTAGGTTTAAGGTTTATTTATCACAGCACAGTTTACGATGAAATGATGTTGGTACAATAAAAGTAATGCAATACAATGTGCCAGTTTTTCATTATGGGTGTGGCAGCAATGGGATTCTCATCTTCAGGGTGTTAATGGGTTAACAGATATACAATGGCAATGATTAATATATTCTCAATAAATATTCACATTTCCACCAAAATTATCTTTATTATCATGAAATTATAATACAATAAATAACTTCACTCTTTACAAATATAACTACAGTAAGCTTCCAAACTATTTGGTTTAATGTAGTTAGATACCCTTCGTGATCCCTGGGTATGCTAAGCTCAATAAAGCAACTCTTGTAAATTATTATTTATTTATGCCAACAAACTTAGTGTTGGTGTTTTTAAACACACAAGCCGTGTGTGGGCAAAGTTTAAGAGGTAGAACTGGAACTTAAAAATTCAATGCCACAACTGGGATTTGAACAATTTGTCACAATAGCTCAGTGGTAGAGCGTCCGCCCGGCAAGCGGAAGGTCTGTGGTTCAAATCCCAGTTGTGGCATTGAATTTTTAAGTTCCAGTTCTACCTCTTAAACTCTTGTAAATATTATTTGGCATTCTAGGTAAGATCATACATGACAAATACTATTGTGTGATGCTTGACTGAATGTCTCTCGGCAATACAATCCACAACTTGTGATCCAAGTTGTCACAGTAGGTTAACGGTTAGAGCACCCGCCTGCTAGGCATAAGGTGTGTGGTTCAAATCCCAACTGTGGCATTGAATTGTTCAGTTTTGACTGTACCTCTCAAACATTGTTCCTCTGTTATCAATTGTAACTTTCTCTTGCGATCGTAATTGACCATGTTTTCCTCCTTCAAATAGCTCCGGTTTTGAGTTACAAAATACAACCTTGATATTTACATTACACAGGAAATCAACACATATTAGCTGGATACAACTTGACATGTAAAATATTAACATGAAATTTCTCATTAGTTCATTTGGACATATAATTCCTGTTACAATTACAATGCTCAATTATTCCTCTGGCAAATCACATGCCTTCTTGACTTAGTGTTCATAACCCTAGGGCCCAAACAAAAGTATACTACTGCTACGGTGCCTCTCCTATACACAGGATACCCTTATTGCCTGGCCACTGCAACCTCTGTCCACACCTCACGTCAGGGAGAAGTGCATGATGGGGCACCAGGGGTGACCATGTCAACAAAAGTATACTACTGCTAGAGTACCTCTCCTATACACAGGATACCCTTATTGCCTGACCACTGCATCCTCCATCCACACCTCACGTCAGGGAGAAGTGCACGATAAGGCACCAGGGGTGACCATGTCAACAAAAGTATACTACTGCTAGAGTACCTCTCCTATACACAGGATACCCTTATTGCCTGGCCACTGCAACCTCTGTCCACACCTCACGTCAGGGAGAAGTGCATGATGGGGCACCAGGGGTGACCATGTCAACAAAAGTATACTACTGCTAGAGTACCTCTCCTATACACAGGATACCCTTATTGCCTGGCCACTGCAACCTCTGTCCACACCTCACGTCAGGGAGAAGTGCATGATGGGGCACCAGGGGTGACCATGTCAACAAAAGTATACTACTGCTAGAGTGCCTAACCTATAAACAGGATACCCTTATTGCCTGGCCACTGCATCCTCCATCCACACCTCACGTCAGGGAGAAGTGCACGATGGGGCACCAGGGGTGACCATGTCAACAAAAGTATAGTACTGCTAGAGTACCTCTCCTATACACAGGATACCCTTATTGCCTGGCCACTGCAACCTCTGTCCACACCTCACGTCAGGGAGAAGTGCATGATGGGGCACCAGGGGTGACCATGTCAACAAAAGTATACTACTGCTAGAGTGACTAACCTATAAACAGGATACCCTTATTGCCCGGCCACTGCATCCTCCATCCACACCTCACGTCAGGGAGAAGTGCACGATGGGGCACCAGGGGTGACCATGTCAACAAAAGTATACTACTGCTAGAGTACCTCTCCTATAAACAGGATACCCTTATTGCCTGGCCACTGCATCCTCCATCCACACTTCACGTCAGGGAGAAGTGCACGATGGGGCACCAGGGGTGACCATGTCAACAAAAGTATACTACTGCTAGAGCACCTCTCCTATACGCAGGATACCCTTATTACCTGGCCACTGCATCCTCCATCCACACCTCACGTCAGGGAGAAGTGCACGATGGGGCACCAGGGGTGACCATGTCAACAAAAGTATACTACTGCTAGAGTACCTCTCCTATAAACAGGATACCCTTATTGCCTGGCCACTGCATCCTCCATCCACACCTCACGTCAGGGAGAGGTGCATGATGGGGCACCAGGGGTGACCATGTCAACAAAAGTATACTACTGCTAGAGTACCTCTCCTATACACAGGATACCCTTATTGCCTGGCCACTGCAACCTCTGTCCACACCTCACGTCAGGGAGAAGTGCATGATGGGGCACCAGGGGTGACCATGTCAACAAAAGTATACTACTGCTAGAGTACCTCTCCTATAAACAGGATACCCTTATTGCCTGGCCACTGCATCCTCCATCCACACCTCACGTCAGGGAGAAGTGCACGATGGGGCACCAGGGGTGACCATGTCAACAAAAGTATACTACTGCTAGAGTACCTCTCCTATACACAGGATACCCTTATTGCCTGGCCACTGCAACCTCTGTCCACACCTCACGTCAGGGAGAAGTGCATGATGGGGCACCAGGGGTGACCATGTCAACAAAAGTATACTACTGCTAGAGTGACTAACCTATAAACAGGATACCCTTATTGCCCGGCCACTGCATCCTCCATCCACACCTCACGTCAGGGAGAAGTGCACGATGGGGCACCAGGGGTGACCATGTCAACAAAAGTATACTACTGCTAGAGTACCTCTCCTATAAACAGGATACCCTTATTGCCTGGCCACTGCATCCTCCATCCACACTTCACGTCAGGGAGAAGTGCACGATGGGGCACCAGGGGTGACCATGTCAACAAAAGTATACTACTGCTAGAGCACCTCTCCTATACGCAGGATACCCTTATTACCTGGCCACTGCATCCTCCATCCACACCTCACGTCAGGGAGAAGTGCACGATGGGGCACCAGGGGTGACCATGTCAACAAAAGTATACTACTGCTAGAGTACCTCTCCTATAAACAGGATACCCTTATTGCCTGGCCACTGCATCCTCCATCCACACCTCACGTCAGGGAGAGGTGCATGATGGTTCACCAGGGGTGACCATGTCAACAAAAGTATACTACTGCTACGGTGCCCTTATTGCCTGGCAACTGCATCCTCCATCCACACCTCATGTCAGGGAGAAGTGCATGATGGGGCACCAGGGGTGACCATGTCAACAAAAGCATACTACTGCTACGGTGCCCTTATTGCCTGGCAACTGCATCCTCCATCCACACCTCATGTCAGGGAGAAGTGCATGATGGGGCACCAGGGGTGACCATGTCAACAAAAGTATACTACTGCTACGGTGCCCTTATTGCCTGGCAACTGCATCCTCCATCCACACCTCATGTCAGGGAGAAGTGCATGATGGGGCACCAGGGGTGACCATGTCAACAAAAGCATACTACTGCTACGGTGCCCTTATTGCCTGGCAACTGCATCCTCCATCCACACCTCATGTCAGGGAGAAGTGCATGATGGGGCACCAGGGGTGACCATGTCAACAAAAGTATACTACTGCTACGGTGCCCTTATTGCCTGGCAACTGCATCCTCCGTCCACACCTCATGTCAGGGAGAAGTGCATGATGGGGCACCAGGGGTGACCATGTCAACAAAAGCATACTACTGCTAAGGTGCATATCCTATAAACAGGATACCCTTATTGCCTGGCAACTGCATCCGCCATCCACACCTCATGTCAGGGAGAAGTGCATGATGGGGCACCAGGGGTGACCATGTCAACAAAAGCATACTACTGCTAAGGTGCATATCCTATAAACAGGATACCCTTATTGCCTGGCAACTGCATCCTCCATCCACACCTCATGTCAGGGAGAAGTGCATGATGGGGCACCAGGGGTGACCATGTCAACAAAAGTATACTACTGCTAGAGTACCTCTCCTATACACAGGATACCCTTATTACCTGGCCACTGCGTCCTCTGTGCACACCTCATGTCAGGGAGAAGTGCATGATGGGGCACCAGGGGTGACCATGTCAACAAAAGTATACTACTGCTAGAGTACCTCTCCTATACACAGGATACCCTTATTGCCTGGCCACTGCAACCTCTGTCCACACCTCACGTCAGGGAGAAGTGCATGATGGGGCACCAGGGGTGACCATGTCAACAAAAGTATACTACTGCTAGAGTACCTCTCCTATACACAGGATACCCTTATTGCCTGGCCACTGCATCCTCCGTCCACATCTCACATCAGGGAGAAGTGCACGGTGGGGCACCAGGGGTGACCATGTCAACAAAAGTATACTACTGCTAGAGTACCTCTCCTATACGCAGGATACCCTTATTGCCTGGCCACTGCATCCTCTGTGCACACCTCACGTCAGGGAGAAGTGCATGATGGAGCACCAGGGGTGACCATGTCAACAAAAGTATACTACTGCTAGAGTGCCTAACCTATACACAGGATACCCTTATTGCCTGGCCACTGCAACCTCTGTCCACACCTCACGTCAGGGAGAAGTGCATGATGGGGCACCAGGGGTGACCATGTCAACAAAAGTATACTACTGCTAGAGCACCTCTCCTATACGCAGGAACCCTTATTGCCTGGCCACTGCATCCTCTGTCCACACCTCACGTCAGGGAGAAGTGCACGATGGGGCACCAGGGGTGACCATGTCAACAAAAGAGAAGTATACAACAAACAAAACTCAGATGTATGTGTTGCAAGTTAAAGGATACAAAAATATAGTCGTCCATGTAACGCTTCTTCAGATTCTCTACTATGGCATCTTCTGAGATCTTGGGTAGCAGCACCATGTCATCCACTCCGGAGAGCTTCACATTGTGCGACTGCCAGTGGTACACCTGAAACAATATGCAGGGTCAAGTTTACAAGTGTTCACATCACTTTCTCCACCCATTCTAACAAACTATTATTAGCAAGGTTTATTTTCCTATCTATTTCAGATGCTGTTCCTACAAAACTCAATGTTTTGTTATCAACGTATCTTACACATATCATAGTTTAATGAAAATTATTAAGACTTATTTTTGACAAGATAAAAAATAACAAGAAATGTTCCATGTAAAGCAATGTGTTATAATTAGTATAATTTGAGTCAAATTAGAATATTTAACACACTCTCAAACAATTTGAAGTCTGTGTATATCTAATATATAGGAGTTAACACAGACATTCTCCTTCTAGACTCCTAACATTTACAACTAATCTCTTCAAGGAGATCCTTTTTATCAATTTATACCCAAATTGATTTTTACTTTCTCTACTACATATACTATGTAGAAGTATTGTATTCCACCTAAAACATTTGATATCACGGTTTCACCAGAAATACATGTTTTGAGGCCCCCTGAATACAAAAAAAAAAAGCATTTTTAGAAACAACTTTGTATATCAGTCTGTGAACAGCATAACTGAAGAATGAAAAGTCGCTTAGAAAGCAAAATTGATACTTATGCTTAATATCTTTAAAGGGTACGACACAAAGATTTTGAAGAAAATTGCTACATCCTAAACTGCCCTTTACATGGAAAATGTTTTGGAAATTTTCATTTTCTTGAAAATGGCTCAAACGATTTTGATTAAAGTGCCACATGCTTTATATATTTTTATAACAAATGAAATGTGTATTTTGAATTTTCTGGGTATAGCCCATGTGGTTGTGTTTACTCTTGATGACTTTTGAATAACTAGTAAACCGTAAGACATTGACCAAATCTTACTCCACAAAAAATGCAGATCTTGCTAAAATACACAATTTATGTCTAAATAAACTTTTTTGTAGAGTGAATCGTTCCAGAGATATTCCTTATTATTTGTGAGTTTTGGAATACTTAAAACTTTCGTAAAATGGCAGATCGTTATTCATTTTTTTTATATGTTAATCGTGCAAAGAGAATGGAATCTCAAAGCTTTAAAAGATTTGACTATCGCTCAAAGTCTACTGTATTCCCATATTCCCCTTGTACCTACAAGGAAATAAGCAATAAGATAATTTGTACAAATGTTTATCTCAACTAACACGAAGAAGATATAGGAATAAGAGTTTGTAAGAATGGTTAGTACAGGA
Organism: Tenodera sinensis; assembly: GCA_030765045.1. Taxonomy (NCBI): domain Eukaryota; kingdom Metazoa; phylum Arthropoda; class Insecta; order Mantodea; family Mantidae; genus Tenodera; species Tenodera sinensis. Next base: position 1,725,052 of record CM060966.1, read on the forward strand.
GTAGAGGAAGTCATGTGAGTGCAACACATCAGATATCTGTATTAACATGAAGATATAGGAATAAGAGTTTGTAAGAATGGTTAGTACAAGAGTAGAGAAAGTCATGTGAGTGTAACACATCAGATATCTGTATTAACATGAAGAAGATATAGGAATAAGAGTTTGTAAGAATGGTTAGTACAAGAGTAGAGAAAGTCATGTGAGTGCAACACATCAGATATCTGTATTAACATGAAGAAGATATAGGAATAAGAGTTTGTAAGAATGGTTAGTACAAGAGTAGAGAAAGTCATGTGAGTGTAACACATCAGATATCTGTATTAACATGAAGAAGATATAGGAATAAGAGTTTGTAAGAATGGTTAGTACAAGAGTAGAGAAAGTCATGTGAGTGTAACACATCAGATATCTGTATTAACATGAAGAAGATATAGGAATAAGAGTGTGTAAGAATGGTTAGTACAAGAGTAGAGAAAGTCATGTGAGTGCAACACATCAGATCTGTATTAACATGAAGAAGATATAGCAATAAGAGTATGTAAGTATGTTAGTACAAGAGTAGAGAAAGTCATGTGAGTGTAACACATCAGATATCTGTATTAACATGAAGAAGATATAGCAATAAGAGTATGTATGTTAGTACAAGAGTAGAGAAAGTCACGTGAGTGTAACACATCAGATATCTGTATTAACATGAAGAAGATATAGCAATAAGAGTTTGTAAGAATGGTTAGTACAAGAGTAGAGAATGTCATGTGAGTGTAACACATCAGATATCTGTATTAACATGAAGAAGATATAGTAATAAGAGTTTGTAAGAATGGTTAGTACAAGAGTAGAGAAAGTCATGTGAGTGTAACACATCAGATATCTGTATTAACATGAAGAAGATATAGGAATAAGAGTTTGTAAGAATGGTTAGTACAAGAGTAGAGAAAGTCATGTGAGTGCAACACATCAGATATCTGTATTAACATGAAGAAGATATAGCAATAAGAGTTTGTAAGAATGGTTAGTACAAGAGTAGAGAAAGTCATGTGAGTGTAACACATCAGATATCTGTATTAACATGAAGAAGATATAGCAATAAGAGTTTGTAAGAATGGTTAGTACAAGAGTAGAGAAAGTCATGTGAGTGTAACACATCAGATATCTGTATTAACATGAAGAAGATATAGTAATAAGAGTTTGTAAGAATGGTTAGTACAAGAGTAGAGAAAGTCATGTGAGTGTAACACATCAGATATCTGTATTAACATGAAGAAGATATAGTAATAAGAGTTTGTAAGAATGGTTAGTACAAGAGTAGAGAAAGTCATGTCAGTGCAACACATTAGATTTTTTCATCTGTTATCTATTTAATTTTGGACTGATGTGGTTGTACAAATCTTTGATACTATTTTGTATGCATTTCTTGTTTAGGGTACCTATAAGTCCAATTTAAAATAATTTTCTTTTGTTCTAATGTTATATTTGTGGATATTACTGTTTTTGTTTTGATTGTAACTTTGTAATGTGAGTTTACATTTGTATGTATGTATATATATAATGAAGGTGATGTTAAAATATTTAGTTTTTTAAATGCATTTCTACACGAATCTTTTTCTGTTCCTGCAATTAAATGTACTAATCTCTTTTGCAGCCTAAACAGCCTCGAACTGGGCCAGCATACTAAAGAATGGACTGAAGTTCCGCACACAAACCCTGTCAAAAATAAATAAAATGGCATTGAAACAGAATAAAAGTTACTCTAGTGTTCCCCATAATCGAAAAGATCCCCAATATTGCATCACAAAAAGATATTTATTCTCGACTTTGGTCACCTGTAGCAGAAGATTGTTTATGTTACGCCATGTTAGCTTAGCTTTGGTTAGGTTAGGTGTAGCTTAGTTTTTTAGGTTTGGGGATCAAATCGAGAAAGTTAAGAGACAAGGGGAGCGTAGAGGAGGAGAGAAGAGGTGAAGTGTACAGAAACTGCGTTTCAATGTTCTTTTTCGTGAGCGTTATCTCTAAAATGTTCGGTTTTTTGCGGAACTTTAGGGATTTTTGGGCGGTTTGAGGAATTTTTGGAAGCTAGAATGTTGGGTATGTATTTATACGTGCCTAATGGATATTTTGGGATAATTTGTTTTTTCGGTGGGGTTGGTCTGTGGGAATTTGCCCCAGTTGGGCTTATATCTGAACACTGCATGACTCATACATCACTGATGCAAAATGTAATATACAAAAATAAACAAAATAAAATAAAAACTTCATCGTTAATAAAATCCATTTACATACAACTTCACAGAAAAGCGGTGGAGGACAAATAATTATATTTAATAAGCTTCCAATTTTTTTGACAGTTTAAGGTTAGGGCTGTCGCACATTTCAATCACATTATTACTGCTTAGCTTGAAATTGTATATGACAATAAGCCATTCTCATTAAAAATACTCTGTAAAACATCTTCCTCCAGATAACAAGTACATTTTACTTCCTTGTATGCAAAGAAACAGGTATATAAAAAAAAAAATATGACGTTTGCAATAACATCTATTGATAACTTGTACTTTTCTTATCTACTGTATTGAAACAAGCTATAACTCGAATTTTACAATAAGATCACATATTATCAATCTTAAGTACTTATTAACTTACCATTTTTTTAAATTTCACTTTAATTGTTACTGCAAAATATGAGTCATACCATTTCCTGTTATGAGTATAAGAATACTAAGAACAAATAGGAAGCCTGAGGAAGCCTCTCCTATATCTTGTCACTGTCTTGTCTTGCCACCTAACCTCCAAGTAGTGATGAGTGAAATGCCACCTGTGAGACAATATCACTGTGATTGAAAAATCACGATCACAGCTACTTCACGTTAAGCATGGAGGAACTAATAACAGTAGGAGGGAATATCGCCTCTCAAATCTACAAGTCACCCCAACTCAGTTTTGTCCGTTGTTATCCGGTAACTGGCAAATGCGAGTTCTATAGACATATTTAAATTAGTTTACTACGAATATTTTATCTCTATAATGGAAAACTGAACTTTATTAAGGGGTAATTCAATAGAGACTAAACCAATATTTCTGAAACAAGAGAAGGTTACAAGAATTACTTCCAACAAACGTAGCCGACGTTCATGCAGAGATCTTTTTACAAGACTGAAGGTATTAAACCATACCGTGAATAGTATTAGTTGATCCGGCCACACGTTGGTATAGCTGAATTATTATATTTTAAATTATATTATAATAAAATATTCGATATGGTGAAACTAATGATTACTAATGACATTTATAAAAATGTCTGAGTCGATCTAAAAACTGAGGGTTAGACAATAGATAGTAAAGCTAAAATATATATATATATATATGATAACATTAAATGTAACGTTATGAGAACTTTTTACTGTAGCCTCACCGACTGTATTGTCGAGAACTTTTCTTTGCGAACAATTTAGAGTAAGTGGTAAATTATTATTTACAACTATTACTAGATTAATAGTAAGATTTTCTAGACGTGGAAAAATAGGCCTAAAACTAATAATATTCTGTTTAAGGTTGGATAAACACCTTTCATTACTATATTTTATGTGAAACTTCATATCAAAAGAAATATAAACAATTACGGAAAATATTTAACGATATTGTAAACGAAATAAGAAAGTGTTTGGCAACATTAACAGATAAAGAAGAAGAAATGAAAGATGTTTATTTAGTTGTTACAGATGATTGAGTTTTAAAAAACCAATATATACTAAGAGAGATATATTTTAGAGGTAAACATAAAGGAATTAGTATAGTTAGTGTGGCAGTAATTTTAGGTCACACCCCGAATACACCATTTTCTGTTATATTTAATTTTATAATATAATGTTTTAAGAATTGTTAAAGAATGAATGTTAAATTATATATGTGTTAGGTAAAACAGCTCTCATTTATACTTAAGTATGTTATGGATGAACAGCATGGCAATGTCCGGATATTACAGCTTCTGTGGTTCAAAGAAATGATGAACCCGGACTGTTACAAAAATTTTCACTTAACGACGAAAAACAACTGTTAGCAACAGGGATTAAAGTATAGAGAAGAATTAATATGGTTAAAGAATTCATGTAATAAGAGAACGAGAGCTTTTCTACCTAATTTAGTTAAAGAAGATCAATCAATGCACAGAATCGTTATTAATAAAATGTTGAAGAGAATAAAAATGATCTACCAAACGAAGCAGTATCATTTCCAATCGACTTCCCTGCACCCACAAGTCTCATCGGATAATAGCTGACTAAGCCGAGCCGAGCGAAGAAGAAGGTGGGAGAGAAAGATTTAATGCGACCGCTGCATTAGGTAAGCTGAAACTTTTACTAAAATTCCAAAACAACTAATACAGGTTAACTGAAGTGTTCAAGTGTTTATATAAGCAAGACAATCACAACCTTAAAAATGCTTACAATGAGTTTGTCGGAGCAAATATGAATTTTGATAAATCTGAAAAACTGTGTAATATGTTCTGAAAACTTAAGTTTGGATTTATTAGCATTGATATAAGAAAAACACCTAATGATGGGAAGTACAGAGATAAAATAACGTAAACGCAAACGTCAACTGTAATTGCACTTGTTAGGAATGTTGGGTTACAAGATTATGATAATGAAGTTCTTATACCATAACCACAAGGTATTACAGACTGCAATACTATTGATATAGGAAAAAAATTAGAAAGATACGTAAATGAAAAAGCTGGTAAACCAATTTTCGAAATTAGCGCTTGTCGAGGAATAGATATTCTTACGCCATCTGTTGGTGTTGTGTTAAAAATGTAGATTGAGTTGCGCTCAGTAGGGATATATAACACCATTTTTAGTAACCTGGGAAAGAAATTAATGTAGATGAATGTTGTATAAATAAATGTGTGTGAGTAGAAGTTTTACTGCGTCGATTCCTGTTTGTTTCATTTCCGTTCTCACATTTGAAATTCTAGTTGCTTCAGGCGTCAATTTGGTTACGTCTTTCACAGCCAGAGTGCCATAACTGTGAAAGAAAAGGTTAAACACATATTATACAATAGTATTTTCACCACTTTGGTAACACGAGTGTCAGAGCATCATTTCACTGCAGTAATAAGGTAATGGGAGAATTACTACCGAGTACCACGTGACAAATGGAAGTAAAATATTTATGCTCACTTTTAAATGTTTTGTAAGTTGAATTTTGATATTTATTCATCTCATGTATTACTTGAAAGTATCAAATAAGTGATAATATATACAATGTAGTAGGGAACTAGTTCCAATCGCGCTTCACCATTTTACTGGCGTTGAAAGTTGCGAATGTTGACATCCGTATCCACTTTAAGGCCGGAGTGTGTAGTAACAGAACTGGTGGAACCAAGTTATAGATTGGAAACTCAAAAATAACGGAGATGATATAACATATAACGGACTTGATGGTTTGTTCACCTTACTTACTAAAAAGAATATTCCAGATGGTATAGTTAAAGATGATGGTTATGAAATCCATCAACTGGAACGTCATTAATTACGTATATTAAACTAATGCGAGAAGACCTAGGTCTAATTAACCTAAAAAAAGATAAAAAGAAAAGAAAAAGAATACCCAAAAATTAATAATAATAATAATAATAATAATAATAATAATAATAATAATAATAATAATAATAATAATAATAATAATAATAATAATAATAATAATAATAATAATAATAATAATAATAATAATAATAATAATAATAATAATAATAATAATAATAATAATAATAATAATAATAATAATAATAATAATAATAATAATAATAATAATAATAATAATAATAATAATAATAGGCGATATAAATATTAATATTCTTCAACATTCACACAGTAAGGCTAAACTAATGGATATTCTAAATGAACGTAACCTCAAACCTACTAATAAATGCAGTTCTGGAATTGATAACATCATGAATAACATGTATAGTGCTAGGGTGATAAACTCTTGTATATCTGACCATAAAGCCCAGCAAGTCTCATTAATAATGGCTAAATACTCTCAAATAATTCATCAAAATATCACACATTCTACACTATTTCATTCATTTAACAAAAAAAACTTAAAAGATCTAAATGGTGCAAATTGGGACAGAGTGTATTGTGAGCAGGACCCAATTAAGTGTATTATATAATATTCTAAACTAGTATGTAAATATATATGCTGTCTACAAAAATGAATAACTTCAACTGGATAACTCCTGATATAAAGAAACTGTGTATTTAAATTGAGCTAGATACTCAAATGTTAAATACAGAAAGTCAGCATCTAAGAAGATTACACTTAATAAATTAAAATATTTATATGATCAGACTGTAGTAAAAGCTAAACAGAACTTCATTAGTAGTAAGATACTTGAATCTGATAATATGAGTAAAAGTTGCTGACAAATTATTAATGGTTTCTGTAAACGTAGAACTCCTCTATTGAACTGAACATTAACAACTCAAGTTTTATTACCAAGCAAGACGAAGTTGCCGAAGCTTTTAATAAGCATTTTGTGTCATTAGGCAGTAACATCACTGCAAACACCAATATAAATGAATTCACTAAATTTTAAAATTACGCCATACCTTTACCCCACACATAACACTGAGATTGTAAATATAATTAATAAATCAAAATCTAAAAACTGTATAGGTGTCGATGGAATTCCAATGTCAGTTCTAAAAACTTGTAGTGTTGAAATTGCTGATTCATTAGTTGACATAATCAACTCCTCCTTAGCAACTGGAATATTCCCTGATAACTTAAAAGTAGCTGTAGTAGTACCCATACATAAAACAGGAGACAAAGCCAATATTAACAATTTTCGGCCAATATCTATCCTTCCTGCAATTTCCAAAATATTTCAAAGAATTCTCAATAACAGAATAATTAAGTATCTAGAAAGCACAATCTAATGCCAAAATGGATTTGTAAAAAATTAATCTTCCATAACTACAATCGTTAATTGCATCGAAAAGACAGTAAGGTGTATTGACTCAAGCAGTGTTCTTTTGGATTTAACTAAAGCTTTCGACTGTGATGAAAAAACTAGCTTAATGAATAAATTAGAAATGCTTGGTATCAGGGGCTTAGGTTATAATATCACAAGGTCATGTATGACTAATAGGAGACAAATTGTAAAATTAAAAAATCTGTATCAATATCCAGCTCGGAAAATATAACACATGGAGTTCCTCAGGGTTCCATTCTCGGCCCCCTATTGTTTGTGCTATATATGCATCACATAGATAACTGTGCTTCTGATGGGATAAGGATTGTTCAGATGATATAACCATCACTGTAAGTGATACTGACATACTAACGCTAGAAACCCGTTTAAATGATATTATGCCCGCCTCAGTAGCGTGATGCCTCACGTTCAAGAGGTCGCGAGTTCGAATCTCGCTTAGGGTAAGTTATCCGGGTAAGGTTTTTCCGAGGTTTTCCCTACCCTGAGAAGACGAATGTCGGGTAACTTGAAAGCTCCATGGACCTCGGGCTCATTTGAGCATCATTTCATTCATTCGTCCGATATGACACAATGTTGGAGGACGTTAATTAAAAAAAATAAATAAATGATATTATTAGTAACATTGTTCAATACTTCCGTAATTTAAATTTAAGTGTTAACCCAAATAAATGTGAAATGATAAACTTTGGATTCAAAATTATAAATCATCCACTACAATTAAAAATTGGTACAGAGATAGTAAAAAGTGTGGACGAAACACAGTTGCTAGGGTTTGTTTTAGACAATAAGCTCACTTATAACTCACAAACTGACAAGATAGTAGCTAATGTTAGTAAAAATCTATATGTCCTGAGATGCCTAAGAAACTCTATTCTTATTTCTACTGTTAAAACTATTTACTTTGGACTTATCCACTCGTTTTTGTCATATGGAATTGAATTCTGGGGAAATACTTCTAAACACAATTTTCAAAGAATGTTTGTATTACAAAAAAGGCTATTAGGTATTTAGGTGGTCTAAGGTATAACGAATCATGTAAAAGCACTTTTATTCTGCTGAAAATCCTTACATTACCAAGCTTGTTCATCTATAGAACCATTTTATATTTAGTTCAACTTAAATTCCCAATGAAAAACATGTCAGATGTTCACACATATAATACCAGGAATAATCAATTACTAAATCTCCCCAGAACCAAATTACATTTATCAGAGAGGTTCCCTAGTTATATGGGAGCAAAGTTTTATAATGCTTTGCCTGAACATCTAAAATCATGAAAATTATAATACCTTTAAAAATAGGATAAAAAATTATTTACTAACCAAAACGTTTTACAACGTAAACTTATAGATCTTTTCTATGACGTGTTTGATTATACTAGTTGTACTTTTAACTTATTATCTGCTTATATTGTAATCACTAAATTCTTTTCCATTTATGTATCTTATGACATGGGCCCTTATAGGGTAGCTTTTTATATCATGTTATGCATTGACTCATGACATGGTTCAATTGTGTATTCCACTGTATTGAACTGAATAAATTAAATTAATTACCTACCTACTTAAGGTATTCATCAGCAAAACCTTCAAATGGAAAATAAAACCTCTGTCGATCAAGTACATACTTTATAGTGAAAAGCTATTTATACACAATAAGATAATTGTTGTATATTCTGTAATGAGTTTGTAAAATTATTGACGAAGCCATACCCATATATGTAGGTATTTCTGATATGGTCTATATCAGTGGTACCCACAAAGGTAATTTTACATTCTAGCCTGTACCCCTACAGTTATCCTTTTCTAGCAAAATTTGAAAACCAAATTGAAGGTAATTTCCAAGTTTTTTTCAAGGGAAAACATTCCTTTTTCAGTGACACACACAAACTTATAAACTATATTGTGAAAGAGGTAAACGTGGTTCATGAAACAACATAAGACACGCATATACGCATGTAAGTCAACACTCCGCAGCTCTGCTGTGATTGGCTGTAGTATTCATCGCTCTGAATGGTTGTTTGAATCGTGGGGTAAATTCGTCACATCATTTGTTTTCCCAAGATTGGATTTGGCATGTTGACTAATAATATTTATATGTGGGATTGCAATTTAAAAATAACTCCAGAATACATTCTCTTTAATGAAATTCTGTATCACACCCCATTTACATATGTAGGTTAAATGATAAGAGGGTGCACAGGCTGCCTCTGAATTTGAGATCCCTCTTTCATGACAAATGAGTAGTTCTGAAAAATACTGTAAGTAACAGAACTACGCAAATTATTAAAAAGGTTTTATTAGAACAAAACATGGTATATAACCCTTATACAAACAATATTCTTGGTAAGGATCACTTATTCTTTTAATTTATAAGATGTGACCTACACGACGTTTCCTTTTTCTCAGACTTGTATAAAATAGAAGTTGAACATTTGTTCCTCAATCTGCCGTTGCTGAAAACTGGGCTGCTCGAAAAGATACCGATAATGCGAATATAATTTTTAATTGAACTGATACTCAATTTATTACTGGATTTACCTAGAACGTGTATTTAACTAAAAAATAATTTTGTGCTTAAATATACTATAGTACATACAAAAATTACTGAAGTAATACTCTTTTGGTACAAACCTCAGATTAGTCAGTATTAAAGTGTTACAAATAATGTATAAAAAAGCAGTTTTTCTTCTTTACCTGATTGCCCTCCCCATACACACCCTAGGATCAGATGTCCGTCAGGGAATACAGGAACCTATGTATGTACCGGACAGACTGAGGACCTGCAAGAATGAGAGTGAGGAAGAGGATGATATGTAATGTAGCTGGTGATGGAGCAACTGATGGAATGAGTGGCGGGGAAACCTGAGAACCCGGAGAAAACCAGCCCAGACATCCACCAATAGTAGGTACCACATGCGATTCCCTGGGATCGAACCCGAGCCGTCTAGGTTGTAGGTAAACGGTTTAACCGCTGCAGTTTTTTCTTAAAAAGGGAATATTCGAACCTGTGATCAGCTTCTACTTACCTCCGGTGCATGAGTGAGACTTCAGATGTAACATACAAGTGTTTTAGAACAATTCAAGGATGTTGTTTGAAAATCTAGGTGATTTCCAGGATGTTAAACACAATATTTATTGATTTTCCTAAAATAGTTTTAATGTTTTATAATATATTGAATAGTACAAAAAAGGACGATTATGCTATAATTAGTGTATAAAATGTGTTGCTCACAGCATACACACAAAAAGTATATGAGTTTGTAACTTGCTATTAAGATGGCCCGGCTTGGTTTATGGGCACCAATCCTCTAGTTGTGGCTGATAATACGAACATCTTTGATCAAGATATTTCTTCGTCTCATTTTCCTTGCAGAGAAACACTGCTTACATAAATAAATATATTGGAATGGAAGGTATGCACTCTGCGTGCATAACACCAGAAATCACAAATTTACATGTTTCCCATTTTTATTTTCAGTGAACTGTTCCAAACGATATTAGTTTAATTTTGGGGGAAGATCAGAGGAATTAATTTGTAATCCATCCTTGTCTATTCTTGTCTTTCTCAATTTCTGGAAAGTACTTTAAAAACTATATAACCTGAGATTTTTTAGCTCGAATTTGATTCTTTCCAAAAGTGCATCAGTAATAACTAACCTATACCGTAAGCAAAATGGAGTCTTGAGCATAGGTCACCTCCAATCTCTTTGGGTGAAATGTTTTTACATCATTTGTAATCATTCCAAGAACATGTTATACCTACTGCATATTTTAAGTTTTGTTATTTTCGCTATTTGTAATCATTCAGGAAACTATTATACTGAATGTATTAATATTTTAAATTTTATGTACCTACCTACTAAGAAATCTTGGCGTAGGTACCCTGTGGGTATCCGTACACCAGGTTGAATGTCCTATATGATCTACTGAATCAATCAATTGATTGATAGATAAATGAATAATATAATAAATAAAAATAAATACATTTTATTCAACTTCATTAGAGCCCTTCTTGAGTAAATAAAACATTTCGAAAATTTTTGCCTGTGAAGGTTAAGTTTGGTGTGAGTGATTTGCTTGAAAATCTTTCTGTCGAACTAACGTTAATGCGAAGTTTGGTAATTATCGTATTTTACATGTTTGTTGGTGTTGAAAGACAAGAACCTAATCACATATATTTTTTTATTTGTCTCGCGTCTCAAAACATGTATTTCCGGCGAAGTCTCAATATGGAATTTTTGAACGGAGTATAATACCTACTCCACCTGGTAGCTCGTCCGATATGACGCAATGTTGGAGGACGTTAATAAAATAAAATAAAATAAAATAAAAATAAAATAAATAAATAAAAATAAAAAAAAAAAACACCTGGTAGAGAAAGTAAAACATTGCTTTGTAGAGTTCCCTGCTAGGTGTTCTGTGGTTGTCCCCACAGATTGTCCCTATGGTTCCCATCAAAGAAAATACGCTAACCACCTTAATGAGAGGTATATAACATGGATCATATAGAAACAAGAAATGAATAAGATGTGCCACAAATGCTTGGACAACTAACATTGATATTACAGCTTCTCTTCTCTATCCTTATATATTTCCTATGGGCTGTATAAAAACATTGCGAATTCTTGTAATCTTACCACATGGAGTATATAGCATAGCTCCTTAGAATTAAGAAGGCAGTGTCTTCACACATCCTTGGAAAGTTTGGTAATGTCTAATTTAATATTGGTTAAGGGAAAAGATATTCCACGAGAATTTAATGACTTTCAGAGACTTTCATCCCAAACTGAAATTACTGATGAAATATTGAAGCAAAAATATTAATTTTGGTAATTAGCTTAGTTTAAAAACATACACAATGCCATTGGTCAAGCTTCAAATAATAGTTTAAGTATCTATCACCAGAGGGGTTGAAAGATGTCCGTCAAGAAAAGTACGTCAAGTGCAGTTTCTTTTTGTTAGTGTTGACAATGTTGTTTTGTTGTGAAAATACATTAAAAATGTAATATATTTTGCTGTTAATTGTTTATTGCACAATGGTGTAGTGTTGTTAAAATGAACATAAGTTGTATTTTCACTGCAAAAGGTTTTATTTCGTGTTCTCTGGTGATAGTAAACGGCATAGGTGCTGGTAAGGTAAGTCAAATTTAAGAAAAATTGGTGGTAGAGGCAAATAGTATCAACAAATGCATTCAACTGAGGCATTGTATTGTATATAATTATATTTTAGCTGTGGTATATCAAATAATAGGCGAATATAATGGTGTTTATGATTATTAACCTAACATTTTACCTCTTGAGTTATTCATGTGCGGGATAGGGAAACGTTCGCTATGTAACTTCGTATTGATGATGTGAAAATAAAAACGTAAGTACGTCTAGTTTTTGTATATAACGGTAGGTATGGTGCCTTGCACGATATTGAGCTACTTAGTGTTGTCTGAACATAGCTAATGAAACAGGAGTGTTATCCATTTGATATATCAGGGTTAGGAAATGTAGTAATGTTTATACTTATAATATAATTATAACCAAAAGTTTCTGGTAATTATCAATGAATAACCTATGTCAGTGTTGATAATGGATTACCATGAAATCAAAATTTGTATTTTTTAAATTGTTTGCATGCATTGTTTTTTGCACTCGGGTAGCACCAAACTGTTTGTTTGTAATTGGGTGTTGTGTAACATGTCTAAAACTCCACTTCAATTGACCACATGGCATCATAAATCCTGCAAATGGAGAGTTAAATTAGTACTATGTTTCCATGGGGAATTTAAATGGATTTGAGTCCAGTCTCATTCTCAATATGATCCACATTTTTATGTTGAATTCAATCTTGAATGAATCAATTTGAATATGCAAGGCTCGAGCATAAATAATTCAACCTTTAATGTTGATCACTATTATGTTGGCAAACCTGTAAAACTATGTTTTCTGCATATTTCAGCAAGTTGTTAGGTTAGTGAATGTTTTTGAGAAGAATATATTGCAAGATTTTAGAAATAATAAAGGTGATTTTGTTGTGTTTTATTATATCCGTTCACTAGGAAGCCAAATGACGAGCGTGCAGTGCATTACTAAGTTAGCATCTTTGCTGGATTCAGCGTGATTTGAATTTGGGTTTCCATGCAATACAATTTCAATCCGATCCCACTCGTAAGAGGATCAGACCAAGGATTCAGTTCAATCTGAATGTGTTTCCATACAATATTCAGTCTGGAGTGAGAACTCAAATAGATTTGCATTCCCTATGGAAACGTAGTATAAAGTTAAAAACTCCTTGGTTGTAACTGACTTAAAATGGCTATTCTTGATTTAATTGGTTGTTCAAATGGCGATTGGTTGGTATGTGATGTTAAATGCTTGATAATGAATTCATTTGTTTTCTTGCGCTCCATTATTTACCTGGGAGGTTATGCTCTTATGTAAAAGTTGGACAATCTAGAACGTGATCACGCTTCATTTCCTCATGTTAGTTACAGAAAGACATATAGAAGTTAGTCAAATGTTGGGTTTGTTGTTGCTGTCGAGTGCTTTGTTGTGGTGCTTGTGGTGTTCAGATGGAGTTCTGTGTTGAATTAAAGAGATGTAGATCCTATGTTATTAACCTGAATTGTGTAACAGCTATTTTCCATGGCATAGATTCTGTATTGAATCATGGGCATTCCTTCTTGTTGTTTGGAGTTGAGTGTTTGTTATCTGAATTATTTCTTTTATGTCCATTTTATTGAAGTGTGCAGTTAGGATTTAGAAGCTAGTGATTCTTTTATGAAAGATCTTTGTGACATTCTTTATTTAACCCGGGATCGCTTGCATCACTCCTGTTAGATATTGTATAATAAGCTTGGTTTCTTAATAATATGCCTTTATTGTAAGATATGTCGTTACAGTTAACATACAAGTTGTGTTACTATTTTTAAACTAGTGTGAGCAATATCATATTCCAAATTATGCTTCACAACAAGAAATGGTAAAAATCTAAACATACTAAAACAACCAGTTGTCCTGCAGCATAGAGGCCTTATGTGGTTCACTGAATACTGTCGTCTGCAACTGACGTGACCTCTATTGTCAACTTAAAGACATGAACGCACTGAAAATACAAATACTGCATCTCAAAATTGCTGATAACACACTTACTGAAGAAATTGTTGTTTGTTGTTGTTCTAAAGTCTCTTCATACGATTGCAAAATAATAATAATAAGAAAAGAACAAGAAATAACGTTAATTTAAAAAAATGTTGCCTGAGTGCAAAATGTCCTTGGCAATTCACATTTCCTGCAGTTGGCAACATTCACCTGCTTCTGGGAATTTCATGGTTCCATAATTGACAACATCTATGTCATCAGTGCGTAGCAGAGCTAGGCCGTGCAGTACAGTAGACGAGGCCGCTATGCTTCAGGATAACCCAAAAACCAATAATTAGGGCTAGGAAGTTCATGCATTTGCATGTTTTTTCATAGGGGTTAAAAATGTATGCTTTTACATTGTGTGCACGAATTATAGAATTTTCAGTTATTTGGACATGATTTTATGGTGCATATAACTGCATATTTTCTTGATTATTGATAAATGCATAATATTTCAACATTATAGCCTCTATATTGCATATTTTAATGGTTTTTATGGTCTTTTATTATTGTTTTCCATCTGGATAATATTTTTCATATTGGTAATATTGCACATGATGATACAACTCACGAAGATTTCAATATTATAGCTCCTATGTTGCATATTTTAATTATATTTATGTTTTTTTTATATTATTTTTTCCATCTGTATAATATTTTTCACATTGTCAATCCCCTGTTTCCATCCATTCATTATATGTATGTGCGTAGAGAATAATCAGTGCGTTATCTGAGAGGTTTATATATACGTGACTGATATACAAATAGAATTTTTGTTAAATCTCCTAAAAGAGCTAAGTTGTTTAGATCAACAGCACCTAATATCCGACTTCCTCCTGCACCGGTGTTAACTCGATGGGGAACATGGATCGATGCAGTTTTATATTATACTGAGCACATAGAAATAGTCGAAGAGGTTGTTAATTCATTGGACTCGAACAATGCTTCATCAATAGAAACTGTGTAAAATATTCTGTCAGGCGCTGTGTTAAAAGCGGATCTTAGTTTCATATCTGCCCATTTTTCTTTCTTACCAACAGCCATAATGGAATCGGAAGCTGTAGGATCTCCTTTGTATGAATCACTTACTGTCTTTGGAAAAAAACAATATGTGACCCAAGTTCAGTCCCTTGCAGCATAGGGCAAAAAGTGAAAGAGAAAGTGAATTATGTAATTGCAAAAAAATTCTGGTTATAAACAGATGTGCGATATTCGAGACATCCTCAAAAGAAAACCATGTCCCACCAAGAGACTTGACTCTCTCTCTGTGAAGCAGTTAACATCATTTAAATATGCCCCGATAACATCTTGCGACGTGGAGAGAAGTTTTTCACGTTACAAAATTGTTTTGCAAGACAACAGACGATGTTTTACAGTTGAAAATTTTTGCAAAGTGTTGGTTGTCAACTGCAATTTAACAGTTATTACTAGCAGCAGGACCACTTCTGCTTCAACGTCTGGGGAATAAGGTAACTTTATTTATTATTTATACTAACTCGTCTTGTCTACTGCAAAGGGACATCAATCATTTAAATTAAATAGTGCATATTTCTTGGCATATTTTCAAGTTTTTAAGAGCATATTTGCATGCGTATTTCAGTGTTTTTTAGGGCATGAATTTCCGAGCCCTACCAATAATATTCATAATAAATACTAAAGGTATCTATTAGTTGAAACTGAATTCAATTATTAAGCATGAATTTCAGTTTTGGGTTGACTGGCAGAACGTGAGTGTATTTGTTGTGAGTGGACTGGAGCAACGGCAATGAGTTGTGTGGATCAGTTCTTCCTCCTGCGCATCTTGGCTTTTCCTTTGTTGTAGTTCTCGGTGATTCAGAGCCTAGAGCATCTCTCTCTCTCTCTTAAGTGCAGGCAGAATAGTAGATGTAAAATCAACAAGAATGTGCTATGTTAGTGTTAAATGAACTGTACATCAACTGCAAAACAGTGCTCTGTGATAACTCACGTGTTAGAAAAATCCAACCATGCTCATCACTTTGAATAATACCACTCCTAACATTGTTTGCCTTGTATTTATGTACTAAATTCCATTTGAAAGGTATTTAGAGATAGTAGTTGATGCATTGCTAGCTCTACTCCTATTCTAACAAAAATAAAAAAACAAAAATACAATTAAGAACAATATACTTGTTAGATCTTATGTAAGAAAAAAGTGATCCGGCTTAAGTGGGCCAGTTCCACTGTCCAGTTTATTCTCCCTTTACTGCATGCCCTGGTGTCCAACATCTTCCTTATGTACCTGGTTAAGGGGGTCAGATCCACTGTCCAGTTTATTCTCCCTTTACTGCATGCCCTGGTGTCCAACATCTTCCTTATGTACCTGGTTAAGGGGGCCAGATCCACTGTCCAGTTTATTCTCCCTTTACTGCATGCCCTGGTGTCCAACATCTTCCTTATACACCTGGTTAAGTGGGCCAGTTCCACTGTCCAGTTTATTCTCCCTTTACTGCATGCCCTGGTGTCCAACATCTTCCTTATACACCTGGTTAAGTGGGCCAGTTCCACTGTCCAGTTTATTCTCCCTTTACTGCATGCCCTGGTGTCCAACATCTTCCTTATACACCTGGTTAAGTGGGCCAGTTCCACTGTCCAGTTTATTCTCCCTTTACTGCATGCCCTGGTGTCCAACATCTTCCTTATACACCTGGTTAAGTGGGCCAGTTCCACTGTCCAGTTTATTCTCCCTTTACTGCATGCCCTGGTGTCCAACATCTTCCTTATACACCTGGTTAAGTGGGCCAGATCCACTGTCCAGTTTATTCTCCCTTTACTGCATGCCCTGGTGTCCAACATCTTCCTTATACACCTGGTTAAGGGGGCCAGATCCACTGTCCAGTTTATTCTCCCTTTACTGCATGCCCTGGTGTCCAACATCTTCCTTATACACCTGGTTAAGTGGGCCAGTTCCACTGTCCAGTTTATTCTCCCTTTACTGCATGCCCTGGTGTCCAACATCTTCCTTATACACCTGGTTAAGGGGGCCAGATCCACTGTCCAGTTTATTCTCCCTTTACTGCATGCCCTGGTGTCCAGCATCTTCCTTATACACCTGGTTAAGGGGGCCAGATCCACTGTCCAGTTTATTCTCCCTTTACTGCATGCCCTGGTGTCCAACATCTTCCTTATACACCTGGTTAAGGGGGCCAGATCCACTGTCCAGTTTATTCTCCCTTTACTGTATGCCCTGGTGTCCAGCATCTTCCTTATACACCTGGTTAAGGGGGCCAGATCCACTGTCCAGTTTATTCTCCCTTTACTGCATGCCCTGGTGTCCAACATCTTCCTTATACACCTGGTTAAGGGGGCCAGATCCACTGTCCAGTTTATTCTCCCTTTACTGTATGCCCTGGTGTCCAGCATCTTCCTTATACACCTGGTTAAGGGGGCCAGTTCCACTGTCCAGTATATTCTCCCTTTACTGCATGCCCTGGTGTCCAACATCTTCCTTATACACCTGGTTAAGGGGGCCAGTTCCACTGTCCAGTATATTCTCCCTTTACTGCATGCCCTGGTGTCCAACATCTTCCTTATACACCTGGTTAAGGGGGCCAGATCCACTGTCCAGTTTATTCTCCCTTTACTGCATGCCCTGGTGTCCAGCATCTTCCTTATACACCTGGTTAAGGGGGTCAGATCCACCGTCCAGTTTATTCTCCCTTTACTGCATGCCCTGGTGTCCAGCATCTTCCTTATACACCTGGTTAAGGGGGCCAGATCCACTGTCCAGTTTATTCTCCCTTTACTGCATGCCCTGGTGTCCAGCATCTTCCTTATACACCTGGTTAAGGGGGCCAGATCCACTGTCCAGTTTATTCTCCCTTTACTGCATGCCCTGGTGTCCAGCATCTTCCTTATACACCTGGTTAAGCGGGCCAGATCCACTGTCCAGTTTATTCTCCCTTTACTGCATGCCCTGGTGTCCAGCATCTTCCTTATACACCTGGTTAAGGGGGCCAGATCCACTGTCCAGTTTATTCTCCCTTTACTGCATGCCCTGGTGTCCAACATCTTCCTTATACACCTGGTTAAGGGGGTCAGTTCCACTGTCCAGTTTATTCTCCCTTTACTGCATGCCCTGGTGTCCAACATCTTCCTTATACACCTGGTTAAGGGGGTCAGATCCACTGTCCAGTTTATTCTCCCTTTACTGCATGCCCTGGTGTCCAGCATCTTCCTTATACACCTGGTTAAGGGGGCCAGATCCACTGTCCAGTTTATTCTCCCTTTACTGCATGCCCTGGTGTCCAACATCTTCCTTATGTACCTGGTTAAGGGGGCCAGATCCACTGTCCAGTTTATTCTCCCTTTACTGCATGCCCTGGTGTCCAACATCTTCCTTATACACCTGGTTAAGGGGGCCAGATCCACTGTCCAGTTTATTCTCCCTTTACTGCATGCCCTGGTGTCCAACATCTGCCTTATGTACCTGGTTAAGGGGGCCAGATCCACTGTCCAGTTTATTCTCCCTTTACTGCATGCCCTGGTGTCCATCACATGTCTAGGCGGCCCGGGTTCGATCCCAGGGACCTGCATGTGGTATTCGTGGTGGACGAAGCGGCATCAGGGCGGGTTTTCTCCGGGTGCTCCGGTTTCCCCCGCCATCTCATTCCACCGGTGCTCCATCTTCATTCCATGTGTCATCAGTGTATCCGCCTGCGGTGCCGTAGTAGTAAAAGCGGGCGTTAAACACTACAACTACAACAACAAATCCATCACATGCCAACATGACACTAACAAACATCTTCCTTATACACCTGGTTAAGGGGGCCAGTTCCACTGTCCAGTTTATTCTCCCTTTAGTGCATGCCCTGGTGTCCAGCATCTTCCTTATGTACCTGGTTAAGGGGGTCAGATCCACTGTCCAGTTTATTCTCCCTTTACTGCATGCCCTGGTGTCCAGCATCTTCCTTATACACCTGGTTAAGGGGGTCAGATCCAGTGTCCAGTTTATTCACCCTTTACTGTATGCCCTGGTGTCCAGCATCTTCCTTATGTACCTGGTTAAGGGGGTCAGATCCACTGTCCAGTTTATTCTCCCTTTACTGCATGCCCTGGTGTCCAGCATCTTCCTTATGTACCTGGTTAAGGGGGTCAGATCCACTGTCCAGTTTATTCTCCCTTTACTGCATGCCCTGGTGTCCAACATCTTCCTTATACACCTGGTTAAGGGGGCCAGTTCCACTGTCCAGTTTATTCTCCCTTTACTGCATGCCCTGGTGTCCAGCATCTTCCTTATGTACCTGGTTAAGGGGGTCAGATCCACTGTCCAGTTTATTCTCCCTTTACTGCATGCCCTGGTGTCCAGCATCTTCCTTATGTACCTGGTTAAGGGGGTCAGATCCACTGTCCAGTTTATTCTCCCTTTACTGCATGCCCTGGTGTCCAACATCTTCCTTATGTACCTGGTTAAGGGGGTCAGATCCACTGTCCAGTTTATTCTCCCTTTACTGCATGCCCTGGTGTCCAGCATCTTCCTTATACACCTGGTTAAGGGGGTCAGATCCACTGTCCAGTTTATTCTCCCTTTACTGCATGCCCTGGTGTCCAGCATCTTCCTTATGTACCTGGTTAAGGGGGTCAGATCCACTGTCCAGTTTATTCTCCCTTTACTGCATGCCCTGGTGTCCAGCATCTTCCTTATACACCTGGTTAAGTGGGCCAGTTCCACTGTCCAGTTTATTCTCCCTTTACTGTATGCCCTGGTGTCCAGCATCTTCCTTATACACCTGGTTAAGGGGGCCAGATCCACTGTCCAGTTTATTCTCCCTTTACTGCATGCCCTGGTGTCCAGCATCTTCCTTATACACCTGGTTAAGGGGGTCAGATCCACTGTGTAGTTTATTCTCCCTTTACTGCATGCCCTGGTGTCCAACATCTTCCTTATACACCTGGTTAAGGGGGTCAGATCCACTGTCCAGTTTATTCTCCCTTTACTGCATGCCCTGGTGTCCAACATCTTCCTTATACACCTGGTTAAGGGGGTCAGATCCACTGTCCAGTTTATTCTCCCTTTACTGCATGCCCTGGTGTCCAACATCTTCCTTATACACCTGGTTAAGGGGGTCAGATCCACTGTCCAGTTTATTCTCCCTTTACTGCATGCCCTGGTGTCCAGCATCTTCCTTATATACCTGGTTAAGGGGGTCAGATCCACTGTCCAGTTTATTCTCCCTTTACTGCATGCCCTGGTGTCCAACATCTTCCTTATACACCTGGTTAAGTGGGCCAGTTCCACTGTCCAGTTTATTCTCCCTTTACTGCATGCCCTGGTGTCCAGCATCTTCCTTATGTACCTGGTTAAGGGGGTCAGATCCACTGTCCAGTTTATTCTCCCTTTACTGCATGCCCTGGTGTCCAACATCTTCCTTATGTACCTGGTTAAGGAGGGCAGATCCACTGTCCAGTTTATTCTCCCTTTACTGCATGCCCTGGTGTCCAACATCTTCCTTATACACCTGGTTAAGGGGGTCAGATCCACTGTCCAGTTTATTCTCCCTTTACTGCATGCCCTGGTGTCCAACATCTTCCTTATGTACCTGGTTAAGGAGGCCAGATCCACTGTCCAGTTTATTCTCCCTTTACTGCATGCCCTGGTGTCCAACATCTTCCTTATGTACCTGGTTAAGGGGGCCAGATCCACTGTCCAGTTTATTCTCCCTTTACTGCATGCCCTGGTGTCCAACATCTTCCTTATACACCTGGTTAAGGGGGCCAGATCCACTGTCCAGTTTATTCTCCCTTTACTGCATGCCCTGGTGTCCAACATCTTCCTTATGTACCTGGTTAAGGGGGTCAGATCCACTGTCCAGTTTATTCTCCCTTTACTGCATGCCCTGGTGTCCAACATCTTCCTTATGTACCTGGTTAAGGGGGTCAGATCCACTGTCCAGTTTATTCTCCCTTTACTGCATGCCCTGGTGTCCAACATCTTCCTTATACACCTGGTTAAGGGGGTCAGATCCACTGTCCAGTTTATTCACCCTTTACTGTATGCCCTGGTGTCCAACATCTTCCTTATACACCTGGTTAAGGGGGTCAGATCCACTGTCCAGTTTATTCTCCCTTTACTGCATGCCCTGGTGTCCAACATCTTCCTTATACACCTGGTTAAGGGGGTCAGATCCACTGTCCAGTTTATTCTCCCTTTACTGCATGCCCTGGTGTCCAACATCTTCCTTATACACCTGGTTAAGGGGGTCAGATCCACTGTCCAGTTTATTCTCCCTTTACTGCATGCCCTGGTGTCCAACATCTTCCTTATGTACCTGGTTAAGGGGGTCAGATCCACTGTCCAGTTTATTCACCCTTTACTGCATGCCCTGGTGTCCAACATCTTCCTTATGTACCTGGTTAAGGAGGCCAGATCCACTGTCCAGTTTATTCTCCCTTTACTGCATGCCCTGGTGTCCAACATCTTCCTTATGTACCTGGTTAAGGAGGCCAGATCCACTGTCCAGTTTATTCTCCCTTTACTGCATGCCCTGGTGTCCAACATCTTCCTTATACACCTGGTTAAGGGGGCCAGTTCCACTGTCCAGTTTATTCTCCCTTTACTGTATGCCCTGGTGTCCAGCATCTTCCTTATACACCTGGTTAAGGGGGCCAGATCCACTGTCCAGTTTATTCTCCCTTTACTGCATGCCCTGGTGTCCAACATCTTCCTTATGTACCTGGTTAAGGGGGCCAGATCCACTGTCCAGTTTATTCTCCCTTTACTGCATGCCCTGGTGTCCAACATCTTCCTTATGTACCTGGTTAAGGAGGCCAGATCCACTGTCCAGTTTATTCTCCCTTTACTGCATGCCCTGGTGTCCAACATCTTCCTTATGTACCTGGTTAAGGAGGCCAGATCCACTGTCCAGTTTATTCTCCCTTTACTGCATGCCCTGGTGTCCAACATCTTCCTTATGTACCTGGTTAAGGGGGCCAGATCCACTGTCCAGTTTATTCTCCCTTTACTGCATGCCCTGGTGTCCAGCATCTTCCTTATGTACCTGGTTAAGGAGGCCAGATCCACTGTACAGTTTATTCTCCCTTTACTGCATGCCCTGGTGTCCAACATCTTCCTTATACACCTGGTTAAGGAGGCCAGTTCCACTGTCCAGTTTATTCTCCCTTTACTGCATGCCCTGGTGTCCAACATCTTCCTTATACACCTGGTTAAGGGGGTCAGATCCACTGTCCAGTTTATTCTGCCTTTACTGCATGCCCTGGTGTCCAGCATCTTCCTTATACACCTGGTTAAGGGGGTCAGATCCACCGTCCAGTTTATTCTCCCTTTACTGCATGCCCTGGTGTCCAACATCTTCCTTATGTACCTGGTTAAGGGGGCCAGTTCCACTGTCCAGTTTATTCTCCCTTTACTGCATGCCCTGGTGTCCAACATCTTCCTTATACACCTGGTTAAGGGGGTCAGTTCCACTGTGTAGTTTATTCACCCTTTAGTGCATGCCCTGGTGTCCAGCATCTTCCTTATACACCTGGTTAAGGGGGCCAGTTCCACTGTCCAGTTTATTCTCCCTTTACTGCATGCCCTGGTGTCCAACATCTTCCTTATGTACCTGGTTAAGGGGGCCAGTTCCACTGTCCAGTTTATTCTCCCTTTACTGCATGCCCTGGTGTCCAACATCTTCCTTATACACCTGGTTAAGGGGGTCAGATCCACTGTCCAGTTTATTCTGCCTTTACTGCATGCCCTGGTGTCCAGCATCTTCCTTATGTACCTGGTTAAGGGGGCCAGTTCCTCTGTCCAGTTTATTCTCCCTTTACTGCATGCCCTGGTGTCCAGCATCTTCCTTATGTACCTGGTTAAGGGGGCCAGATCCACTGTCCAGTTTATTCTCCCTTTAAGGCTTGCCTTGGCCTTTGTCACATGCCAACATAATACTAAGAAACATCATCCTTATGCATCTGCAAACACAAAGTATTTTAGTTAAGATTGCAGATTTGCTAAAACACTTAACATTGATTATTCTGCACATGTAGCATTATATTGCACTCATTTATTCGACAACTTGTAGCAATACAGTTTAAGAATAATAATTGAAACTCATGATATGGTATTTATACATATGTGCATCTGTAATATTGATTATAGTGGCAAACCGTGGGAAAACCGCACAAAGCATGATGAGAGGGTCCCTGTCCTGTGCAGCTGTTGTCAACATCAACACCATTGTCCTCCCATAGGCGTCCCCAGTTGTACTTGGATTTATCAATTTCCACAATTTTATTCCTACCACCAATCCCCATTACTGCCATTGTCTGCATATCTTGATAAATTGCATAGCTCCCTGCATTTTGATACATTAGCAACACCATCTCACAATAGCCATAGCATCTGTTATGTATGCAGGGTCCAGCTAGCGGTGGTGCAACTAAATCTTGGCAACTTCAATACTACTCGTGTAAGGTCAGGTTGACTTGCCCTCCAATAGGTGTGAAAATAGTCTTCTGAACATCCTTCACATTGGCAAGTCTTATCTGTGAAGAAAAATTTCTCTTAGTACATACACAATCTTAATATTTTTATAAGAAGAGGAGCGGAGCGGTTGTGGCTGAAAAGCAATAACAAAGTGTAGTCAAAACATGAGTACAGCTGAAACCCAATGATTGCCAAACTACTAGGATTTCGCTCCGTCCCTTTGATTGGCACCCACATTGACCTCCGTTTGTAAGAGTATATGATGTTTATTTCGTAAGAATGTTGCAAATAAAAACTCTGGAGTAATAGTGCCGTATTCGGACCTCCTGATTGAAATATTTTCAAAAAACATTTCTCATCTGTCTAACACTTAAAAAAGCATTGAATGGAAGTGGGTGGATTATCTGAACGAAAGAAAGAAGGCTGAGTTGTCCAAAACTTGTTCAAATGTATTTCAATGTTGAAGACATTTCACAAACTGAGTAAGTAATTAAATGAAGGATAAAGTTGCACTTAAAGGGCAGCAAGTTCATATTTTGTGTAGCTATTTCTGATTTACTGGGTTAGTATTATCTTAACACTTGACTGTACTATAGTACAACACATGGCACATGTTGCGCCAGCAGCTTGTATGTAGCACACATGACAGACACCACTCCAGAAGCAATGTTTCGGAAAATGGCTCTCCCAGAAGTACCTGAACAAACAAACAAAGCACAAACATTTGGGGAAAAACATCTTTATTTCTGTACATAGTCTTGTTTCACCTCAATACACTTTTCCCTCAATAGCTTATACCCTGTTTGTAGTGAGAACTGTCGAGCTCTGCAAAATAGTAGCCTTACCTCTTCCATGTTGGCAAATCTTTCACCACCAAGTCATTTGGAAACAAAACTAGCAGAGGGGACTAAATGTGGTGAATAGTGTGCATGAGGAAGCAATTCCAACTTTAACTCATTGCTTTTGGCTATGGCGATAATGGATGTGTGAACTGGTGCATTGTCTTCATGAAATAAAACTTTCTTTTTCATCAAATGTGGGTTTTTTTGTTTGATTTCATCACTCAAATGCTGCAGCAAGTTAGCACAATACTCGCCATTCATTGCTTTTGCTTTTTGGAGATAATGAAAATCATCCCATGTGCATTCCAAAAAGCTGACGCCATGACCTTGCCTGTCTTCACCTTCTTTGGAGCTGATTGTCCCCTTTCAATCCTTTGTTTATAATATTCCTTCATGTCAGGTGTGAAGTGTCTGTCCATGTTGTCCATCGTTATGAATTGACGCAAAAGCTCTGCTTTATTGTGGCAAAACATTGCCAAACATTCAACTGAAACAACCTCATGACGCTGTTCTTGTTTCATTGTGAGCAAATGTAGCATCAATCTTGTGCACAGTTTTCTCATGTCCAAATTTTCAGTCAGTATGCGATGTGCCGAGGAGCTAGACTGTTCGCCTACTACCTAGGCAGCCTGGGTTCGATCTCCGGGACCCACATGTGGCATTTGTGATGGACAAAGCAGCGTTAGGGTGGGTTTTCTCCGGGTTCTCCAATTTCCCCTGCCACTCATTCCACCAATGCTCCATCACCTACATTTCATATCATCCTCTTCCTCACTCTCATACTTGCAGGTGTTCACTCTGTCTGGTACATAGGTTCCTGTGTTCCCTGACAGACGTCTGACTCTAGACACTGACTTGTAAGTCCTCACTCTCATACTTGCAGGTGTTCACTCTGTCTGGTACATAGGTTCCTGTGTTCCCTGACAGACGTCTGACTCTAGACACTGACTTGTAAGTCCTCACCCTCATACTTGCAGGTGTTCGCTCTGATACATAGGTTGCTGTGTTTCCTGACAGACGTCTGACCCTAGACACTTATTTGTAAGTCCTCACTCTCATACTTGCACGTGTTCACTCTGGTACATAGGTTCCTGTGTTCCCTGACAGACGTCTGACCCTAGACACTGACTTGTAAGTCCTCACTCTCATACTTGCAGGTGTTCACTCTGGTACATAGGTTGCCGTGTTCCCTGACAGACGTCTGACTCTAGACACTGACTTGTAAGTCCTCACTCTCATACTTGCAGGTGTTCACTCTGGTACATAGGTTCCTGTGTTCCCTGACAGACGTCTGACTCTAGACACTGACTTGTAAGTCCTCACTCTCATACTTGCACGTGTTCACTCTGTCTGGTACATAGGTTCCTGTGTTCCCTGACATACGTCTGACTCTAGACACTGACTTGTAAGTCCTCACTCTCATACTTGCACGTGTTCACTCTGTCTGGTACATAGGTTCCTGTGTTCCCTGACAGACGTCTGACCCTAGACACTGACTTGTAAGTCCTCACTCTCATACTTGCAGGTGTTCACTCTGGTACATAGGTTGCTGTGTTCCCTGACAGACGTCTGACTCTAGACACTGACTTGTAAGTCCTCACTCTCACACTTGTGGGTGTTCACTGTGTCTGGTACATAGGTTCCAGTGTTCCCTAACAGACGTCTGACTCTAGACACTGGCTTGTAAGTCCTCACTGTCACACTTGCAGGTGTTCACCTTTCTGATACACAGGTTCCTGTGTTCCCTGACAGACGTCTGACTCTAGACACTGACTTGTAAGTCCTCACTCTCATACTTGCAGGTGTTCATTCTGTCTGGTACATAGGTTCCTGTGTTCCCTGACAGACGTCTGACTCTAGACACTGACTTGTAAGTCCTCACTCTCATACTTGCAGGTGTTCACTCTGTCTGGTACATAGGTTCCTGTGTTCCCCGACAGACGTCTGACTGTAGACACTGGCTTGTAAGTCCTCACTCTCATACTTGCAGTTGTTCACTCTGTCTGGTACATAGGTTCCTGTGTTCCCTGACAGACGTCTGACTCTAGACACTGACTTGTAAGTCCTCACTCTCATACTTGCAGTTGTTCACTCTGTCTGGTACATAGGTTCCTGTGTTCCCTGACAGACGTCTGACTCTAGACACTGACTTGTAAGTCCTCATTCTCATACTTGCACGTGTTCACTCTGTCTGGTACATAGGTTCCTGTGTTCCCTGACAGACGTCTTACTCTAGACACTGACTTGTAAGTCCTCACTCTCATACTTGCACGTGTTCACTCTGTCTGGTACATAGGTTCCTGTGTTCCCTGACAGACGTCTGACTCTAGACACTGACTTGTAAGTCCTCACTCTCATACTTGCACGTGTTCACTCTGTCTGGTACATAGGTTGCTGTGTTCCCTGACAGACGTCTGACTCTAGACACTGACTTGTAAGTCCTCACTCTCATACTTGCAGTTGTTCACTCTGTCTGGTACATAGGTTGCTGTGTTCCCTGACAGACGTCTGACTCTAGACACTGACTTGTAAGTCCTCACTCTCATACTTGCAGTTGTTCACTCTGTCTGGTACATAGGTTCCTGTGTCCCCTGACAGACGTCTGACTCTAGACACTGACTTGTAAGTCCTCACTCTCATACTTGCAGGTGTTCACTCTGTCTGGTACATAGGTTGCTGTGTTCCCTGACAGACGTCTGACTCTAGACACTGACTTGTAAGTCCTCACTCTCATACTTGCACGTGTTCACTCTGTCTGGTACATAGGTTGCTGTGTTCCCTGACAGACGTCTGGCTCTAGACACTGACTTGTAAGTCCTCACTCTCATACTTGCACGTGTTCACTCTGTCTGGTACATAGGTTCCTGTGTTCCCTGACATACGTCTGACTCTAGACACTGACTTGTAAGTCCTCACTCTCATACTTGCACGTGTTCACTCTGTCTGGTACATAGGTTCCTGTGTTCCCTGACAGACGTCTGACCCTAGACACTGACTTGTAAGTCCTCACTCTCATACTTGCAGGTGTTCACTCTGGTACATAGGTTGCTGTGTTCCCTGACAGACGTCTGACTCTAGACACTGACTTGTAAGTCCTCACTCTCATACTTGCACGTGTTCACTCTGTCTGGTACATAGGTTCCTGTGTTCCCTGACAGACGTCTGGCTCTAGACACTGACTTGTAAGTCCTCACTCTCATACTTGCACGTGTTCACTCTGTCTGGTACATAGGTTCCTGTGTTCCCTGACAGACGTCTGGCTCTAGTCACTGACTTGTAAGTCCTCACTCTCATACTTGCACGTGTTCACTCTGTCTGGTACATAGGTTCCTGTGTTCCCTGACAGACGTCTGACTCTAGACACTGACTTGTAAGTCCTCACTCTCATACTTGCACGTGTTCACTCTGTCTGGTACATAGGTTCCTGTGTTCCCTGACAGACGTCTGGCTCTAGACACTGACTTGTAAGTCCTCACTCTCATACTTGCACGTGTTCACTCTGTCTGGTACATAGGTTCCTGTGTTCCCTGACAGACGTCTGACTCTAGACACTGACTTGTAAGTCCTCACTCTCATACTTGCACGTGTTCACTCTGTCTGGTACATAGGTTCCTGTGTTCCCTGACAGACGTCTGACTCTAGACACTGACTTGTAAGTCCTCACTCTCATACTTGCACGTGTTCACTCTGTCTGGTACATAGGTTCCTGTGTTCCCTGACAGACGTCTGACTCTAGACACTGACTTGTAAGTCCTCACTCTCATACTTGCAGGTGTTCACTCTGGTACATAAGTTCCTGTGTTCCCTGACAGACGTCTGACTCTAGACACTGACTTGTAAGTCCTCACTCTCATACTTGCACGTGTTCACTCTGTCTGGTACATAGGTTCCTGTGTTCCCTGACAGACGTCTGACTATAGACACTGACTTGTAAGTCCTCACTCTCATACTTACAGGTGTTCGCTGTGTCGGTACATAAGTTACAGATGCTGATTGTTTATTTTCAAGTTATTGGATGAAGAAATTAGATGCAACTCAATCACATTATGTAAAAACAGGTTGGATACAGAAAATAGGATAGAAATTGTATAGAACAAAATTGTATCCAACTCTTGAAGTGCCACAATATAACGTTTTGTTGTACACAGTGCTTTGGATAAAAAAGTTGGTCTGTGGGACATCAACATTATGAACTTTGAATACCAAGTTTTCTCTGCAGATGGGCCAATTCTGAATGTTTCCACTGTTTTTATTGCTGCTTTATTTCAGAATTGAAGAGAAGGTTGCATGTCTCATCTATAGTGACCACCCTTTCCAAAAAACATGGATCTGAGCAATGCCTTATCAACATTTCTTCCAAACAGGTCATCTGCAGCTGCTTGTTGCTTTCATGAAGCATTCTTGGCACCCAGGAGGCAGCTATGTCATCTGTGCCACTGAGTCCTGCATTGGCACAAATTTCCTCTATTGTTAATCACAAGCGAGATGAGCACTTTATCATCTATTTACATCATTATAATCTTGTGCATCATCCTACAAATAGAGACAACATCACAGTGAATATTGCCGCAGGTTTTCATCTTTTACACAAATAAATTTGATGACAGCACGCTGTTCTTGTGAAAATTGTATAGTAAGCATTATACACATAGTCCCTTAAGGAAATTGCCACTGTCACTCTTGGAATCAAACTGGTGGTTTTCTCCTTCTCGTCCACTGTTTCTGCTGTGGCAACATGTTTTGCATATTGTATGTTTTAGATAGTTCTGACACTAATTTACAAGAACACAGTTCTTCTGTTAGTTACAACATAATGTGTGCTCTGTTACATAATTAAGGCTGGAGGCGAAACATATACAGTATCCTGGGAATGCGTATCAGTCACAAATCACAGTCAGTTTTGTAAATGACCAATGTTTCCCGTTCAGCCAACAGTACATATTAGCCAACATCAAAATTTGATAACTACAGATTTTCTACATATACAAGGGGCATTCAATAAGTCCTTGGAAAAACCAAGAAATTACACTCATAGCATCAGAAAAAGTTTGCATTTAGTAACCATCATCTCTTACTAGATGAGTTAGTTAAAGTTTCAGCTATATCCATCACGTGGTTTCCTTGCCATAGGGGATTGAATCAACAAACTTTTGCTTATTGAGAAAGAAGGGGGGGACAAGTTGTGTGCGATGATGAAAAGTCTTAACACCGAAAGAGATAAAACAAGTTGGATGAAGTTCATGGCACATTTGCAACAATCTACAATTGGATAAATGAATTGAAACATGGCTGTACATCCACAAATGATTGTTTTGGATGTCCAGTTAAAGTGACTTCCTCCGAAATAATTGACAAAATCTAGGTTGTGGTTTTGAGTGATCAACAAATCAAAGTTTGTGAAATAGCAGAGGCCACAGGCATATCACAAGGTATACAGTGTTCTCAAAACTGGGTCTGACAAAGGTCTCAGCAAGATGGGTGCCTCATTTGCTCTCGATGGACAGTAGATGCAATTGCGTGATCAATTCATGGGCTGGTTTGAACTTTTCTGTTGCAGTCCTGATGAGTTTCTGCACTGATACATAACTGTGGATGAAACATGGCTCAGCAGAAAAAGATTCATATCTAACAAAGAGATCATCTTGCAAACAGACACCTATTTTGAAAACCTTCTGATATCCTACTTTTTGGAAGGCTTAAAACAGTTGGAGAAACACTGGGATAAGTGTATCGAGCTAAAAGATTATGTTGAAAAATAAAAGATCTACCAAAAGTAATTTGCTTTGTATCTTTTTGTAAGGACTTACTGAACGCCCTTCCATTACAATTACCAATTCCCTTAGTCGTGTATAGCTTTGTTTATTGATAGTGTTCCTCTACTAGGGAAAGTACACACACTTGGTTTGTATTTGTACATTCAATATTGGAATTGGAACAAAACATTATACAGTGTTAGTTAAAAGTATCACACCAGATGAATAACTGTTGAACCATGTGACTGATTAAGATAAAACCTGATATATGGAGATAGTCATATACAAGGAATCAATTCTTTGCTTCTTCCAGTTTAACTGAAAGTAACAATAACTTTGTTATTGTAAATGGAACACATTATTTTTTACATATTCTGACAGTAGTCTTCATTAGCTTTTCAACAAGTATCCACATCAGGAATGCAAAACAAGAATAAAAAGAAAAATAGTTTTATCCTCTAACTTTTGTGTTCAAACTGGTAGCCATTTGCTGTTTAACATTGAGAGTCAGTCATAGAAAACATAGTAATACCTTATGGAGAATTTGGTACTGTCTATCATCACTTCCACTATTTAATGCTCCAGATCTTCCAACTTGTTCAGTGTGTCGCAACATAGCATTGATTTTTAATTGCCCCGCAGAAAGAAGTGCAAAGGTGATATATCTAGGAATCTTGTTGGCCGTTCTGTGTGACCTCTCCTACCAATCCATCATTGTGAAAAAGATTGGACTAAGTACTGACAAGCAGTCTGTTTAAAGTGAGCTGGGGCACCATCTCGTTGGAAAAAGATGTCATTTTTGGTTAGTCAATAGTTTACTGAATTTGAAATTAAGTTTGTGATAGCCGGTTCTCGTGATTTTGAAGCAACTTCAAGTACCTGGTAGTATTTAGCGTTTCTCTAAGAAATAGTAAAGGATGAATAATATGGTCACCAACAATGCCGATACTATATGTAGCCAGTGTGGGTTTATGTCTGGCCAGTATTGACAGTTGAATAAACATGCACAGTCAAATCACACAAGGCACTAGTACTAATAACCAAAACAGCAACGAGATGGGACACAAGGCAGTACTCACACCCCAGCAACGAGAATGGCAAAGCAGAAATTCATTTGTTTGTAAGTGATGAATGGTGGTGACCTGAGAGAGCTCGAGCAGCTGTAGCTGTTTCATGGCATGAATCTAACATGCTGTGCCTGGTCAGATCTTCTCATTACAGGTACCAGTGGTTGTTAACCAGCTTTAGCCTTACACACGTTTTATTTATTTAACAGTATACAAAATTATCTATGTAGATGGTTGTTGAAAAGCTACTGAAGAGAACTGTTCAAAATATGTACAAAATAATGTGTGCGTTTACAAAAATAAGAATGTTGTAGTTAAACTGGAAGTAGCAAAAGATGACTAATGTATATCTCCATACAATGAGTTTTGTGTACAGCCACATGGTGACTACGTTGTTGAGGTAGGATTTTTGTACATGTTACGATGTGTCTAGTTTGTACCAGTTCCCTGCTGTTGGCTAGTGGAGAGTTCCATATAAACAAACTGTGGATCTAGACCAGAGACTCTAAGGGTGCATTACTTTGAGTCACTCTTTCCCTACATTTCTCTCCCTCGCTCACTTTCAGCACTGCACAGCATTCAACTGGTTAATTTGGTTTCTAATACCAAATGTGCTCTTTTATATGAATTATCTAGAAAGCACTGGTACAAAGCTCCTCTGTAGTGTCCATACGTTTGTTAATGCAATGTGTTATAATGTCTCACTCATGTGATTACTGTGCTGCAGATGAGGTATTTGGTCTCTGTCGCGACAACTTTAAAAAAGGTTCCCGGTTTGATTTAAATTGACCTTTGGCATTCTTTGCTTTATTTGGAGCAGGTTGCTCCATTATTAGGCAGTAGTATTGCAGGTATTTATGTCACTCAGCCTTCTATCAACACAGAGTTCCTCAATGAGTTCCAAGTCGTCACGTGCAATATTGATATAATGTGATATATTTGGGAATGAGAAAGTTAAGTCTTGTTTACAATTTACAGCACCCAAGAAAACTCCCTTTAGTGCAGTGTAGTTTCCATTTGTCGTTATTGTGAACTTACTTAATGGCTCCAGAAGCTCAGAATAATGGCATGGCTAAGAAGAGAAATCCACAGACATACTTGACAAATAGTTCAGAAAGAAACAAAAACATCAAGACAAATACAGAAACCTAAAAATGTGTAGCTATGACAAAATGAATACAGAAGAAACAACCATGACAACTTTCTTTCCCCTTTGTTCAACAGTGCTATCAACTGCATCATTATCACTTACTGCACACAGCATGTTGGTTGTAACGAGAGTGCATACAGAGGTCATTGTGATGCTGTACTACAGCTCTGCCATCTGCTGGAATGGATCACAACTTCACAGGCATGCAGAACAAATATCAAATGTGAAGCACCTACAAGGACATTATATATTGAAAAATCCTTGTACCTTCCTTAACAAACTTATATGGCAAATTCTAGTTGAGTCTTTTCAGTTTCCGTAGGTGTAGTTGCACATTTGAAGCATGCAATTGCTTTTCTTGTCACATTGTAAGGCCATAGAGAAAGATGGGTACATGTACAGGACAAGGAATACATGCACACATAACATTGGTGTAAGGTCATAGAGCAAGATGGGTACATGTACAGGACCAGGAATACATGCACACATAACATTGGTGTAAGGTCATAGAGCAAGATGGGTACATGTACAGGACAAGGAATACCTGCACACATAACATTGGTGTAAGGTCATAGAGCAAGATGGGTACATGTACAGGACAAGGAATACATGCACACATAACATTGGTGTAAGGTCATAGAGCAAGATGGGCACATGTACAGGACAAGGAATACATGCACACATAACATTGGTGTAAGGTCATAGAGCAAGATGGGCACATGTACAGGACAAGGAATACCTGCACACGTAACATTGGTGTAAGGTCCTAGAGTAAGATGGGTACATGTACAGGACAAGGAATACATGCACACATAACATTGGTTTAAGGTCCTAGAGCAAGATGGGTACATGTACAGGACAAGGAATACATGCACACATAACATTGGTGTAAGGTCATAGAGCAAGATGGGTACATGTACAGGACAAGGAATACATGCACACATAACATTGGTGTAAGGTCATAGAGCAAGATGGGTACATGTACAGGACAAGGAATACATGCACACATAACATTGGTGTAAGGTCCTAGAGTAAGATGGGTACATGTACAGGACAAGGAATACCTGCACACATAACATTGGTGTAAGGTCATAGAGCAAGATGGGTACATATACAGGACAAGGAATACCTGCACACATAACATTGTAAGGTGATAGAGCAAGATGGGTACATATACAGGACAAGGAATACCTGCACACATAACATTGTAAGGTCATAGAGCAAGATGGGTACATGTACAGGACAAGGAATACATGCACACATAACATTGGTGTAAGGTCCTAGAGCAAGATGGGTACATATACAGGACAAGGAATACCTGCACACATAACATTGGTGTAAGGTCCTAGAGTAAGATGGGTACATGTACAGGACAAGGAATACATGCACACATAACATTGGTGTAAGGTCATAGAGCAAGATGGGTACATATACAGGACAAGGAATACATGCACACATAACATTGTAAGGTCATAGAGCAAGATGGGTACATGTACAGGACAAGGAATACATGCACACATAACATTGGTGTAAGGTCCTAGAGTAAGATGGGTACATGTACAGGACAAGGAATACATGCACACATAACATTGGTGTAAGGTCATAGAGAAAGATGGGTACATGTACAGGACAAGGAATACATGCACACATAACATTGGTGTAAGGTCCTAGAGCAAGATGGGTACATGTACAGGACAAGGAATACATGCACACATAACATTGGTGTAAGGTCCTAGAGTAAGATGGGTACATGTACAGGACAAGGAATACATGCACACATAACATTGGTGTAAGGTCCTAGAGTAAGATGGGTACATGTACAGGACAAGGAATACATGCACACATAACATTGGTGTAAGGTCATAGAGCAAGATGGGTACATGTACAGGACAAGGAATACATGCACACATAACATTGGTGTAAGGTCATAGAGCAAGATGGGTACATGTACAGGACAAGGAATACCTGCACACATAACATTGGTGTAAGGTCATAGAGCAAGATGGGTACATGTACAGGACAAGGAATACATGCACACATAACATTGGTGTAAGGTCATAGAGCAAGATGGGTACATGTACAGGACAAGGAATACCTGCACACATAACATTGGTGTAAGGTCATAGAGCAAGATGGGTACATGTACAGGACAAGGAATACCTGCACACATAACATTGGTGTAAGGTCATAGAGCAAGATGGGTACATGTACAGGACAAGGAATACCTGCACACATAACATTGGTGTAAGGTCCTAGAGAAAGATGGGTACATGTACAGGACAAGGAATACCTGCACACATAACATTGGTGTAAGGTCATAGAGCAAGATGGGTACATGTACAGGACAAGGAATACCTGCACACATAACATTGGTGTAAGGTCCTAGAGAAAGATGGGTACATGTACAGGACAAGGAATACCTGCACACATAACATTGGTGTAAGGTCCTAGAGCAAGATGGGTACATGTACAGGACAAGGAATACATGCACACATAACATTGGTGTAAGGTCATAGAGCAAGATGGGTACATGTACAGGACAAGGAATACCTGCACACATAACATTGGTGTAAGGTCATAGAGCAAGATGGGTACATGTACAGGACAAGGAATACATGCACACATAACATTGGTGTAAGGTCATAGAGCAAGATGGGTACATGTACAGGACAAGGAATACCTGCACACATAACATTGGTGTAAGGTCATAGAGCAAGATGGGTACATGTACAGGACAAGGAATACATGCACACATAACATTGGTGTAAGGTCATAGAGCAAGATGGGTACATGTACAGGACAAGGAATACATGCACACATAACATTGGTGTAAGGTCATAGAGCAAGATGGGTACATGTACAGGACAAGGAATACATGCACACATAACATTGGTGTAAGGTCATAGAGCAAGATGGGTACATGTACAGGACAAGGAATACCTGCACACATAACATTGGTGTAAGGTCATAGAGCAACATGGGTACATGTACAGGACAAGGAATACATGCACACATAACATTGGTGTAAGGTCATAGAGAAAGATGGGTACATGTACAGGACAAGGAATACATGCACACATAACATTGTAAGGTCATAGAGCAAGATGGGTACATATACAGGACAAGGAATACATGCACACATAACATTGTAAGGTCATAGAGAAAGATGGGTACATATACAGGACAAGGAATACATGCACACATAACATTGGTGTAAGGTCATAGAGCAAGATGGGTACATGTACAGGACAAGGAATACCTGCACACATAACATTGGTGTAAGGTCATAGAGAAAGATGGGCACATGTACAGGACAAGGAATACATGCACACATAACATTGCTGTAAGGTCCTAGAGAAAGATGGGCACATGTACAGGACAAGGAATACATGCACACATAACATTGGTGTAAGGTCATAGAGAAAGATGGGTACATATACAGGACAAGGAATACCTGCACACATAACATTGCTGTAAGGTCCTAGAGAAAGATGGGCACATGTACAGGACAAGGAATACATGCACACATAACATTGGTGTAAGGTCATAGAGAAAGATGGGTACATATACAGGACAAGGAATACATGCACACATAACATTGGTGTAAGGTCCTAGAGCAAGATAGGTACATATACAGGACAAGGAATACATGCACACATAACATTGGTGTAAGGTCCTAGAGCAAGATGGGTACATATACAGGACAAGGAATACCTGCACACATAACATTGGTGTAAGGTCATAGAGCAAGATGGGTACATATACAGGACAAGGAATACATGCACACATAACATTGGTGTAAGGTCATAGAGCAAGATGGGTACATATACAGGACAAGGAATACATGCACACATAACATTGGTGTAAGGTCATAGAGCAAGATGGGTACATATACAGGACAAGGAATACATGCACACATAACATTGGTGTAAGGTCATAGAGCAAGATGGGTACATATACAGGACAAGGAATACCTGCACACATAACATTGTAAGGTCATAGAGCAAGATGGGTACATATACAGGACAAGGAATACATGCACACATAACATTGTAAGGTCATAGAGCAAGATGGGTACATATACAGGACAAGGAATACATGCACACATAACATTGTAAGGTCATAGAGCAAGATGGGTACATATACAGGACAAGGAATACATGCACACATAACATTGTAAGGTCATAGAGCAAGATGGGTACATGTACAGGACAAGGAATACATGCACACATAACATTGGTGTAAGGTCCTAGAGAAAGATGGGTACATGTACAGGACAAGGAATACATGCACACATAACATTGTAAGGTCATAGAGCAAGATGGGTACATATACAGGACAAGGAATACATGCACACATAACATTGGTGTAAGGTCCTAGAGAAAGATGGGTACATGTACAGGACAAGGAATACATGCACACATAACATTGGTGTAAGGTCATAGAGCAAGATGGGTACATGTACAGGACAAGGAATACATGCACACATAACATTGTAAGGTCATAGAGCAAGATGGGTACATATACAGGACAAGGAATACATGCACACATAACATTGTAAGGTCATAGAGCAAGATGGGTACATATACAGGACAAGGAATACATGCACACATAACATTGTAAGGTCATAGAGCAAGATGGGTACATATACAGGACAAGGAATACATGCACACATAACATTGGTGTAAGGTCATAGAGAAAGATGGGTACATGTACAGGACAAGGAATACATGCACACATAACATTGGTGTAAGGTCATAGAGCAAGATGGGTACATGTACAGAACAAGGAATACCTGCACACATAACATTGGTGTAAGGTCATAGAGCAAGATGGGTACATGTACAGGACAAGGAATACATGCACACATAACATTGGTGTAAGGTCATAGAGCAAGATGGGTACATGTACAGGACAAGGAATACCTGCACACATAACATTGGTGTAAGGTCATAGAGCAAGATGGGTACATATACAGGACAAGGAATACATGCACACATAACATTGGTGTAAGGTCATAGAGCAAGATGGGTACATGTACAGAACAAGGAATACCTGCACACATAACATTGGTGTAAGGTCATAGAGCAAGATGGGTACATGTACAGGACAAGGAATACATGCACACATAACATTGGTGTAAGGTCATAGAGCAAGATGGGTACATGTACAGGACAAGGAATACCTGCACACATAACATTGGTGTAAGGTCATAGAGCAAGATGGGTACATATACAGGACAAGGAATACATGCACACATAACATTGGTGTAAGGTCATAGAGCAAGATGGGTACATGTACAGAACAAGGAATACCTGCACACATAACATTGGTGTAAGGTCATAGAGCAAGATGGGTACATGTACAGGACAAGGAATACATGCACACATAACATTGGTGTAAGGTCATAGAGCAAGATGGGTACATGTACAGGACAAGGAATACCTGCACACATAACATTGGTGTAAGGTCATAGAGCAAGATGGGTACATATACAGGACAAGGAATACATGCACACATAACATTGGTGTAAGGTCCTAGAGCAAGATGGGTACATATACAGGACAAGGAATACCTGCACACATAACATTGGTGTAAGGTCATAGAGCAAGATGGGTACATATACAGGACAAGGAATACCTGCACACATAACATTGGTGTAAGGTCATAGAGCAAGATGGGTACATGTACAGGACAAGGAATACCTGCACACATAACATTGGTGTAAGGTCATAGAGCAAGATGGGTACATATACAGGACAAGGAATACCTGCACACATAACATTGGTGTAAGGTCATAGAGCAAGATGGGTACATGTACAGGACAAGGAATACCTGCACACATAACATTGGTGTAAGGTCATAGAGCAAGATGGGTACATGTACAGGACAAGGAATACATGCACACATAACATTGGTGTAAGGTCATAGAGCAAGATGGGTACATGTACAGGACAAGGAATACATGCACACATAACATTGGTGTAAGGTCATAGAGCAAGATGGGTACATGTACAGGACAAGGAATACCTGCACACATAACATTGGTGTAAGGTCCTAGAGCAAGATGGGTACATATACAGGACAAGGAATACATGCACACATAACATTGGTGTAAGGTCCTAGAGCAAGATGGGTACATAACAGGACAAGGAATACATGCACACATAACATTGGTGTAAGGTCATAGAGCAAGATGGGTACATATACAGGACAAGGAATACCTGCACACATAACATTGGTGTAAGGTCATAGAGCAAGATGGGTACATGTACAGGACAAGGAATACATGCACACATAACATTGGTGTAAGGTCATAGAGCAAGATGGGTACATGTACAGGACAAGGAATACATGCACACATAACATTGGTGTAAGGTCATAGAGCAAGATGGGTACATGTACAGGACAAGGAATACCTGCACACATAACATTGGTGTAAGGTCCTAGAGCAAGATGGGTACATATACAGGACAAGGAATACATGCACACATAACATTGGTGTAAGGTCCTAGAGCAAGATGGGTACATGTACAGGACAAGGAATACCTGCACACGTAACATTGGTGTAAGGTCCTAGAGCAAGATGGGTACATGTACAGGACAAGGAATACATGCACACATAACATTGGTGTAAGGTCATAGAGCAAGATGGGTACATGTACAGGACAAGGAATACATGCACACATAACATTGGTGTAAGGTCATAGAGCAAGATGGGTACATGTACAGGACAAGGAATACATGCACACATAACATTGGTGTAAGGTCATAGAGCAAGATGGGTACATGTACAGGACAAGGAATACATGCACACATAACATTGGTGTAAGGTCATAGAGCAAGATGGGTACATGTACAGGACAAGGAATACATGCACACATAACATTGGTGTAAGGTCCTAGAGCAAGATGGGTACATGTACAGGACAAGGAATACATGCACACATAACATTGGTGTAAGGTCCTAGAGCAAGATGGGCACATGTACAGGACAAGGAATACCTGCACACATAACATTGGTGTAAGGTCCTAGAGAAAGATGGGCACATGTACAGGACAAGGAATACCTGCACACATAACATTGGTGTAAGGTCCTAGAGCAAGATGGGTACATGTACAGGACAAGGAATACATGCACACATAACATTGGTGTAAGGTCCTAGAGCAAGATGGGTACATGTACAGGACAAGGAATACCTGCACACATAACATTGGTGTAAGGTCCTAGAGCAAGATGGGTACATGTACAGGACAAGGAATACATGCACACATAACATTGGTGTAAGGTCCTAGAGCAAGATGGGTACATGTACAGGACAAGGAATACATGCACACATAACATTGGTGTAAGGTCCTAGAGCAAGATGGGTACATGTACAGGACAAGGAATACCTGCACACATAACATTGGTGTAAGGTCCTAGAGAAAGATGGGCACATGTACAGGACAAGGAATACATGCACACATAACATTGGTGTAAGGTCCTAGAGTAAGATGGGTACATGTACAGGACAAGGAATACATGCACACATAACATTGGTGTAAGGTCATAGAGCAAGATGGGTACATGTACAGGACAAGGAATACCTGCACACATAACATTGGTGTAAGGTCATAGAGTAAGATGGGTACATGTACAGGACAAGGAATACCTGCACA
The DNA here is from genome assembly GCA_030765045.1 of Tenodera sinensis. NCBI lineage: Eukaryota > Metazoa > Arthropoda > Insecta > Mantodea > Mantidae > Tenodera > Tenodera sinensis. The sequence goes on from CM060966.1 coordinate 1,765,100, forward strand.
CATAACATTGGTGTAAGGTCATAGAGCAAGATAGGTACATGTACAGGACAAGGAATACCTGCACACATAACATTGGTGTAAGGTCATAGAGCAAGATGGGTACATGTACAGGACAAGGAATACCTGCACACATAACATTGGTGTAAGGTCATAGAGTAAGATGGGTACATGTACAGGACAAGGAATACCTGCACACATAACATTGGTGTAAGGTCATAGAGCAAGATGGGTACATATACAGGACAAGGAATACATGCACACATAACATTGGTGTAAGGTCCTAGAGAAAGATGGGCACATGTACAGGACAAGGAATACATGCACACATAACATTGGTGTAAGGTCCTAGAGCAAGATGGGTACATGTACAGGACAAGGAATACCTGCACACATAACATTGGTGTAAGGTCCTAGAGCAAGATGGGTACATGTACAGGACAAGGAATACATGCACACATAACATTGGTGTAAGGTCCTAGAGAAAGATGGGCACATGTACAGGACAAGGAATACCTGCACACATAACATTGGTGTAAGGTCATAGAGCAAGATGGGTACATGTACAGGACAAGGAATACATGCACACATAACATTGCTGTAAGGTCCTAGAGAAAGATGGGCACATGTACAGGACAAGGAATACCTGCACACGTAACATTGGTGTAAGGTCCTAGAGAAAGATGGGTACATGTACAGGACAAGGAATACATGCACACATAACATTGGTGTAAGGTCCTAGAGAAAGATGGGCACATGTACAGGACAAGGAATACATGCACACATAACATTGGTGTAAGGTCCTAGAGAAAGATGGGCACATGTACAGGACAAGGAATACATGCACACATAACATTGGTGTAAGGTCCTAGAGCAAGATGGGTACATGTACAGGACAAGGAATACATGCACACATAACATTGTAAGGTCCTAGAGCAAGATGGGTACATGTACAGGACAAGGAATACATGCACACATAACATTGGTGTAAGGTCATAGAGCAAGATGGGTACATATACAGGACAAGGAATACATGCACACATAACATTGGTGTAAGGTCCTAGAGCAAGATGGGTACATAACAGGACAAGGAATACATGCACACATAACATTGGTGTAAGGTCATAGAGCAAGATGGGTACATATACAGGACAAGGAATACCTGCACACATAACATTGGTGTAAGGTCATAGAGCAAGATGGGGACATGTACAGGACAAGGAATACATGCACACATAACATTGGTGTAAGGTCCTAGAGCAAGATGGGTACATGTACAGGACAAGGAATACCTGCACACGTAACATTGGTGTAAGGTCATAGAGCAAGATGGGTACATATACAGGACAAGGAATACCTGCACACATAACATTGTAAGGTCATAAAGAAAGATGGTTACATGTACAGGACAAGGAATACTTGCACACATAACATTGGTCCATAGGTTCCTGTGTTTCCTGTCAGATGCCGGACTCTAGACACTGACTTGTAAGTCCTCACTGTCATACTTGCAGGTGTTCACTCTGTCTGGTACATAGGTTCCTGTGTTCCCTGACAGGCATCTGACTCTAGACACTGGCTTGTAAGGCCTCACTCTCATACTTGCAGGTGTTCACTCTGTCTGGTACATAGGTTCCTGTGTTCCCTGACAGACGTCTGACTCTAGACACTGACTTGTAAGTCCTCACTCTCATACTTGCAGGTGTTCACTGTGTCTGGTACATAGGTTCCTCTCTTCCCTGACAGACGTCTGACGCTAGATACTGGCTTGCAAGTCCTCACTCTCAAACCTGCAGGTGTTCACTGTGTGTGGTACATAGGTTCGTGTGTTCCCTGACAGACGTCTGGCTCCAGACACTGGCTTGTAAGTCCTCACTCTCATACCTGCAGGTGTTCACTGTGTCTGGTACATAGGTTCCTGTGTTCCCTGACAGACGTCTGGCTCCAGACACTGGCTTGTAAGTCCTCACTCTCATACCTGCAGGTGTTCACTGTGGTTGGTACATAGGTTCCTGTGTTCCCTGACAGACGTCTGGCTCCAGACACTGGCTTGTAAGTCCTCACTCTCATACTTGCAGGTGTTCACTGTGTGTGGTACATAGGTTCCTGTGTTCCCTGACAGACGTCTGGCTCCAGACACTGGCTTGTAAGTCCTCACTCTCATACCTGCAGGTGTTCACTGTGTGTGGTACATAGGTTCCTGTGTTCCCTGACAGACGTCTGGCTCCAGACACTGGCTTGTAAGTCCTCACTCTCATACCTGCAGGTGTTCACTGTGTGTGGTACATAGGTTCCTCTCTTCCCTGACAGACGTCTGACTCTATACACTGACTTGTAAGTCCTAGGGGGTGTAAGGCCTACATAAGAGGAGGGTAATCAGATATAGAAGAAGAATGGTCACACATTGTATTTTATCTAATAAAGAAAGCTTAAAAAGTGCAGCAATTGTACCTTGTAATATAGTGGTACAAAAAATCAAAGTAAGCTGGTGAGGCACAGTAGTCAGAATAACATGTAATAGCTAAAGGAATGCTTGATGGGAGCAGTTGTCAATATACCCACACTGTCTGTATCTCCTAGCTTCATTCTTATATCTGTAGGTATGTCTCATCACATTGAAGGAACCATAAGTCATCAGCTACGGTAGTCTCTGAATGGCTGTTTGTTGAACTGATATAAGCCCGGACTGTGTTGACACTACAAGCTATGCCCACACTGTGTGTATCTTCCAGCTTCATTCTTATATCTGTATGTATGTCTCATCACATTGAAGGAACCATAAGTCATCAGCTACGGTAGTCTCTGAATGGCTGTTTGTTGAACTGATATAAGCCCGGACTGTGTTGACACTACAAGCTATGCCCACACTGTGTGTATCTTCCAGCTTCATTCTTATATCTGTATGTCTCATCACATTGAAGGAACCATAAGTCATCAGCTACGGTAGTCTCTGAATGGCTGTTTGTTGAACTGATATAAGCCCGGACTGTGTTGACACTACAAGCTATGCCCACACTGTGTGTATCTTCCAGCTTCATTCTTATATCTGTATGTCTCATCACATTGAAGGAACCATAAGTCATCAGCTACGGTAGTCTCTGAATGGCTGTTTGTTGAACTGATATAAGCCCGGACTGTGTTGACACTACAAGCTATGCCCACACTGTGTGTATCTTCCAGCTTCATTCTTATATCTGTATGTCTCATGACATTGAAGGAACCATAAGTCATCAGCTACGGTAGTCTCTGAATGGCTGTTTGTTGAACTGATATAAGCCCGGACTGTGTTGACACTACAAGCTATGCCCACACTGTGTGTATCTTCCAGCTTCATTCTTATATCTGTATGTATGTCTCATCACATTGAAGGAACCATAAGTCATCAGCTACGGTAGTCTCTGAATGGCTGTTTGTTGAACTGATATAAGCCCGGACTGTGTTGACACTACAAGCTATGCCCACACTGTGTGTATCTTCCAGCTTCATTCTTATATCTGTATGTCTCATCACATTGAAGGAACCATAAGTCATCAGCTACGGTAGTCTCTGAATGGCTGTTTGTTGAACTGATATAAGCCCGGACTGTGTTGACACTACAAGCTATGCCCACACTGTCTGTATCTCCTAGCTTCATTGTTATATCTGTATGTCTCATGACATTGAAGGAACCATAAGTCATCAGCTACGGTAGTCTCTGAATGGCTGTTTGTTGAACTGATATAAGCCCGGACTGTGTTGACACTACAAGCTATGCCCACACTGTCTGTATCTTCCAGCTTCATTCTTATATCTGTATGTCTCATCACATTGAAGGAACCATAAGTCATCAGCTACGGTAATCTCTGAATGGCTGTTTGTTGAACTGATATAAGCCCGGACTGTGTTGACACTACAAGCTATGCCCACACTGTCTGTATCTCCTAGCTTCATTGTTATATCTGTATGTCTCATGACATTGAAGGAACCATAAGTCATCAGCTACGGTAGTCTCTGAATGGCTGTTTGTTGAACTGATATAAGCCCGGACTGTGTTGACACTACAAGCTATGCCCACACTGTCTGTATCTTCCAGCTTCATTCTTATATCTGTATGTCTCATCACATTGAAGGAACCATAAGTCATCAGCTACGGTAATCTCTGAATGGCTGTTTGTTGAACTGATATAAGCCCGGACTGTGTTGACACTACAAGCTATGCCCACACTGTCTGTATCTCCTAGCTTCATTGTTATATCTGTATGTTTCATGACATTGAAGGAACCATAAGTCGTCAGCTACGGTAGTCTCTGAATGGCTGTTTGTTGAACTGATATAAGCCCGGACTGTGTTGACACTACAAGCTATGCCCACACTGTGTGTATCTTCCAGCTTCATTCTTATATCTGTATGTCTCATCACATTGAAGGAACCATAAGTCATCAGCTACGGTAGTCTCTGAATGGCTGTTTGTTGAACTGATATAAGCCCGGACTGTGTTGACACTACAAGCTATGCCCACACTGTGTGTATCTTCCAGCTTCATTCTTATATCTGTATGTATGTCTCATCACATTGAAGGAACCATAAGTCGTCAGCTACGGTAGTCTCTGAATGGCTGTTTGTTGAACTGATATAAGCCCGGACTGTGTTGACACTACAAGCTATGCCCACACTGTGTGTATCTTCCAGCTTCATTCTTATATCTGTATGTCTCATCACATTGAAGAAACCATAAGTCATCAGCTACGGTAGTCTCTGAATGGCTGTTTGTTGAACTGATATAAGCCCGGACTGTGTTGACACTACAAGCTATGCCCACACTGTCTGTATCTCCTAGCTTCATTGTTATATCTGTATGTTTCATGACATTGAAGGAACCATAAGTCGTCAGCTACGGTAGTCTCTGAATGGCTGTTTGTTGAACTGATATAAGCCCGGACTGTGTTGACACTACAAGCTATGCCCACACTGTGTGTATCTTCCAGCTTCATTCTTATATCTGTATGTCTCATCACATTGAAGGAACCATAAGTCATCAGCTACGGTAGTCTCTGAATGGCTGTTTGTTGAACTGATATAAGCCCGGACTGTGTTGACACTACAAGCTATGCCCACACTGTGTTTATCTTCCAGCTTCATTCTTATATCTGTATGTATGTCTCATCACATTGAAGGAACCATAAGTCATCAGCTACGGTAGTCTCTGAATGGCTGTTTGTTGAACTGATATAAGCCCGGACTGTGTTGACACTACAAGCTATGCCCACACTGTGTGTATCTTCCAGCTTCATTGTTATATCTGTATGTATGTCTCATCACATTGAAGGAACCATAAGTCATCAGCTACGGTAGTCTCTGAATGGCTGTTTGTTGAACTGATATAAGCCCGGACTGTGTTGACACTACAAGCTATGCGCACACTGTGTGTATCTTCCAGCTTCATTCTTATATCTGTATGTCTCATCACATTGAAGGAACCATAAGTCGTCAGCTACGGTAGTCTCTGAATGGCTGTTTGTTGAACTGATATAAGCCCGGACTGTGTTGACACCACAAGCTATGCCCACACTGTGTGTATCTTCCAGCTTCATTGTTATATCTGTATGTCTCATGACATTGAAGGAACCATAAGTCATCAGCTACGGTAGTCTCTGAATGGCTGTTTGTTGAACTGATATAAGCCCGGACTGTGTTGACACTACAAGCTATGCCCACACTGTCTGTATCTTCCAGCTTCATTCTTATATCTGTATGTCTCATCACATTGAAGAAACCATAAGTCGTCAGCTACGGTAGTCTCTGAATGGCTGTTTGTTGAACTGATATAAGCCCGGACTGTGTTGACACTACAAGCTATGCCCACACTGTGTGTATCTTCCAGCTTCATTGTTATATCTGTATGTCTCATGACATTGAAGGAACCATAAGTCATCAGCTACGGTAGTCTCTGAATGGCTGTTTGTTGAACTGATATAAGCCCGGACTGTGTTGACACTACAAGCTATGCCCACACTGTGTGTATCTTCCAGCTTCATTCTTATATCTGTATGTCTCATGACATTGAAGGAACCATAAGTCATCAGCTACGGTAGTCTCTGAATGGCTGTTTGTTGAACTGATATAAGCCCGGACTGTGTTGACACTACAAGCTATGCCCACACTGTGTGTATCTTCCAGCTTCATTCTTATATCTGTATGTCTCATCACATTGAAGGAACCATAAGTCGTCAGCTACGGTAGTCTCTGAATGGCTGTTTGTTGAACTGATATAAGCTCGGACTGTGTTGACACTACAAGCTATGCCCACACTGTCTGTATCTTCCAGCTTCATTCTTATATCTGTATGTCTCATGACATTGAAGGAACCATAAGTCATCAGCTACGGTAATCTCTGAATGGCTGTTTGTTGAACTGATATAAGCCCGGACTGTGTTGACACTACAAGCTATGCCCACACTGTCTGTATCTCCTAGCTTCATTCTTATATCTGTATGTCTCATGACATTGAAGGAACCATAAGTCATCAGCTACGGTGGTCTCTGAATGGCTGTTTGTTGAACTGATATAAGCCCGGACTGTGTTGACACTACAAGCTATGCCCACACTGTGTGTATCTTCCAGCTTCATTCTTATATCTGTATGTCTCATCACATTGAAGGAACCATAAGTCGTCAGCTACGGTAATCTCTGAATGGCTGTTTGTTGAACTGATATAAGCCCGGACTGTGTTGACACTACAAGCTATGCCCACACTGTGTGTATCTTCCAGCTTCATTCTTATTTCTGTATGTCTCATCACATTGAAGGAACCATAAGTCATCAGCTACGGTAGTCTCTGAATGGCTGTTTGTTGAACTGATATAAGCCCGGACTGTGTTGACACTACAAGCTATGCCCACACTGTGTGTATCTTCCAGCTTCATTCTTATATCTGTATGTCTCATCACATTGAAGGAACCATAAGTCGTCAGCTACGGTAGTCTCTGAATGGCTGTTTGTTGAACTGATATAAGCCCACTTGGTATACTGGCAAGGCCATCTCTAAGTAAAGGCCTGAATATGCGATTCGTGACGTCACAGCGCGAGGCCGACGTTCCAAGCAGTTCAGCATTTCTGCGCTGGAAGAAGCGTGCATTCATTTATATTTTCACATTTCGTATTAAAAGTGAATGTGTGTTAGTATGTTAGTAGTAAACATGCTTTGTATAGTTTAATGGCAGAGCACGCTTCTTACCTTCTCAATGCGAACATATCTCGTTTCTTTCCTTTCCTTTCTTTCTTTCTTTCTTCCTTTCTTTCTTTCTTTCTTTCTTCCTTTCGTTCTTTCTTTCTTTCTTTCGTTCTTTCTTTCTTTCTTTCTTTCTTTCGTTCTTTCTTTCTTTCTTTCTTTCTTTCTTTCTTTCTTTCTTTCTTTCTTTCTTTCTTTCCGCCTTTAGATAATACCAAACTGTCTTGTTTAATAATGCAGTGGTTTTTCAAGAGGATGTTGGTTATTACTTTTATTATTTTCCTCGTCAAAGTGCAGACCGGTAACTCGCAATCACTAGCATTACAGTCAGCACCGATATTATTAATGTCACATGTCTCAGCACCTAAATGTAGAATTAAGTTTCTCTGGTTTTCTACTTTAAGAGATTCTTGTTCATATGTCTCAACAAATTTACTACTTTTTCGTGATCACCAAGCATTTTCACCTTCTGTGATAAATATTTGAAATGGAAGAGTTTCTATCAGGACTGAGGGGTTCAGAAAGTTGTCTGAGGCAATCGGGATGGGGTAAAGAAAGAACATTGGAATCACGTAACTGTCTGTAAGCTGCTGGGGGAGTATATTTGACTTTTGACTGACCAATTTTACCTGCTCTTCTAGAAATTTAGTTTTTAGATGTTCTGTGGAATCTTCATTCATGTCCTCGCATCATTCCTTTAAAATGTTGGCAGCCTGAAGTAGTTTATGTTCTGTTTGTTCACTTGCTATTGCGAACCAAAATAGCATCAAATTTAGACCATTTATCCAATATAATTGGTTTACTGAGAATCCACTTAAACTTACTATTGTGTATTACAGTTTTACCCTCTAGAACCTAAACAATAAAATTGGAATTAATTTTTAATCTGCGGCAATTTTAGGAATTTCTTTAGTATCAATTTTCACAAAAATTACATGGTTTTCTTTTACAGTGACGCTGAATCCCTCTAATTTCATGTCACGAATTCTAGTTTTTAAGCTCTGAAAAGCAACAATTTTGTGATCTTTGAGCTGCTGCATCCCTTTCCAACATTTCCCCTGGATGCTGGTCCGGAAGTCAGGTAGGAGTTGTTCTGGATACTGCAAAACGCTATGTGCTGTTCACCACACACACCTGGTTCATAATTATAAGTATCCCTGTGAATAGCACGTACCAGGTGCTCTCTCCTGAAAACACTGTAACATACCTTTCTATACTTGTCTTTGTATAGTTTGAGGTATAATTCGGCACACAATACTTCCAAGGCATTTTGTATTAAAAACTACACCACTTTGTAATTCGGATTTTCGTTCACTTAATTGTTTACTGACACGTCGTAAGACACAAGCAACTTCTTAGCATTCCAACCACGCACTGATGTGTTGCATTCCCGTAATAAACATGAGCCTCCCGTGATGACGTCATTAATGTAATCTGTTTCCGACTCCAGGCCTGTTTAGCTAAAGATGGCCTTGATTCCAACCACGCACTGATGTGTTGCATTCCCGTAATAAACATGAGCCTCCCGCGATGACGTCATTAATGTAATCTGTTTCCGACTCCAGGCCTGTTTAGCTAAAGATGGCCTTGATTCCAACCACGCACTGATGTGTTGCATTCCCGTAATAAACATGAGCCTCCCGCGATGACGTCATTAATGTAATCTGTTTCCGCGTTTAGCTAAAGATGGCCTTGGTTGGGGTGAGTGGTGTACCTACCTACCCAGTCACAAACACACGTAGTGGACGGTATCGGAAGCAATGCAATAGAGGAGTGAGACAGTCTTTTCCTACAAAACGGAGGAATTGGCAAGTAGAAAACTATTTACTGCGATCAGCAATGTTTGGATCATTGCACACCACCTGCCGCGACTATCCTAAACAATGTGTATCTCTCATGCTTTTGTATAGCAAGTAAACAGTAAGAGGTGAGTCGTTTAAACACAAGTTATGTCAAATATACTTTTGTTCTGGAAGCGCAATTAACTATTTCTGAGATACTCATTTTTATTGGCTTCAATTTTAAAATATTTATATTCTTATCAAATGGGAAAGCACTTCCCTATCCTTTCTCCCTCCCGCCCTCTCTTCCTTCCCTCCTCCCTTCCTATCTTCCCTTCCCTCCCTCCCCTCCCTTCCCTTCTCCCTTCCTATCTTCCCTCCTTATCTTCTCCCTACCTTCCCTTCTCCCTTCCTACCTTCCCTCCCTCCCTTCCCTTCTCTCTACCTTCCCTTCTCCCTTCCTATCTTCCCTCCCTTCCCTCCCTCTCTTCTCTCTACCTTCCCTTCTCCCTTCCTTCCCTTCCTATCTTCTCTCCTTTCCTTCCCTCCCTTCTCTCTCTACCTTCCCTTCTCCCTTCCTATCTTCCCTTCCCTCCCTCCCTCCCTTCCCTTCTTCCTTCCTATCTTCCCTTCTCTCTACCTTCCCTTCCTATCCTCCCTCCTTCCCTTCTCCCTACCTTCCCTTCTCCCTTCCTACCTTCCCTCCCTTCCCTCCCTCCCTTCCCTTCTCTCTACCTTCCCTTCTCCCTTCCTATCTTCCCTCCCTTCCCTCCCTCTCTTCTCTCTACCTTCCCTTCTCCCTTCCTTCCCTTCCTATCTTCTCTCCTTTCCTTCCTTCCCTTCTCTCTCTACCTTCCCTTCTCCCTTCCTTCCCTTCATATCTTCCCTCCCTTCCCTGCCTTCCCCTCCTTGCCCTCCCCTCTTCCCTTCCTTCCTCCCTTCCCTGCCTTCCCCTCTTCCCTTCCTTCCCTCCCTCCCATCCTTGCCTTCCCCTCTTCCCTTCCTTCCCTCCCTTCCTTGCCTTCCCCTCTTCCCTTCCTTACCTCCCCTCCTATCTTCTCTTTCTTCCTCCGTTCCCTCCTCCCTTCCTTCACTTTCCGTCTTCCCTTCCTTCCCTCCCCGCTCTTCCCACCTCACTGCCTCCCTTCGTACTCTCCCTTCCTCCCACCCTCCTTTCTTCCCTTCCTTCCTCCTTTCATTCCTCCCTTCCGTCTTCCCTCCTTTCCTCCCTTGGTTCCTCCCTCTCTCCCTTCCTCCGGCTCTCCTTTCCTCCCGCCGTCCCTTCCTCCCTTCCGTCTATCCTTCTTCCCTCTCTTCTTTTTTCCCTCCCTTTTGCTTGTTCAAAGAGAATGGTATGTTCGAAGTCATCACTAGCGACCAGCTCCTGAAATATTTGACTATTACTTAAGTCTACTGTTTTTGCATATTCCTATTGTATGCACAAGGAAATATTTATTAAAGCCATTTCTATAAATGTTTATTTTGACTAATATGGAACAGATAGAAGAATAAGCATTTGTAAGAATAGTTTTTGTTGTACAAGAGTGAGCAGTGAAACACATGCAATAAAGCTGTGCTACATTATCCATATGTTGTCACTATAGATACCAAGAGTTCAATTTACTAGCTTTATTAACATGGTAAATGTAAACAGGTTAGTATGTTGGAACATTCTCGCTACAGTCTGGAAATGTGAGTCAACGTCATTCCTCCAGAGTGCACATGTAACAGTGTATGTGTGTGAACAGTAGAAGTAAAAAATGTTCACAAATTACTCTGCTTAGAAAAATTGTGGATGTTTTACATTTTGTAAAAAATGGCTGTAAGATGTGCATACTGTGCAAGGGATGGTAATTTTCCTTAACCTCCCCGATCTCATGTACACTATTGTACTTAAAAGGCAGTATAGAAATGGAATAATAAAAAAAGAAAGTATCAAATTACCACATATTTAACATATTTACATGACATGGAAGGTACATGTTGAATTTTATTCTGAATGGCTTTTGTAAAAAGATAGACAAAATATTACCACACAAAAATATACATCTCATTAAAACAGCCAGTTTCCAGTGTTAACCAATGTAAAGAAATTGGTTTGAATTTTAAATATACTTTTTTCAGGTGTAATGGTAAGTTGTTATTCAGTTTGTTTTTGTCATGCATGGAGCTTACCTATACCTGTTCTTCCTAAAGTGAGGGCTTGTCTGCATTAAACAGGAGGAGGTAGAAGTTAATGGAAGAGTGAGTAAAGAAAGTCATGTGAGTGCAACATGCTGTCCAGTGGCAAATTAAAATGCACTTAATGCTAAGCTGCATAATAACCTTCAAAAAGCATGCTGACCTTGCTTTTTCTTACTTGAAATTCAATTTAAGTATCCATAATATGTAGAGGAAAAAAGTGGTGGATGTGTTGGATTGAGATGAGTTTGTGTACTCGCTGTTGAACATTACACATCTATGTTATAGCTCCCTTCTTCGTGTGAGAAATGCAACTGAAAACTCAAAATGCTTAACATCATAAACATATTATCCAATATAAATTGTGTGCTTTAGCAATATGTAGTAAGATTTTAGTTACACAAAAATAATTGAGAATCAAAAGGACTGCAGAGACTGACTATTCACAGAAAATTCAACATAAACATTTCATTTGCCATTTAAATATTTTAAATATATGGTATTTTAATAAATATATGAGCCATTTTTAAGAAAATGGAAACTAATGAAAAGTGTTGTATTTAAAGAGTAGTTTGCAATGTGGGGAGGGGATTTCCTTGAAAAAATGTCATGCATGAAAGACACCAGATTTAGTACAAAGTTTGATGTTTACATGAATTCATTGTTCAGTTATATTGTTTACAGACAGACACACAAACAGATTTTTTCTAAAAATGTTTTCTGTTTAATTCAGTGCACATCAAAACAAGCATTTGCTACCTAATTTGGTGTAAGAAGTTAAAGGTGTTAAGTTGATGCTTTGTTTACAAGTTGTGGAGGAGGAGGAGGAGGTGGGATGCATACCTTGAGAGCAGTTGTGCTGCCATTGAAGGATCTCCACCCTAAGAGCTTGCCTGCCTATTGTGCCTGCCTCATCTTCTGTCATAACTGCCATGGACATTGTCTGGCCAAACAATAGGGGTTCAGGTTTCTCAAATTTGCAGGCTCCTTTCTCTATAGAATTAAATCTAGCATGAATTTTACCTGAAGCTTTTACAAGACAATATGCCAAGGAATCAAGGGCATATTTATTGATCGTGATGCTTTTCATCCAGCTTATTATTATTATTGAATAGTAATTCTTTTTATTTTTTAAAGGAAACCAAAATGAACAAAGGGCTTTTAAAGGATGAACAGCTGTACCCTCATATTGCGTATTTGATAATTTATAAACAGCTTTATTTTGTATATAAAGGTCGTTGTGAAGGGCGAAGAGCGGGTAGCAGGGGGGTTGAAATCAAAGATGGTTGGGAGTGCTGTATTATGATAATGCAACAGGCATTGATTTGTGGAGTACTATGCTGCCGGGGATTCCATGCGCAGCTGTTGAACGCTCTGGTTGCGCACCCCCAGACAACCATCAATAGTCAATAGTTTGTTATTTCTCCAAGGGATAAGTGGTGTTAAAGTCATTGTTGCATCTTTACCTTCTTACTTGCTTATTTATTTAAAGAAAAAATGGAACTGGTATGTAATAATTGTTGTTCATTCAGTAGCCTTAAAAGATGTGTTAAAATTTAATTCAGACGTTGAGATTATAAAAAGTTATTCCGTGATGTTATTCTACCTGTATACGTGTCTCCCCCCCCCCCTCATCCCTCGTCATGTTTATATGGTTCTTTTGTTACCTGGTGAAAGAGCATCGCACATCTCGGCAGCATTGTTAACAGAAAATTGAACAAAGCATTGAAGTTAACAACTTTTATTCAACTTGAGAAGTTTATCATCGTTATTCAAAATTGTATTGTTTATTGTCATTGGAATATACCTTTTATAGGGAGTACTTGCATAGAATTTGTGTAGTTGATATGCTTTGTTTGCTGACGGCAGTGGTCTTGGTCGCACCTCTATTGATTGATGCTGCCACAGGTTCTTGTATGTATGTATGACTCATCGGCAGCTTGGTTGCCTGCTCGCTCAGCACTTCCTGCTTTACACTTGTTGTTTAGCATTTGTTTAACCTTTATTATTATTATTATTATTATTATTATTATTATTATTATTATTATTATTATTATTATTGTTGTTGTTGTTGTTGTTGTTGTTGTTATTGTTGTTGTTATTATTGTTATTATTATTGTTTTATTATTATTATTGTTGTTTTATTATTATTATTATTATTATTATTATTATTATTGTTACTATTACTACTATTACTACTATTACTATTATTATTTTTGTTATTATTGTTATTATCATCATTATTATCATCATCATTATTATCATTATTATTATTCCACTAGACATTTTGAAAACGACCTCTGAATTATAAATGCAAATACAGGTAGTTTTATTGACCAGTGCACACTTGCAAGTTATGCTGGTCATGCAATATAAATGTCATGACTTACTGATGCAAGTACAGCTTATCGCATGACTTAAGTGGTTTATATCCTTATTTGATTTTTATTTTAACAATCACTCCCTTCCCCCTAATGTCCATTGGTAAGTTAGTCCATTTGTCCAAACTTAACTGACTTGTAACAAAGTCTTCTAGGGTAGGCTGCATCTTGGTTGTGTCTATTCTAAGACTTTGTTACTATGGACACCAGCTGCCGAAGCCTGCGTAGTGAGTCGACCTCTAGCCGCCGAAGCCTGCATAGTGAGTTGACCTCTACAGGGAAGAAATCTTATCTTAAATCACAAGTAGCAGTAGAAGCAACCAACATGGGGCCTTCCCTGGAAGACTTAGTTTCTAGGGACCCTGGCTGCCGAAGCCTGCGTAGTGAGTTAATTCACGCGTGTTAGTATAGAAGGGCAGAACTACTGATTTCATAATTTTCCAAGAAACAAAAAGTAAATTTGTGATCCACCTCACACAATGTATACAAATCAATGAGTTGTATGTAATTAGTTATCTGTTTCTTTCACTTAAATGCTGTACTAATTTTCTAACATAATGTATCTTTTTGTACTATTTTGTTTCCAATTAGACAAATTCAGGACTTGGTTAAAGGATAATACTTCAGTCTGAAGAACATTTACAAAATAATCAAAAGTAATATTTGGTTAAAGTAACATAATGCCTACCTTCATTGTTGCATTGTAATGTGATGAAGCTGTTTTATTAATATAGTTGGGTTAGGATGTAGAGCAAGAAATTTGCAGCCCTTCTTTGAAACATTTGGAAACTTTTTTTCTTTTCTTAATCTTTACTTTCTCTAGTGGTAAGTAGGGGAAGTATTGTATTCCATCGAAAAATTTGATGTCGAGATTTCACCGGAAATATATGTTTTCAGGCCCCCTGAAAAAAAAAAAAAAAAAAAAAAAGCATTTTTAGAAAAAGGTCCGTGTGTGTGTCTGCCTGTGGACAGCATAACTCAAAAACGAAAAGCGGTTTAAAAATCAAAGTTGGTATTTAAGTTTAATGTCTTTCAAGGATGCGACACAAAGATTATGAAGAAAGTAGCCCCACCCTAAACTACCCTTTACATGGAAAATTTTGATTTTCTTGAAAATGGCTTTAACGATGTTGATTAAAATGTCATATGTTTGAGATATTTTTATGACAAATGAAATGTATATCTTGAATTTTCTGGCTATAGCCCCCGTAGTCGTATTTACTCTGGACGACTTTTGCATAACTGGTAAACCGTTAGAGATAGACCAAATCATACTATACAAAAAACATAGATCTTATAAAATACACAATTTATGTCTCAATAAATTTTCTTGTAGGGGTGAACCATTTCGGAGACATTCCTTGTTATGTGTGTGAGTTTCGGAAAACTTAGAACTTTCGTGAAATGGACCATCGTTCATTTTTTCATAAGTTAGGTGTGCAAAGACAACAGAATCTCAAAGCTTTAAAACATTTGACTATCACACAAACCCTACTGTATTCTAACATTCCTCTTCCACCTACAAGGAAATAAGCAATAAGATAAGTTGTACAAATGTTTATATTAACTAAAACAAAGAAGATATAGGAATAAGAGTTTGTAAGAATGGTTAGTACAAGAGTAGAGAAAGTCATGTGAGTGCAACACATCAGATATCTGTATTAACATGAAGAAGATATAGGAATAAGAGTTTGTAAGAATGGTTAGTACAAGAGTAGAGAAAGTCATGTGAGTGTAACACATCAGATATCTGTATTAACATGAAGAAGATATAGCAATAAGAGTTTGTAAGAATGGTTAGTACAAGAGTAGAGAAAGTCATGTGAGTGTAACACATCAGATATCTGTATTAACATGAAGAAGATATAGGAATAAGAGTTTGTAAGAATGGTTAGTACAAGAGTAGAGAAAGTCATGTGACTGTAACATATCAGATATCTGTATTAACATGAAGAAGATGTAGGAATAAGAGTTTGTAAGAATGGTTAGTACAAGAGTAGAGAAAGTCATGTGAGTGTAACACATCAGATATCTGTATTAACATGAAGAAGATATAGCAATAAGACTTTGTAAGAATGGTTAGTACAAGAGTAGAGAAAGTCATGTGAGTGTAACACATCAGATATCTGTATTAACATGAAGAAGATATAGGAATAAGAGTTTGTAAGAATAGTTAGTACAAGAGTAGAGAAAGTCATGTGAGTGTAACACATCAGATATCTGTATTAACATGAAGAAGATATAGGAATAAGAGTTTGTAAGAATGATTAGTACAAGAGTAGAGAAAGTCATGTGAATGTAACACATCAGATATCTGTATTAACATGAAGAAGATATAGGAATAAGAGTTTGTAAGAATGGTTAG
Organism: Tenodera sinensis; assembly: GCA_030765045.1. NCBI lineage: Eukaryota > Metazoa > Arthropoda > Insecta > Mantodea > Mantidae > Tenodera > Tenodera sinensis. Next base: position 1,781,012 of record CM060966.1, read on the forward strand.
TACAAGAGTAGAGAAAGTCATGTGAGTGAAACACATCAGATATCTGTATTAACATGAAGAAGATATAGGAATAAGAGTTTGTAAGAATGGTTAGTACAAGAGTAGAGAAAGTCATGTGAGTGTAACACATCAGATATCTGTATTAACATGAAGAAGATATAGGAATAAGAGTTTGTAAGAATGGTTAGTACAAGAGTAGAGAAAGTCATGTGAGTGCAACACATAAGATTTTTATTATTTAGAGTCGCTTTAACAATTCGGTCATATTGTGACTGTTTTGTACAATACAGTGGCATACAATAAACTTGTTACAATTATTTAAACAAAATCGTGTGAATAATACTAAATAACTGTATGACAGATTGTAATGCATTTTTCAAAGTGTTAAAGTTAAGATATAATTATTTACATATATTTTACCTTCAGCAGTGCAGGAATGTAATAAAGAATTAAGTTTATATAAGAATTTGTAAATACAAACCTCATTCCTATTCATTCCCAAATTCCTTGTGCAGCACCATGTTCCAAATGTGTGGAATAATATATTGGATATTACCAGCCATTGAGAACCAAGAAACCACAGATTAACAAGACCTTTTCCTTCTCTTGGCTAATGAAATTGAGTTTTTATTAAATCAGCACTCTTTCACTGCTATGGTCGTCAATGTAGCACTTTGTACTGTGCATGAGGCTTGAGGTCCTACTTTACTTCTCTCCCAAAAGAAGTCACGTTGCCTGCCCTGTGTATGAGGCTTGAGGTCCTACTTTACTTCTCTCCCAAAGGAAGTCATGTTGCCTGCCCTGTGTATGAGGCTTGAGGTCCTACTTTACTTCTCTCCCACAGGAAGTCATGTTGCCTCCCCTGTGTATGAGGCTTGAGGTCCTACTTTACTTCTGTCCCACAGGGAGTCATGTTGCCTGCCCTGAGTATGAGGCTTGAGGTCCTACTTTACTTCTCTCCCAAAGGAAGTCATGTTGCCTGCCCTGTGTATGAGGCTTGAGGTCCTACTTTAATTCTCTCCCACAGGAAGTCATGTTGCCTGCCCTGTGTATGAGGCTTGAGGTCCTACTTTACTTCTCTGCCACAGGAAGTCACGTCGCCTGCCCTGTGTATGAGGCTTGAGGTTCTACTTTACTTCTCTGCCACAGGAAGTCACGTCGCCTGCCCTGTGTATGAGGCTTGAGGTCCTACTTTACTTCTCTACCACAGGAAGTCACGTCGCCTGCCCTGTGTATGAGGCTTGAGGTCCTACTTTACTTCTCTGCCACAGGAAGTCACGTCGCCTGCCCTGTGTATGAGGCTTGAGGTCCTACTTTACTTCTCTCCCAAAGGAAGTCATGTTGCCTGCCCTGTGTATGAGGCTTGAGGTCCTACTTTACTTCTCTCCCAAAGGAAGTCACGTCGCCTGCCCTGTGTATGAGGCTTGAGGTCCTACTTTACTTCTCTCCCAAAGGAAGTCATGTTGCCTGCCCTGTGTATGAGGCTTGAGGTCCTACTTTACTTCTCTCCCAAAGGAAGTCATGTTGCCTGCCCTGTGTATGAGGCTTGAGGTCCTAGTTTACTTCTCTCCCACAGGAAGTCACGTTGCCTGCCCTGTGTATGACGCTTGAGGTCCTACGTTACTTCTGTCCCACAGGAAGTCACGTTGCCTGACCTGTGTATGAGGCTTGAGGTCCTACTTTACTTCTCTCCCAAAGGAAGTCTGGTTGCCTGACCTGTGTATGGGGTTTGAGGTCCTACTTTACTTCTCTCCCACAGGAAGTCACTTTGCCTGACCTGTGTATGAGGCTTGAGGTCCTACGTTACTTCTGTCCCACAGGAAGTCAGGTTGCCTGCCCTGTGTATGAGGCTTGAGGTCCTACTTTACTTCTTTCCCAAAGGAAATCAGGTTGCCTGACCTGTGTATGAGGCTTGAGGTCCTACGTTACTTCTGTCCCACAGGAAGTCAGGTTGCCTGACCTGTGTATGAGGCTTGAGGTCCTACTTTACTTCTCTCCCAAAGGAAGTCAGGTTGCCTGACCTGTGTATGAGGTTTGTGGTTCTGGTTTACTTCTGTCCCACAGGAAGTCACGTTGCCTGACCTGTGTATGAGGCTTGAGGTCCTACGTTACTTCTGTCCCACAGGAAGTCAGGTTGCCTGACCTGTGTATGAGGCTTGAGGTCCTACTTTACTTCTCTCCCAAAGGAAGTCAGGTTGCCTGACCTGTGTATGAGGTTTGTGGTTCTGGTTTACTTCTGTCCCACAGGAAGTCACGATGCCTGACCTGTGTATGAGGTTTGTGGTTCTGGTTTACTTCTGTCCCACAGGAAGTCACGTTGCCTGACCTGTGTATGAGGTTTGAGGTTCTGGTTTACTTCTCTCCCACAGAAAGTCACGTTGCCTGACCTGTGTATGGGGTTTGAGGTTCTGGTTTACTTCTCTCCCACAGGAAGTCAAGTTGCCTGACCTGTGTATGGGGTTTGAGGTCCTACTTTAGTTCTCTCCCAAAGGAAGTCATGTTGCCTGCCCTGTGTATGAGGCTGGAGGTCCTACTTTACTTCTCTCCCACAGGAAGTCAAGTTGCCTGCCCTGTGTATGGGGTTTGAGGTCCTACTTTACTTCTCTCCCAAAGGAAGTCAGGTTGCCTGACCTCTGTATGAGGCTTGAGGTCCTACTTTACTTCTCTCCCACAGGAAGACACGTTGCCTGCCCTGTGTATGGGGTTTGAAGTCCTACTTTACTTCTCTCCCACAGGAAGTCACGTTGCCTGACCTATGTATGGGGTTTGAGGTCCTACTTTACTTCTGTCCCACAGGAAGTCACGTTGCCTGTCCTGTGTATGGGGTTTGAGGTCCTACTTTACTTCTCTCCCACAGGAAATCACGTTGCCTGACCTGTGTATGGGGTTTGAGGTCCTACTTCACTTCTGTCCCACAGGAAGTCACGTTGCCTGACCTGTGTATGAGGTTTGAGGTCCCACTTCACTTCTGTCCCACAGGAAGTCATGTTGCCTACCCTGTGTATGAGGTTTGAGGTCCTACTTCACTTCTGTCCCACAGGAAGTCATGTTGCCTGCCCTGTGTATGAGGTTTGAGGTCCTACTTCCCTTCTGTCCCACAGGAAGTCACGTTGCCTGCCCTGTGTATGGGGTTTGAGGTCCTACTTTACTTCTCTCCCACAGGAAGTCACGTTGCCTGACCTGTGTATGAGGTTTGAGGTCCTACTTCACTTCTGTCCCACAGGAAGTCATGTTGCCTGCCCTGTGTATGAGGCTTGAGGTCCTACTTTACTTCTCTCCCACAGGAAGTCACGTTGCCTGACCTGTGTATGAGGCGTGAGGTCCTACTTTACTTCTCTCCCACAGGAAGTCAGGTTGCCTGCCCTGTGTATGAGGCTTGAGGTCCTACTTTACTTCTCTCCCACAGGAAGTCACGTTGCCTGCCCTGTGTATGAGGTTTGAGGTCCTACTTTACTTCTCTCCCACAGGAAGTCACGTTGCCTGACCTGTGTATGAGGCTTGAGGTCCTACTTTACTTCTCTCCCACAGGAAGTCATGTTGCCTGCCCTGTGTATGAGGTTTCAGGTTCTGGTTTACTTCTGTCCCACAGGAGGTCACGTTGCCTGACCTGTGAATGGGGTTCGAGGTCCTACTTTACTTCTCTCCCACAGGAAGTCACGTTGCCTGACCTGTGTATGGGGTTTGAGGTCCTACTTTACTTCTCTCCCACAGGAAGTCATGTTGCCTGCCCTGTGTATGGGGTTTGAGGTCCTACTTTACTTCTCTCCCACAGGAAGTCATGTTGCCTGCCCTGTGTATGGGGTTTGAGGTCCTACTTTACTTCTCTCCCACAGGAAGTCATGTTGCCTGCCCTGTGTATGGGGTTTGAGGTCCTACTTCACTTCTGTCCCACAGGAAGTCACGTTGCCTGACCTGTGTATGGGGTTTGAGGTGCTACTTTACTTCTCTCCCACAGGAAGTCACGTTGCCTGCCCTGTGTATGGGGTTTGAGGTCCTACTTTACTTCTCTCCCACAGAAAGTCACGTTGCCGGACCTGTGTATGGGGTTTGAGGTCCTACTTTACTTCTGTCCCACAGGGAGTCACGTTGCCTGACCTGTGTATGGGGTTTGAGGTTGTGGTTTACTTCTGTCCCACAGGAAGTCACGTTGCCTGACCTGTGAATGGGGTTTGAGGGTCTGTTTTACTTCTGTCCCACAGGAAGTCACGTTGCCGGACCTGTGTATGGGGTTTGAGGTCCTACTTTACTTCTGTCCCACAGGAAGTCACGTTGCCGGACCTGTGTATGAGGTTTATGGTCCTGGTTTACTTCTCTCCCACAGGAAGTCACGTTGCCTGACCTGTGTATGCGATTTGAGGTTCTGGTTTACTTCTGTCCCACAGGAAGTCATGTTGCCTGCCCTTTGTATGAGGTTTGAGGTCCTACTTTACTTCTGTCCCACAGGAAGTCACGTTGCCTGACATGTGTATGCGGTTTGAGGTTCTGGTTTATTTCTGTCCCACAGGAAGTCCTGTTGCCTGACCTGTGTATGGGGTTTGAGGTCCTGCTTCACTTCTGTCCCACAGGAAGTCACGTTGCCTGACCTGTGTATGGGGTTTGAGGTCCTGCTTCACTTCTGTCCCACAGGAAGTCACGTTGCCTGACCTGTGTATGGGGTTTGAGGTCCTGCTTCACTTCTGTCCCACAGGAAGTCACGTTGCCTGCCCTGTGTATGGGGTTTGAGGTCCTGCTTCACTTCTGTCCCACAGGAAGTCACGTTGCCTGACCTGTGTATGGGGTTTGAGGTCCTGCTTCACTTCTGTCCCACAGGAAGTCCCGTTGCCTGACCTGTGTATGGGGTTTGAGGTTCTGGTTTACTTCTGTCCCACAGGAAGTCATGTTGCCTGCCCTTTGTATGAGGTTTGAGGTCCTACTTTACTTCTGTCCCACAGGAAGTCACGTTGCCTGACATGTGTATGCGGTTTGAGGTTCTGGTTTATTTCTGTCCCACAGGAAGTCATGTTGCCTGCCCTTTGTATGAGGTTTGAGGTCCTACTTTACTTCTGTCCCACAGGAAGTCACGTTGCCTGACATGTGTATGCGGTTTGAGGTTCTGGTTTACTTCTGTCCCACAGGAAGTCATGTTGCCTGCCCTTTGTATGAGGTTTGAGGTCCTACTTTACTTCTGTCCCACAGCAAGTCACGTTGCCTGACATGTGTATGCGGTTTGAGGTTCTGGTTTATTTCTGTCCCACTGGAAGTCCTGTTGCCTGACCTGTGTATGGGGTTTGAGGTCCTGCTTCACTTCTGTCCCACAGGAAGTCACGTTGCCTGACCTGTGTATGGGGTTTGAGGTCCTGCTTCACTTCTGTCCCACAGGAAGTCACGTTGCCTGACCTGTGTATGGGGTTTGAGGTCCTGCTTCACTTCTGTCCCACAGGAAGTCACGTTGCCTGCCCTGTGTATGAGGTTTGAGGTCCTGATTTACTTCTCTCCCACAGGAAATCCTGTTGCCTGACCTGTGTATAGGGTTTAAGGTTCTACCTCCCACAATGTGTTGCATCAGTGTCGAGGTTTGGGTGTTACAGTAGAGAGTCCATGTCTAATGTCACTGTTGACACAACTACCTAGTCACATGACATTGCTTTGTTTTGTCTTGCCACTCCCTCCCACAATGTGTTGCATCAGTGTCGAGGTTTGGGTGTTACAGTAGAGAGTCCATGTCTAATGTCACTGTTGACACAACTACCTAGTCACATGACATTGGTTTGTTTTGTCTTGCCACTCCCTCCCACAATCCCACAATGTGTTGCATGAGTGTCGAGGTTTGGGTGTTACAGTAGAGAGTCCAAGTCTAATGTCACTGTTGACACAACTACCTATTCACATGACATTGGTTTGTTTTGTCTTGCCACTCCCTCCCACAATCCCACAATGTGTTGCATCAGTGTCGAGGTTTGGGTGTTACAGTAGAGAGTCCAAGTCTAATGTCACTGTTGACACAACTACCTAGTCACATGACATTGGTTTGTTTTGTCTTGCCACTCCCACAATCCCACAATGTGTCTCATCAGTGTCGAGGTTTGGGTGTTACAGTAGAGAGTCCATGTCTAATGTCACTGTTCACACAACTACCTATTCACATGACATTGGTTTGTTTTGTCTTGCCACTCCCTCCCACAATCCCACAATGTGTTGCATCAGTGTCGAGGTTTGGGTGTTACAGTAGAGAGTCCATGTCTAATGTCACTGTTGACACAACTACCTATTCACATGACATTGGTTTGTTTTGTCTTGCCACTCCCTCCCACAATCCCACAATGTGTTGCATCAGTGTCGAGGTTTGGGTGTTACAGTAGAGAGTCCAAGTCTAATGTCACTGTTGACACAACTACCTAGTCACATGACATTGGTTTGTTTTGTCTTGCCACTCCCACAATCCCACAATGTGTTGCATCAGTGTCGAGGTTTGGGTGTTACAGTAGAGAGTCCATGTCTAATGTCACTGTTGACACAACTACCTAGTCACATGACATTGGTTTGTTTTGTCTTGCCACTCCCTCCCACAATGTGTTGCATCAGTGTCGAGGTTTGGGTGTTACAGTAGAGAGTCCATGTCTAATGTCACTGTTCACACAACTACCTAGTCACATGACATTGGTTTGTTTTGTCTTGCCACTCCCTCTCACAATGTGTTGCATCAGTGTCGAGGTTTGGGTGTTACAGTAGAGAGTCCAAGTCTAATGTCACTGTTGACACAACTACCTAGTCACATGACATTGGTTTGTTTTGTCTTGCCACTCCCACAATCCCACAATGTGTTGCATCAGTGTCGAGGTTTGGGTGTTACAGTAGAGAGTCCATGTCTAATGTCACTGTTGACACAACTACCTAGTCACATGACATTGGTTTGTTTTGTCTTGCCACTCCCTCCCACAATCCCACAATCTGTTGCATCAGTGTCGAGGTTTGGGTGTTACAGTAGAGAGTCTATGTCTAATGTCACTGTTGACACAACTACCTAGTCACATGACATTGGTTTGTTTTGTCTTGCCACTCCCACAATCCCACAATGTGTTGCATCAGTGTCGAGGTTTGGGTGTTACAGTAGAGAGTCCATGTCTAATGTCACTGTTCACACAACTACCTAGTCACATGACATTGGTTTGTTTTGTCTTGCCACTCCCTCTCACAATGTGTTGCATCAGTGACGAGGTTTGGGTGTTACAGTAGAGAGTCCATGTCTAATGTCACTGTTCACACAACTACCTAGTCACATGACATTGGTTTGTTTTGTCTTGCCACTCCCTCCCACAATCCCACAATGTGTTGTATCAGTGTCGAGGTTTGGGTGTTACAGTAGAGAGTCCATGTCTAATGTCACTGTTGACACAACTACCTAGTCACATGACATTGGTTTGTTTTGTCTTGCCACTCCCTCCCACAATCCCACAATGTGTTGTATCAGTGTCGAGGTTTGGGTGTTACAGTAGAGAGTCCATGTCTAATGTCACTGTTGACACAACTACCTAGTCACATGACATTGGTTTGTTTTGTCTTGCCACTCCCTCCCACAATGTGTTGCATCAGTGTCGAGGTTTGGGTGTTACAGTAGAGAGTCCATGTCTAATGTCACTGTTGACACAACTACCTAGTCACATGACATTGGTTTGTTTTGTCTTGCCACTCCCTCCCACAATGTGTTGCATCAGTGTCGAGGTTTGGGTGTTACAGTAGAGAGTCCATGTCTAATGTCACTGTTCACACAACTACCTAGTCACATGACATTGGTTTGTTTTGTCTTGCCACTCCCACAATCCCACAATGTGTTGCATCAGTGTCGAGGTTTGGGTGTTACAGTAGAGAGTCCATGTCTAATGTCACTGTTGACACAACTACCTAGTCACATGACATTGGTTTGTTTTGTCTTGCCACTCCCTCCCACAATCCCACAATGTGTTGCATCAGTGTCGAGGTTTGGGTGTTACAGTAGAGAGTCCATGTCTAATGTCACTGTTGACACAACTACCTAGTCACATGACATTGGTTTGTTTTGTCTTGCCACTCCCTCCCACAATGTGTTGCATCAGTGTCGAGGTTTGGGTGTTACAGTAGAGAGTCCATGTCTAATGTCACTGTTCACACAACTACCTAGTCACATGACATTGGTTTGTTTTGTCTTGCCACTCCCTCTCACAATGTGTTGCATCAGTGACGAGGTTTGGGTGTTACAGTAGAGAGTCCATGTCTAATGTCACTGTTCACACAACTACCTATTCACATGACATTGGTTTGTTTTGTCTTGCCACTCCCACAATCCCACAATGTGTTGCATCAGTGTCGAGGTTTGGGTGTTACTGTAGAGAGTCCATGTCTAATGTCACTGTTCACACAACTACCTAGTCACATGACATTGGTTTGTTTTGTCTTGCCACTCCCACAATCCCACAATCTGTTGCATCAGTGTCGAGGTTTGGGTGTTACAGTAGAGAGTCCATGTCTAATGTCACTGTTGACACAACTACCTAGTCACATGACATTGGTTTGTTTTGTCTTGCCACTCCCTCTCACAATGTGTTGCATCAGTGTCGAGGTTTGGGTGTTACAGTAGAGAGTCCATGTCTAATGTCACTGTTCACACAACTACCTAGTCACATGACATTGGTTTGTTTTGTCTTGCCACTCCCTCCCACAATCCCACAATGTGTTGCATCAGTGTCGAGGTTTGGGTGTTACAGTAGAGAGTCCATGTCTAATGTCACTGTTCACACAACTACCTAGTCACATGAAATTGGTTTGTTTTGTCTTGCCACTCCCACAATCCCACAATGTATTGCATCAGTGACGAGGTTTGGGTGTTACAGTAGAGAGTCCATGTCTAATGTCACTGTTCACACAACTACCTAGTCACATGACATTGGTTTGTTTTGTCTTGCCACTCCCTCCCACAATCCCACAATGTGTTGCATCAGTGACGAGGTTTGGGTGTTACAGTAGAGAGTCCATGTCTAATGTCACTGTTCACACAACTACCTAGTCACATGACATTGGTTTGTTTTGTCTTGCCACTCCCTCCCACAATCCCACAATGTGTTGCATCAGTGACGAGGTTTGGGTGTTACAGTAGAGAGTCCATGTCTAATGTCACTGTTCACACAACTACCTAGTCACATGACATTGCTTTGTTTTGTCTTGCCACTCCCTCCCACAATCCCACAATGTGTTGCATCAGTGACGAGGTTTGGGTGTTACAGTAGAGAGTCCATGTCTAATGTCACTGTTCACACAACTACCTAGTCACATGACATTGGTTTGTTTTGTCTTGCCACTCCCACAATCCCACAATGTGTTGCATCAGTGTCGAGGTTTGAGTGTTACAGTAGAGAGTCCATGTCTAATGTCACTGTTCACACAACTACCTAGTCACATGACATTGGTTTGTTTTGTCTTGCCACTCCCTCCCACAATGTGTTGCATCAGTGTCGAGGTTTGGGTGTTACAGTAGAGAGTCCATGTCTAATGTCACTGTTCACACAACTACCTAGTCACATGACATTGGTTTGTTTTGTCTTGCCACTCCCTCCCACAATGTGTTGCATCAGTGTCGAGGTTTGGGTGTTACAGTAGAGAGTCCATGTCTAATGTCACTGTTCACACAACTACCTAGTCACATGACATTGGTTTGTTTTGTCTTGCCACTCCCTCCCACAATCCCACAATGTGTTGCATCAGTGTCGAGGTTTGGGTGTTACAGTAGAGAGTCCATGTCTAATGTCACTGTTCACACAACTACCTAGTCACATGACATTGGTTTGTTTTGTCTTGCCACTCCCTCCCACAATGTGTTGCATCAGTGTCGAGGTTTGGGTGTTACAGTAGAGAGTCCATGTCTAATGTCACTGTTCACACAACTACCTAGTCACATGACATTGGTTTGTTTTGTCTTGCCACTCCCTCCCACAATGTGTTGCATCAGTGTCGAGGTTTGGGTGTTACAGTAGAGAGTCCATGTCTAATGTCACTGTTCACACAACTACCTAGTCACATGACATTGGTTTGTTTTGTCTTGCCACTCCCTCCCACAATCCCACAATGTGTTGCATCAGTGTCGAGGTTTGGGTGTTACAGTAGAGAGTCCATGTCTAATGTCACTGTTCACACAACTACCTAGTCACATGACATTGGTTTGTTTTGTCTTGCCACTCCCTCCCACAATCTGTTGCATCAGTGTCGAGGTTTGGGTGTTACAGTAGAGAGTCCATGTCTAATGTCACTGTTGACACAACTACCTAGTCACATGACATTGGTTTGTTTTGTCTTGCCACTCCCTCCCACAATCTGTTGCATCAGTGTCGAGGTTTGGGTGTTACAGTAGAGAGTCCATGTCTAATGTCACTGTTCACACAACTACCTAGTCACATGACATTGGTTTGTTTTGTCTTGCCACTCCCTCCCACAATGTGTTGCATCAGTGTCGAGGTTTGGGTGTTACAGTAGAGAGTCCATGTCTAATGTCACTGTTGACACAACTACCTAGTCACATGACATTGGTTTGTTTTGTCTTGCCACTCCCTCCCACAATGTGTTGCATCAGTGTGGAGGTTTGGGTGTTACAGTAGAGAGTCCATGTCTAATGTCACTGTTCACACAACTACCTAGTCACATGACATTGGTTTGTTTTGTCTTGCCACTCCCTCCCACAATGTGTTGCATCAGTGTGGAGGTTTGGGTGTTACAGTAGAGAGTCCATGTCTAATGTCACTGTTCACACAACTACCTATTCACATGACATTGGTTTGTTTTGTCTTGCCACTCCCTCCCACAATGTGTTGCATCAGTGTCGAGGTTTGGGTGTTACAGTAGAGAGTCCATGTCTAATGTCACTGTTCACACAACTACCTAGTCACATGACATTGGTTTGTTTTGTCTTGCCACTCCCTCCCACAATGTGTTGCATCAGTGTCGAGGTTTGGGTGTTACAGTAGAGAGTCCATGTCTAATGTCACTGTTCACACAACTACCTATTCACATGACATTGGTTTGTTTTGTCTTGCCACTCCCTCCCACAATGTGTTGCATCAGTGTCGAGGTTTGGGTGTTACAGTAGAGAGTCCATGTCTAATGTCACTGTTCACACAACTACCTAGTCACATGACATTGGTTTGTTTTGTCTTGCCACTCCCTCTCACAATGTGTTGCATCAGTGTCGAGGTTTGGGTGTTACATTAGAGAGTCCATGTCTAATGTCACTGTTCACGCAACTACCTAGTCACATGACATTGGTTTGTTTTGTCTTGCCACTCCCTCTCACAATGTGTTGCATCAGTGACGAGGTTTGGGTGTTACAGTAGAGAGTCCATGTCTAATGTCACTGTTCACACAACTACCTATTCACATGACATTGGTTTGTTTTGTCTTGCCACTCCCTCTCACAATCCCACAATGTGTTGCATCAGTGTCGAGGTTTGGGTGTTACAGTAGAGAGTCCATGTCTAATGTCACTGTTCACACAACTACCTATTCACATGACATTGGTTTGTTTTGTCTTGCCACTCCCACAATCCCACAATGTGTTGCATCAGTGTCGAGGTTTGGGTGTTACAGTAGAGAGTCCATGTCTAATGTCACTGTTGACACAACTACCTAGTCACATGACATTGGTTTGTTTTGTCTTGCCACTCCCACAATCCCACAATGTGTTGCATCAGTGTCGAGGTTTGGGTGTTACAGTAGAGAGTCCATGTCTAATGTCACTGTTCACACAACTACCTAGTCACATGACATTGGTTTGTTTTGTCTTGCCACTCCCTCCCACAATGTGTTGCATCAGTGTCGAGGTTTGGGTGTTACAGTAGAGAGTCCATGTCTAATGTCACTGTTGACACAACTACCTAGTCACATGACATTGGTTTGTTTTGTCTTGCCACTCCCTCTCACAATGTGTTGCATCAGTGTCGAGGTTTGGGTGTTACAGTAGAGAGTCCATGTCTAATGTCACTGTTGACACAACTACCTATTCACATGACATTGGTTTGTTTTGTCTTGCCACTCCCTCCCACAATCCCACAATGTGTTGCATCAGTGTCGAGGTTTGGGTGTTACAGTAGAGAGTCCATGTCTAATGTGACTGTTCACACAACTACCTATTCACATGACATTGGTTTGTTTTGTCTTGCCACTCCCACAATCCCACAATGTGTTGCATCAGTGTCGAGGTTTGGGTGTTACAGTAGAGAGTCCATGTCTAATGTCACTGTTCACACAACTACCTATTCACATGACATTGGTTTGTTTTGTCTTGCCACTCCCACAATCCCACAATGTGTTGCATCAGTGTCGAGGTTTGGGTGTTACAGTAGAGAGTCCATGTCTAATGTCACTGTTCACACAACTACCTATTCACATGACATTGGTTTGTTTTGTCTTGACACTCCCACAATCCCACAATCTGTCTCATCAGTGTCGAGGTTTGGGTGTTACAGTAGAGAGTCCATGTCTAATGTCACTGTTGACACAACTACCTAGTCACATGACATTGGTTTGTTTTGTCTTGCCACTCCCTCCCACAATCTCACAATGTGTTGCATCAGTGTCGAGGTTTGGGTGTTACAGTAGAGAGTCCATGTCTAATGTCACTGTTCACACAACTACCTAGTCACATGACATTGGTTTGTTTTGTCTTGCCACTCCCTCCCACAATGTGTTGCATCAGTGTCGAGGTTTGGGTGTTACAGTAGAGAGTCCAAGTCTAATGTCACTGTTCACACAACTACCTAGTCACATGACATTGCTTTGTTTTGTCTTGCCACTCCCTCCCACAATCTGTTGCATCAGTGTCGAGGTTTGGGTGTTACAGTAGAGAGTCCATGTCTAATGTCACTGTTCACACAACTACCTAGTCACATGGCATTGCTTTGTTTTGTCTTGCCACTCCCTCCCACAATCCCACAATCTGTTGCATCAGTGTCGAGGTTTGGGTGTTACAGTAGAGAGTCCATGTCTAATGTCACTGTTGACACAACTACCTAGTCACATGACATTGGTTTGTTTTGTCTTGCCACTCCCACAATCCCACAATCTGTTGCATCAGTGTCGAGGTTTGGGTGTTACAGTAGAGAGTCCATGTCTAATGTCACTGTTCACACAACTACCTAGTCACATGACATTGGTTTGTTTTGTCTTGCCACTCCCACAATCCCACAATCTGTTGCATCAGTGTCGAGGTTTGGGTGTTACAGTAGAGAGTCTATGTCTAATGTCACTGTTCACACAACTACCTAGTCACATGGCATTGCTTTGTTTTGTCTTGCCACTCCCTCCCACAATCCCACAATCTGTTGCATCAGTGTCGAGGTTTGGGTGTTACAGTAGAGAGTCCATGTCTAATGTCACTGTTCACACAACTACCTAGTCACATGACATTGGTTTGTTTTGTCTTGCCACTCCCTCCCACAATGTGTTGCATCAGTGTCGAGGTTTGGGTGTTACAATAGAGAGTCCATGTCTAATGTCACTGTTCACACAACTACCTAGTCACATGACATTGGTTTGTTTTGTCTTGCCACTCCCTCTCACAATGTGTTGCATCAGTGTCGAGGTTTGGGTGTTACAGTAGAGAGTCCATGTCTAATGTCACTGTTGACACAACTACCTAGTCACATGACATTGGTTTGTTTTGTCTTGCCACTCCCTCTCACAATGTGTTGCATCAGTGTCGAGGTTTGGGTGTTACAGTAGAGAGTCCATGTCTAATGTCACTGTTCACACAACTACCTAGTCACATGACATTGGTTTGCTTTGTCTTGCCACTCCCTCCCACAATGTGTTGCATCAGTGTCGAGGTTTGGGTGTTACAGTAGAGAGTCCATGTCTAATGTCACTGTTCACACAACTACCTAGTCACATGACATTGGTTTGTTTTGTCTTGCCACTCCCTCCCACAATCCCACAATGTGTTGCATCAGTGTCGAGGTTTGGGTGTTACAGTAGAGAGTCCATGTCTAATGTCACTGTTCACACAACTACCTATTCACATGACATTGGTTTGTTTTGTCTTGCCACTCCCTCCCACAATCCCACAATGTGTTGCATCAGTGTCGAGGTTTGGGTGTTACAGTAGAGAGTCCATGTCTAATGTCACTGTTCACACAACTACCTAGTCACATGACATTGGTTTGTTTTGTCTTGCCACTCCCACAATCCCACAATCTGTTGCATCAGTGTCGAGGTTTGGGTGTTACAGTAGAGAGTCCATGTCTAATGTCACTGTTGACACAACTACCTAGTCACATGACATTGGTTTGTTTTGTCTTGCCACTCCCTCCCACAATCTCACAATGTGTTGCATCAGTGTCGAGGTTTGGGTGTTACAGTAGAGAGTCCATGTCTAATGTCACTGTTGACACAACTACCTAGTCACATGACATTGGTTTGTTTTGTCTTGCCACTCCCTCTCACAATCCCACAATGTGTTGCATCAGTGTCGAGGTTTGGGTGTTACAGTAGAGAGTCCATGTCTAATGTCACTGTTGACACAACTACCTAGTCACATGACATTGGTTTGTTTTGTCTTGCCACTCCCACAATCCCACAATCTGTTGCATCAGTGTCGAGGTTTGGGTGTTACAGTAGAGAGTCCATGTCTAATGTCACTGTTCACACAACTACCTAGTCACATGACATTGGTTTGTTTTGTCTTGCCACTCCCTCCCACAATGTGTTGCATCAGTGTCGAGGTTTGGGTGTTACAGTAGAGAGTCCATGTCTAATGTCACTGTTCACACAACTACCTAGTCACATGACATTGGTTTGTTTTGTCTTGCCACTCCCTCCCACAATCCCACAATGTGTTGCATCAGTGTCGAGGTTTGGGTGTTACAGTAGAGAGTCCATGTCTAATGTCACTGTTCACACAACTACCTAGTCACATGACATTGGTTTGTTTTGTCTTGCCACTCCCTCTCACAATGTGTTGCATCAGTGTCGAGGTTTGGGTGTTACAGTAGAGAGTCCATGTCTAATGTCACTGTTCACACAACTACCTAGTCACATGACATTGGTTTGTTTTGTCTTGCCACTCCCTCCCACAATGTGTTGCATCAGTGTCGAGGTTTGGGTGTTACAGTAGAGAGTCCATGTCTAATGTCACTGTTGACACAACTACCTAGTCACATGACATTGGTTTGTTTTGTCTTGCCACTCCCTCCCACAATGTGTTGCATCAGTGTCGAGGTTTGGGTGTTACAGTAGAGAGTCTATGTCTAATGTCACTGTTCACACAACTACCTAGTCACATGACATTGGTTTGTTTTGTCTTGCCACTCCCACAATCCCACAATGTGTTGCATCAGTGTCGAGGTTTGGGTGTTACAGTAGAGAGTCCATGTCTAATGTCACTGTTCACACAACTACCTAGTCACATGACATTGGTTTGTTTTGTCTTGCCACTCCCTCCCACAATCCCACAATGTGTTGCATCAGTGTCGAGGTTAGGGTGTTACAGTAGAGAGTCCATGTCTAATGTCACTGTTCACACAACTACCTAGTCACATGACATTGGTTTGTTTTGTCTTGCCACTCCCTCCCACAATCCCACAATGTGTTGCATCAGTGTCGAGGTTTGGGTGTTACAGTAGAGAGTCCATGTCTAATGTCACTGTTCACACAACTACCTAGTCACATGACATTGGTTTGTTTTGTCTTGCCACTCCCTCCCACAATGTGTTGCATCAGTGTCGAGGTTTGGGTGTTACAGTAGAGAGTCCATGTCTAATGTCACTGTTCACACAACTACCTAGTCACATGACATTGGTTTGTTTTGTCTTGCCACTCCCTCTCACAATGTGTTGCATCAGTGTCGAGGTTTGGGTGTTACAGTAGAGAGTCCATGTCTAATGTCACTGTTCACACAACTACCTAGTCACATGACATTGGTTTGTTTTGTCTTGCCACTCCCTCCCACAATGTGTTGCATCAGTGTCGAGGTTTGGGTGTTACAGTAGAGAGTCCATGTCTAATGTCACTGTTGACACAACTACCTAGTCACATGACATTGGTTTGTTTTGTCTTGCCACTCCCTCCCACAATCTCACAATGTGTTGCATCAGTGTCGAGGTTTGGGTGTTACAGTAGAGAGTCCATGTCTAATGTCACTGTTGACACAACTACCTAGTCACATGACATTGGTTTGTTTTGTCTTGCCACTCCCTCCCACAATCTCACAATGTGTTGCATCAGTGTCGAGGTTTGGGTGTTACAGTAGAGAGTCCATGTCTAATGTCACTGTTCACGCAACTACCTAGTCACATGACATTGGTTTGTTTTGTCTTGCCACTCCCTCTCACAATGTGTTGCATCAGTGTCGAGGTTTGGGTGTTACAGTAGAGAGTCCATGTCTAATGTCACTGTTGACACAACTACCTAGTCACATGACATTGGTTTGTTTTGTCTTGCCACTCCCTCCCACAATGTGTTGCATCAGTGTCGAGGTTTGGGTGTTACAGTAGAGAGTCTATGTCTAATGTCACTGTTCACACAACTACCTAGTCACATGACATTGGTTTGTTTTGTCTTGCCACTCCCACAATCCCACAATGTGTTGCATCAGTGTCGAGGTTTGGGTGTTACAGTAGAGAGTCTATGTCTAATGTCACTGTTGACACAACTACCTAGTCACATGACATTGGTTTGTTTTGTCTTGCCACTCCCACAATCCCACAATGTGTTGCATCAGTGTCGAGGTTTGGGTGTTACAGTAGAGAGTCCATGTCTAATGTCACTGTTCACGCAACTACCTAGTCACATGACATTGGTTTGTTTTGTCTTGCCACTCCCTCCCACAATCCCACAATCTGTTTCATCAGTGTCGAGGTTTGGGTGTTACAGTAGAGAGTCTATGTCTAATGTCACTGTTCACACAACTACCTAGTCACATAACATTGGTTTGTTTTGTCTTGCCACTCCCTCCCACAATCCCACAATGTGTTGCATCAGTGTCGAGGTTTGGGTGTTACAGTAGAGAGTCCATGTCTAATGTCACTGTTCACACAACTACTTAGTCATATTGTACAAACATGGGTAGCATAAGAAAGGGTGGCATTATACAAAACATTTGCTAACTGTAATATAGTGAATACAATGGAGAGATAGTTACTTGAAATGTCCTCCACACAGTCATCTATAGCAGTACATATGGCATTTATGTCCACATGCACCACTGTTTATAATTTGAAAACTGTGTTGAAATTTAGAAACACATTTGTGCTCCAACTTGTAATAATATTAATTCCAGGACTTGTTTGAGAGAGGGTCCTGTCCATCATTCAGCTGTTGGTCGACTGATTCTCTTTCATCAGTTTTATCTGCACGGTTTGCCTCGTGTCGAGCAACCTTTACTTTCGATTGATGATATCCCATAGTTGATAATCCAGCTGATGGCCAGTTTTGGAGCACTATTAACTCGGAAACTTTGTCCTTAAGCCAATGTTGCATGTGTTTAGTCTTATGAGCTGGAGCTGGTGCAGGGTCTTAGGAAATTTTGTAACACTGGATTTTCCAACAAGGATTTACACCAGCTCATAAGATTAAATTTAAAATCCATTGTAACTTTGCTGAAATTATTTATCTATTATTCCTAGAAATGTAATTTTGTCACTTCATTGCTATAAACACTTTTTGCTGTAATTATTGAATTGTTTAAGTCTGAACATGTTCGTTATTACAATAAAGTATGTTTTAGGTGTGGAGGTGGGTGCGCAATGTCGTGCCCATTTGAGAGCCCCCTCCTGAGGCACCCTCCTGTTGGTAGTGGTCGTTTTAAGGCAGGATGAGTACGGTGGAGCATCCTTCAGCATCCCCACCGTCAGGCAGTGTTGATCATAGTTTCAACGAGAATTCACCTCGACCTCCCATACCAGGTAAGTCATCGTCACTTACGAATAAATTAATTCTCTTTGATTTTGTTTTCTTAAAGTAAATGTGTGTATTGAATGTTGTGCAGGTGAGGAAACAGAAGTACCAACAGGTTTTGGAGGTTCTCAGTCACCTCTTCCATACAGTTATTCATCATGGGGCTCAGTCCACAAGTACAACAAGGGGGGCAGCTCCCCAGTACTCACACCACGCCGTTCCAGTCTTGCCTACAACACATCCAGTGTGGCAGGTAAACATGCTACATGAGACTAAGGAATGAATTTTAAAATGTTTAAACTATTGCTCCAAACTTATGAAACTATTACCATAGATATGTATGTTAGTAAATAATACACTCAGTAAGTTTCAAAACAAAAGGGGAGAGTCATACAGTATCAGCAAACTTAACAATTAGAATATGTTATATAGAATTCGCTTACCTCATGATATGTTCTGTGAAAAACACACTACAATGTTTGTAGTACTTATTACGTGGTGCATGCATGTGACTGTGAAACAGTTCTGTAGGATGGAGCTTAGTTGTCTGCCATGCAGCAAGACAACACTGACACTTGTTCAGAATTTGTGTTGTTTGTGTCACCTCTGTCCCAAGAATTGACAAGACTGAACACAGCCGACAGTGTTGCAGGGAGAGAAGCCCATCGCTGTCTACATGGTACACAAACGTGCAGGGGTCAGTTGCTCTGGCACATCTATGGGTACCATGACTGTGTGTCACCTCTGTCCCAAGAATTGACAAGACTGAACACAGCCGACAGTGTTGCAGGGAGAGAAGCCCATCGCTGTCTACATGGTACACTCACGTGCAGGGGTCAGTTGCTCTGGCACATCTATGGGTACCATGATTGTGTGTCACCTCTGTCCCAAGAATTGACAAGACTGAACACAGCCGACAGTGTTGCAGGGAGAGAAGCCCATCGCTGTCTACATGGTGCCCTCATGTTCAGGGGTCAGTTGCTCTGGCACATCTATGGGTACCATGTTTGTGTCACCTCTGTCCCAAGAATTGACAAGACTGAACACAACCGACAGTGTTTCAGGGAGAGAAGCCCATCGCTGTCTACATGGTACCCTCATGTTCAGGGGTCAGTTGCTCTGGCACATCTATGGGTACCATGTTTGTGTCAGCTCTGTCCCAAGAATTGACAAGACTGAACACAGCCGACAGTGTTGCAGGGAGAGAAGCCCATCGCTGTCTACATGGTACCCTCATGTTCAGGGGTCATTTGCTCTGGCACATCTATGGGTACTATGTTTGTGTCAGCTCTGTCCCAAGAATTGACAAGACTGAACACAGCCGACAGTGTTGCAGGGAGAGAAGCCCATCGCTGTCTACATGGTACCCTCATGTTCAGGGGTCAGTTGCTCTGGCACATCTATGGGTACTATGTTTGTGTCAGCTCTGTCCCAAGAATTGACAAGACTGAACACAGCCGACAGTGTTGCAGGGAGAGAAGCCCATCGCTGTCTACATGGTACCCTCATGTTCAGGGGTCAGTTGCTCTGGCACATCTATGGGTACTATGTTTGTGTCAGCTCTGTCCCAAGAATTGACAAGACTGAACACAGCCGACAGGGAGAGAAGCCCATCGCTGTCTACATGGTACCCTCACGTTCAGGGGTCAGTTGCTCTGGCACATCTATGGGTACCATGATTGTGTGTCACCTCTGTCCCAAGAATTGACAAGACTGAACACAGCCGATAGTGTTGGAGGGAGAGAAGCCCATCGCTGTCTACATGGTACCCTCACGTTCAGGGGTCAGTTGCTCTGGCACATCTATGGGTACCATGTTTGTGTCAGCTCTGTCCCAAGAATTGACAAGACTGAACACAGCCGACAGTGTTGCAGGGAGAGAAGCCCATCGCTGTCTACATGGTACACTCACGTGCAGGGGTCAGTTGCTCTGGCACATCTATGGGTACCATGTTTGTGTCAGCTCTGTCCCAAGAATTGACAAGACTGAACACAGCCGACAGTGTTGCAGGGAGAGAAGCCCATCGCTGTCTACATGGTACCCTCACGTTCAGGGGTCAGTTGCTCTGGCACATCTATGGGTACTATGTTTGTGTCAGCTCTGTCCCAAGAATTGACAAGACTGAACACAGCCGACAGTGTTGCAGGGAGAGAAGCCCATCGCTGTCTACATGGTACACTCACGTGCAGGGGTCAGTTGCTCTGGCACATCTATGGGTACCATGTTTGTGTCAGCTCTGTCCCAAGAATTGACAAGACTGAACACAGCCGACAGTGTTGCAGGGAGAGAAGCCCATCGCTGTCTACATGGTACCCTCACGTTCAGGGGTCAGTTGCTCTGGCACATCTATGGGTACCATGACTGTGTGTCACCTCTGTCCCAAGAATTGACAAGACTGAACACAGCCGACAGTGTTTCAGGGAGAGAAGCCCATCGCTGTCTAAATGGTACCCTCACGTTCAGGGGTCAGTTGCTCTGGCACATCTATGGGTGCCATGTTTGTGTGTCACCTCTGTCCCAAGAATTGACAAGACTGAACACAGCCGACAGTGTTTCAGGGAGAGAAGCCCATCACTGTCTAAATGGTACCCTCACGTTCAGGGGTCAGTTGCTCTGGCACATCTATGGGTGCCATGTTTGTGAAGCAATAATGTGTTGGCCTATGTCCATGTTTCCGTCAGTCGTTGCTCTGTCCTTATCTTGGTCATTTCATCTTTAACTCCATTCCTTTCTGTTTTCATTTTTTCCATTTTAAAATTCTGTTCATTTCCCATTATGTTCAATAATCATTTCATCATCTTTTCCACCATGACTTCCAAGTCTCACTTCTGACACCAATGTAACAAAATCACACACAATTTGTTACCTTAGTTTTTATTTCCTTTTCCTTTACTTAAGACTTTACTTAAACTGGCCTCATATAATAAGTAACAAGTTTAACACAATTCTTAATCAACTGTTTTCACACAAGCTAACAAAGCTGCTTTACAACATAAACAAGTACCAATGAATGACAAAGTTAATAAGAACTCTTTCCCCAAGCATCCAGCCTTTCTCACATGGCGCTTTCAGTGCTGCCAACGTACACCTCTGATCCCCATAAAGATATTACAGTTCCTTTATTAAGCTATGCACACAGGATGAACTTAACCAGCACACAACAAATTGGATCTTATAGCTGCTGGTTTTAGTTTCTGTCAGGTATGAATTTAATTGTTGCTGACACAAAATATGTTGATTCAAACAATGTAGATGTGTAAGGGCAACATCATTGGTCATTTACGAAGATAATGTGACCCCCAGAATTTGTTATTGATATACTAATGTATGATCCTGTTATAGTGAATGATAATTTACTGTTCTCACTTGCAATAGACTGAGGAGCAGCCATGTTAATTGTACAGGACTTATTTACCTCATTATGGTTAATTTCCAACTCCAGAGTGTTTATTTAAACTGCATTGTTAGAGTGAGAGCTACCCTTCCTGCGTAGAGAATAGGAAGCGGTTTATTTAGACAAGTTTTGTTTGCAGATGCAAGTGCTCCTCTTGGGTTCGAACCCGAAGGCAGCTGTGGGGATGGGAATGGAGGAGGTGGAGGTACAGTGTTCCTGGAGGGTGGCTCACGGTCGCCGCCCCCTTACCTGCGATGGGCATGCAACTTACACAGCTTACTGGAAGATCCAGAAGGTGTAGAACTGTTTCGACGTTATCTGGAGCACGAAGGTCGAGTACATGCTGACACACTTGACTTCTGGTTTGCCTGCGAGGGTCTCAAGAAACAGCAGGACCCTGACCGTATTAATCAGCTAGTTAAAGTTATTTTCAGGTAAGTACCTGATACTGCTACTGCCATGGTATGTCTGGTAGTGTACAAACAGCTGGAATACTTAAGTACACAAATGTTGGCCAAGTGTATCTACACTAGTGGAAAATCGAAATGCCTTAAAATATTCATTAAAGCAGTGCAAATTACAGGAAGCAAATGGTGAAATTAAAAATGTTGTTGCATGCAACATGGTAGGCATTCTGACTACATTTTTATATAGAATGGATGTGTATATTTAGTTTATATTTTAGTTCATCAAAATGTGAAAACACAGGAGCTATTAGCGTTATGCATAGAGTGGAGATTTAAAAGCCAAGCTGTGTTAAAGTTATATTGGCTGACATACAGACATACAGTTGTTGCCCAGGATTCAAATGACTGCATTTCAATGGCTTAGGATTGTGGACAAGCAGGATTTGTATGACCGTTGTTGTTGATGATGAAGGTTATACGCACAGGGAATTGAGCCTGACACAAATCTGCCGTGTATCACTAGGATGTAGGTAGGTGCTGGTGCTGTAGCGAGTTGCAGTTATATTATTTACACATTGTGCTTGGAAGGTTATTTTGAAACATACCTTCTCTAAATACTGGTTGCATACCTTTGACAGCACTAGAGTTGTACACAGGTAATATACCAATAAAACAAGAAATAGTGATATATATGTAAGGACAAAATCCCTAAAAGATCCGTTATGGATAAGCTCAAAGACATTGGCGGAACTTAAAATCAGGAAGACCCAGTATCCATAATCACCAGCTACATGGAAACATTCGGAATCCCAACCAAGGCTAAGCAATCACCACTGCAAGAAAATCCAATAGAATATGTTTATTATGATATTCATACAGATCTCATACAACCAGTCAATGAGAAGTAGCCCACAGAAACATAGCTGAGTGTCTGCACAGAAAAAGGAGATGTTGGAGTGGGAGTTCATTGTAAATTCTTTAGTCATTATATTACTAGAGGTCAAAATAAGACAGTGTTTGAAGCAATTGCATTTGTACTTACAAAACTTCTATACAGGTTGTTTCCAAACAATACCGAACGAATATAGCCATTTCATAGTTTATAACTTAACTATGAATTTCAGTGTTGCAGCTTCAAGATTCTTTTAGGTATAATTTTATGCAGTGTTAAATATTACATTATTTTGTGATTAGGCAGCAAGAACCCACCAGTGTGTAAACCTCACGGTGTGTCACCTACCTGCACTACCTCCGATAGTGTAAGGCACGCGACATTGTTCCTGTCACTGCCTAATCCACACTCTTTCTGTAGTGTTTTTTATGCGACTATATTGGCGGTAAAAACTATCTATACGTGTCACGTAGAAGCTGAGCAACTACTTCTATATATTTGTTCGGTGTCATTTTGAAACACCCTGTATAGACAAAGATCATATGAAAAGGCAGTTATACTAGTTGATTCAAAAGCAGAAATACAAGCAATCTGTTCTAGACAAAAACCAAAATCAAGCACAATACAAGAAATAAAGAAGCTCTTAACCCAAATTTGCAAACTCAAACATATTGCAATATGATGAATTCCAGCTCATGTAGGAATCCAAGCCAGTGAAATAGTTGATTCTCTGGCAAAAAGTAACAACTCTATCAAAAACAAATAAATTCTGGATTCCCAAGAAATTAAAACACTTCTTAATAGAAAGGCTTGGCAAGACTACAAAACTAAAATCCAGTACGATATAAAAGACAAAGAGTGAGCTGAAATACAAGCAGAATGGCCTACCAATAAACATTTATCACAGAAAGAAGCACTGGTGTTATTCAGATTCAACACAGGGTACGCCTGTCTTGCAGCACACCTGAGGAGTGCACACTTTGTCCACAACCAGGGACCAACATGACTCTTGTAGCACACTTGTGCACACCTGAGGAGTGCACACTTTGTCCACAGCCAGGGACCAACATGACTCTTGTAGCACACTTGTGCACACCTGAGGAGTGCACACTTTGTCCACAACCAGGGACCAACATGACTCTTGTAGCACACTTGTGCACACCTGAGGAGTGCACACTTTGTCCACAGCCAGGGACCAACATGACTCTTGTAGCACACTTGTGCACACCTGAGGAGTGCACACTTTGTCCACAACCAGGGACCAACATGACTCAAGTAGCACACTTGTGCACACCTGAGGAGTGCACACTTTGTCCACAACCAGGGACCAACATGACTCAAGTAGCACACTTGTGCACACCTGAGGAGTGCACACTTTGTCCACAGGCAGGGATCAACATGACTCTTGTAAGACCCTTGTGCACACCTGAGGAGTGCACATTTGTCCACAACCAGGGACCAACATGAATGCTGATCACATACTCAACTGCAGGAAACTTGATTCCAAATATCAGGAAGCAGCCAACTTGGCCAAATTGTACTGGACAGCAAGAATCCAAATGAACTAGAAGTTTCCAGAAGGAAGGCCTTTAGAAGAAGAGAGGGCAGAGGAGGAGGAGGAAGAAGAAATTGTGTAAATAGCCATGGCAGTGTTTGACGTTGCAAACTGAGGACACTGATTCTCAGGGTGCAGAATTGTCCAGTGTACAATGTAGTTATATTTTCAAAAAAATGAAAATTAAATGAAAATTTTTTTTAGAATGAATTTCACCTGTCAAAAAAAATTGTGTAATTTAAACTGAGAAAACATTGCGCACATGAATCAAAACATACATTAACCATACATTTAAACTTAATGTAATGTAATCTAATGACTGAAAGTAAGATGTATATCATTGCTGAAGTGCAATTGTTCCAAAGGCAAGGCAAAACTGCCATATTGGGTGTGCAGAGGTTTAAGGTAGCATGTGAATGGAAGGGGCTAAGCTTTTAGCAAATGATGTAATAGAGTGGCTTGTTAGTTTGTGGAAATGTACAGTACTAATGTAATGCTTATCCTGTGCACAGGCGCTTTTTTTTGAAGACCCAGTTGGGAATACCAGAAGACTTACGTAAAGAAGTGAATCGAAGGATAAAGGAAGGAAAGGACCTTTTGGATGGAGATGTGTTTGACGGTGTTCAAAAGGAGGTGGAGCATATTATTAACGAAACAACATATCCCAACTTCCTCAAGTCGGACATGTATCTTCAGCATGTGCAGGCAATGCAAAATGGAGAACTGTCGTGTGCATCTCCTAGCAGTGGTGGCAGCAGTGGTAGCAGTTCAGGTGGGGGAAGGGATCTGTCAGGTGCTGGGCCACCCCTTCCGACGCTGCACGAAGATGCAGAGCTGGTGACAACCTGCGACGTTAAGCCTGCAGCAGATCCTCTTCCACTAACCAAGGATATGCTCATTGCCACTCAGAAAAGAAGAGCCCTCGAACTCAGGCCGAAACCTGAAGCTTATGCTGGGTATGTTTAGTTGTTTAGTACACACTGTGGTGAGTCTGGGGCCATTCACAATGTAAGTTAGTATAGCTCACACTAAGTCTCAAACTCAGGCCGAAACCTGAAGCTTATGCTGGGTATGTTTAGTTGTTTAGTACACGCTGTGGTGAGTCTGTGGCCATTGACAATGTAAATTAGTATAGCTCACACTAAGTCTCAAACTCAGGCCGAAACCTGAAGCCTATACTGGGTATGTTTAGTACACGCTGTGGTGAGTCTGGGGCCATTCACAATGTAAGTTAGTATAGCTCACACTAAGTCTCAAACTCAGGCCGAAACCTGAAGCTTATGCTGGGTATGTTTAGTACACGCTGTGGTGAGTCTGGGGCCATTCACAATGTAAGTTAGTATAGCTGAAGGGACTCATGAGTGACATTGGCTGTAAGGAAGGAGTAACTTGACAGTCAGCATGTCTCCCATTGTCTTGTGGTACTGAAGGGGCCCATGAGTGACATTGGTTGTAAGGAAGGTGTAACTTGACAGTCAGCATGTGTCCCATTGTCTTGTGGTACTGAAGGGGTCCATGAGTGACATTGGTTGTAAGGAAGGAGTAACTTGACAGTCAGCATGTGTCCCATTGTCTTGTGGTACTGAAGGGGTCCATGAGTGACATTGGTTGTAAGGAAGGTGTAACTTGACAGTCAGCATGTGTCCCATTGTCTTGTGGTACTGAAGGGGTCCATGAGTGACATTGGTTGTAAGGAAGGAGTAACTTGACAGTCAGCATGTGTCCATGTCCCATTGTCTTGTGGTACTGAAGGGGTCCATGAGTGACATTGGTTGTAAGGAAGGAGTAACTTGACAGTCAGCATGTGTCCCATTGTCTTGTGGTACTGAAGGGGCCCATGAGTGACATTGGTTGTAAGGAAGGAGTAACTTGACAGTCAGCATGTGTCCATGTCCCATTGTCTTGTGGTACTGAAGGGGTCCATGAGTGACATTGGTTGTAAGGAAGGAGTAACTTGACGGTCAGCATGTGTCCATGTCCCATTGTCTTGTGGTACTGAAGGGGTCCATGAGTGACATTGGTTGTAAGGAAGGAGTAACTTGACAGTCAGCATGTGTCCCATTGTCTTGTGGTACTGAAGGGGCCCATGAGTGACATTGGTTGTAAGGAAGGTGTAACTTGACGGTCAGCATGTGTCCCATTGTCTTGTGGTACTGAAGGGGCCCATGAGTGACATTGGTTGTAAGGAAGGAGTAACTTGACAGTCAGCATGTGTCCCATTGTCTTGTGGTACTGAAGGGGCCCATGTGTGACATTGGTTGTAAGGAAGGAGTAACTTGACAGTCAGCATGTGTCCCATTGTCTTGTGGTACTGAAGGGGTCCATGGGTGACATTGGTTGTAAGGAAGGAGTAACTTGACAGTCAGCATGTGTCCATGTCCCATTGTCTTGTGGTACTGAAGGGGCCCATGAGTGACATTGGTTGTAAGGAAGGAGTAACTTGACAGTCAGCATGTGTCCCATTGTCTTGTGGTACTGAAGGGGCCCATGAGTGACATTGGTTGTAAGGAAGGAGTAACTTGACAGTCAGCATGTGTCCCATTGTCTTGTGGTACTGTAGGGGTCCATGGGTGACATTGGTTGTAAGGAAGGAGTAACTTGACAGTCAGCATGTGTCCATGTCCCATTGTCTTGTGGTACTGAAGGGGCCCATGAGTGACATTGGTTGTAAGGAAGGAGTAACTTGACAGTCAGCATGTGTCCATGTCCCATTGTCTTGTGGTACTGAAGGGGTCCATGAGTGACATTGGTTGTAAGGAAGGAGTAACTTGACAGTCAGCATGTGTCCATGTCCCATTGTCTTGTGGTACTGAAGGGGCCCATGAGTGACATTGGTTGTAAGGAAGGAGTAACTTGACAGTCAGCATGTGTCCATGTCCCATTGTCTTGTGGTACTGAAGGGGCCCATGAGTGACATTGGTTGTAAGGAAGGAGTAACTTGACAGTCAGCATGTGTCCCATTGTCTTGTGGTACTGAAGGGGTCCATGAGTGACATTGGTTGTAAGGAAGGAGTAACTTGACAGTCAGCATGTGTCCCATTGTCTTGTGGTACTGAAGGGGTCCATGGGTGACATTGGTTGTAAGGAAGGAGTAACTTGACAGTCAGCATGTGTCCCATTGTCTTGTGGTACTGAAGGGGTCCATGAGTGACATTGGTTGTAAGGAAGGAGTAACTTGACGGTCAGCATGTGTCCATGTCCCATTTTCTTGTGGTACTGAAGGGGTCCATGAGTGACATTGGTTGTAAGGAAGGAGTAACTTGACGGTCAGCATGTGTCCATGTCCCATTGTCTTGTGGTACTGAAGGGGTCCATGAGTGACATTGGCTGTAAGGAAGGAGTAACTTGACAGTCAGCATGTGTCCCATTGTCTTGTGGTACTGAAGGGGTCCATGAGTGACATTGGTTGTAAGGAAGGAGTAACTTGACAGTCAGCATGTGTCCCATTGTCTTGTGGTACTGAAGGGGCCCATGAGTGACATTGGTTGTAAGGAAGGAGTAACTTGACAGTCAGCATGTGTCCCATTGTCTTGTGATACTGAAGGGGTCCATGAGTGACATTGGCTGTAAGGAAGGAGTAACTTGACAGTCAGCATGTGTCCCATTGTCTTGTGATACTGAAGGGGTCCATGAGTGACATTGGTTGTAAGGAAGGAGTAACTTGACAGTCAGCATGTGTCCCATTGTCTTGTGATACTGAAGGGGTCCATGAGTGACATTGGTTGTAAGGAAGGAGTAACTTGACAGTCAGCATGTGTCCCATTGTCTTGTGGTACTGAAGGGGTCCATGAGTGACATTGGTTGTAAGGAAGGAGTAACTTGACAGTCAGCATGTGTCCCATTGTCTTGTGATACTGAAGGGGTCCATGAGTGACATTGGTTGTAAGGAAGGAGTAACTTGACAGTCAGCATGTGTCCCATTGTCTTGTGATACTGAAGGGGTCCATGAGTGACATTGGTTGTAAGGAAGGAGTAACTTGACAGTCAGCATGTGTCCATGTCCCATTGTCTTGTGATACTGAAGGGGTCCATGAGTGACATTGGTTGTAAGGAAGGAGTAACTTGACAGTCAGCATGTGTCCCATTGTCTTGTGGTACTGAAGGGGCCCATGAGTGACATTGGTTGTAAGGAAGGTGTAACTTGACAGTCAGCATGTGTCCATGTCCCATTGTCTTGTGGTACTGAAGGGGCCCATGAGTGACATTGGTTGTAAGGAAGGTGTAACTTGACAGTCAGCATGTGTCCATGTCCCATTGTCTTGTGATACTGAAGGGGCCCATGAGTGACATTGGTTGTAAGGAAGGAGTAACTTGACAGTCAGCATGTGTCCCATTGTCTTGTGGTACTGAAGGGGCCCATGAGTGACATTGGTTGTAAGGAAGGAGTAACTTGACGGTCAGCATGTGTCCCATTGTCTTGTGGTACTGAAGGGGTCCATGAGTGACATTGGTTGTAAGGAAGGAGTAACTTGACAGTCAGCATGTGTCCATGTCCCATTGTCTTGTGGTACTGAAGGGGTCCATGAGTGACATTGGTTGTAAGGAAGGAGTAACTTGACAGTCAGCATGTGTCCCATTGTCTTGTGGTACTGAAGGGGTCCATGAGTGACATTGGTTGTAAGGAAGGTGTAACTTGACAGTCAGCATGTGTCCATGTCCCATTGTCTTGTGGTACTGAAGGGGCCCATGAGTGACATTGGTTGTAAGGAAGGAGTAACTTGACGGTCAGCATGTGTCCCATTGTCTTGTGGTACTGAAGGGGTCCATGAGTGACATTGGTTGCAAGGAAGGAGTAACTTGACGGTCAGCATGTGTCCCATTGTCTTGTGGTACTGAAGGGGTCCATGAGTGACATTGGTTGTAAGGAAGGAGTAACTTGACGGTCAGCATGTGTCCATGTCCCATTGTCTTGTGGTACTGAAGGGGCCCATGAGTGACATTGGTTGTAAGGAAGGAGTAACTTGACAGTCAGCATATGTCCCATTGTCTTGTGGTACTGAAGGGGTCCATGAGTGACATTGGTTGTAAGGAAGGAGTAACTTGACAGTCAGCATGTGTCCATGTCCCATTGTCTTGTGGTACTGAAGGGGCCCATGAGTGACATTGGTTGTAAGGAAGGAGTAACTTGACAGTCAGCATGTGTCCCATTGTCTTGTGGTACTGAAGGGGCCCATGAGTGACATTGGTTGTAAGGAAGGAGTAACTTGACGGTCAGCATGTGTCCCATTGTCTTGTGGTACTGAAGGGGTCCATGAGTGACATTGGTTGTAAGGAAGGAGTAACTTGACGGTCAGCATGTGTCCCATTGTCTTGTGGTACTGAAGGGGCCCATGAGTGACATTGGTTGTAAGGAAGGAGTAACTTGACGGTCAGCATGTGTCCCATTGTCTTGTGGTACTGAAGGGGTCCATGAGTGACATTGGTTGTAAGGAAGGAGTAACTTGACGGTCAGCATGTGTCCCATTGTCTTGTGGTACTGAAGGGGTCCATGAGTGACATTGGTTGTAAGGAAGGAGTAACTTGACGGTCAGCATGTGTCCCATTGTCTTGTGGTACTGAAGGGGTCCATGAGTGACATTGGTTGTAAGGAAGGAGTAACTTGACGGTCAGCATGTGTCCCATTGTCTTGTGGTACTGAAGGGGTCCATGAGTGACATTGGTTGTAAGGAAGGAGTAACTTGACGGTCAGCATGTGTCCCATTGTCTTGTGGTACTGAAGGGGTCCATGAGTGACATTGGTTGTAAGGAAGGAGTAACTTGACAGTCAGCATGTGTCCCATTGTCTTGTGGTACTGAAGGGGCCCATGAGTGACATTGGTTGTAAGGAAGGAGTAACTTGACGGTCAGCATGTGTCCCATTGTCTTGTGGTACTGAAGGGGCCCATGAGTGACATTGGTTGTAAGGAAGGAGTAACTTGACGGTCAGCATGTGTCCCATTGTCTTGTGGTACTGAAGGGGTCCATGAGTGACATTGGTTGTAAGGAAGGAGTAACTTGACAGTCAGCATGTGTCCATGTCCCATTGTCTTGTGGTACTGAAGGGGCCCATGAGTGACATTGGTTGTAAGGAAGGAGTAACTTGACAGTCAGCATGTGTCCATGTCCCATTGTCTTGTGGTACTGAAGGGGCCCATGAGTGACATTGGTTGTAAGGAAGGAGTAACTTGACAGTCAGCATGTGTCCATGTCCCATTGTCTTGTGGTACTGAAGGGGCCCATGAGTGACATTGGTTGTAAGGAAGGAGTAACTTGACAGTCAGCATGTGTCCATGTCCCATTGTCTTGTGGTACTGAAGGGGTCCATGAGTGACATTGGTTGTAAGGAAGGAGTAACTTGACGGTCAGCATGTGTCCCATTGTCTTGTGGTACTGAAGGGGCCCATGAGTGACATTGGTTGTAAGGAAGGAGTAACTTGACAGTCAGCATGTGTCCATGTCCCATTGTCTTGTGGTACTGAAGGGGCCCATGAGTGACATTGGTTGTAAGGAAGGAGTAACTTGACAGTCAGCATGTGTCCATGTCCCATTGTCTTGTGGTACTGAAGGGGTCCATGAGTGACATTGGTTGTAAGGAAGGAGTAACTTGACAGTCAGCATGTGTCCCATTGTCTTGTGGTACTGAATGGGCCCATGAGTGACATTGGTTGTAAGGAAGGAGTAACTTGACGGTCAGCATGTGTCCCATTGTCTTGTGGTACTGAAGGGGCCCATGAGTGACATTGGTTGTAAGGAAGGAGTAACTTGACGGTCAGCATGTGTCCCATTGTCTTGTGGTACTGAAGGGGTCCATGAGTGACATTGGTTGTAAGGAAGGAGTAACTTGACAGTCAGCATGTGTCCATGTCCCATTGTCTTGTGGTACTGAAGGGGCCCATGAGTGACATTGGTTGTAAGGAAGGAGTAACTTGACAGTCAGCATGTGTCCATGTCCCATTGTCTTGTGGTACTGAAGGGGCCCATGAGTGACATTGGTTGTAAGGAAGGAGTAACTTGACAGTCAGCATGTGTCCATGTCCCATTGTCTTGTGGTACTGAAGGGGTCCATGAGTGACATTGGTTGTAAGGAAGGAGTAACTTGACAGTCAGCATGTGTCCCATTGTCTTGTGGTACTGAAG
The DNA here is from genome assembly GCA_030765045.1 of Tenodera sinensis. Taxonomy (NCBI): domain Eukaryota; kingdom Metazoa; phylum Arthropoda; class Insecta; order Mantodea; family Mantidae; genus Tenodera; species Tenodera sinensis. Next base: position 1,812,262 of record CM060966.1, read on the forward strand.
GGGTCCATGAGTGACATTGGTTGTAAGGAAGGTGTAACTTGACAGTCAGCATGTGTCCATGTCCCATTGTCTTGTGGTACTGAAGGGGTCCATGAGTGACATTGGTTGTAAGGAAGGAGTAACTTGACAGTCAGCATGTGTCCCATTGTCTTGTGGTACTGAAGGGGCCCATGAGTGACATTGGTTGTAAGGAAGGAGTAACTTGACGGTCAGCATGTGTCCCATTGTCTTGTGATACTGAAGGGGCCCATGAGTGACATTGGCTGTAAGGAAGGAGTAACTTGACAGTCAGCATGTGTCCATGTCCCATTGTCTTGTGGTACTGAAGGGGCCCATGAGTGACATTGGTTGTAAGGAAGGAGTAACTTGACAGTCAGCATGTGTCCATGTCCCATTGTCTTGTGGTACTGAAGGGGTCCATGAGTGACATTGGTTGTAAGGAAGGAGTAACTTGACAGTCAGCATGTGTCCATGTCCCATTGTCTTGTGGTACTGAAGGGGCCCATGAGTGACATTGGTTGTAAGGAAGGAGTAACTTGACAGTCAGCATGTGTCCATGTCCCATTGTCTTGTGGTACTGAAGGGGCCCATGAGTGACATTGGTTGTAAGGAAGGAGTAACTTGACAGTCAGCATGTGTCCATGTCCCATTGTCTTGTGGTACTGAAGGGGCCCATGAGTGACATTGGTTGTAAGGAAGGAGTAACTTGACAGTCAGCATGTGTCCATGTCCCATTGTCTTGTGGTACTGAAGGTGTCCATGAGTGACATTGGTTGTAAGGAAGGAGTAACTTGACGGTCAGCATGTGTCCATGTCCCATTGTCTTGTGGTACTGAAGGGGCCCATGAGTGACATTGGTTGTAAGGAAGGAGTAACTTGACAGTCAGCATGTGTCCATGTCCCATTGTCTTGTGGTACTGAAGGGGTCCATGAGTGACATTGGCTGTAAGGAAGGAGTAACTTGACAGTCAGCATGTGTCGCATTGTCTTGTGATACTGAAGGGGTCCATGAGTGACATTGGCTGTAAGGAAGGAGTAACTTGACAGTCAGCATGTGTCCCTTTGTCTTGTGATACTGAAGGGGTCCATGAGTGACATTGGCTGTAAGGAAGGAGTAACTTGACAGTCAGCATGTGTCCCATTGTCTTGTGATACTGAAGGGGTCCATGAGTGACATTGGCTGTAAGGAAGGAGTAACTTGACAGTCAGCATGTGTCCCATTGTCTTGTGATACTGAAGGGGCCCATGAGTGACATTGGCTGTAAGGAAGGAGTAACTTGACAGTCAGCATGTGTCCCATTGTCTTGTGATACTGAAGGGGTCCATGAGTGACATTGGTTGTAAGGAAGGAGTAACTTGACGGTCAGCATGTGTCCATGTCCCATTGTCTTGTGGTACTGAAGGGGTCCATGAGTGACATTGGCTGTAAGGAAGGAGTAACTTGACAGTCAGCATGTGTCCCATTGTCTTGTGATACTGAAGGACACACTTTGCCTTCTGTTACAGTGCACACTGTGTGTTAGACATATGCTAATGTTGCCAATAACTGTACTCTAGATGTAGAACTTTGTTCTGATAAGGCCAAGGTTGAGAGTTGAAGATGACAATACTGCATTAAGAGGTAACATACACTGGAGCTGTATAGTGTTGATGCATGCTATACTCATACATGTTCCTTTGTTCCTCCCCACTCGCCTTTTTACAAATGTATGGCTTGCTTATGACTGTAACTTCATTTCCAAACTGAGGCTGGCACAAGTAAGTATATTGCAAATAGAGTTTCCTTAAATACTAATATGAATAGTAGCCAATGTTTACAAAACTAGCATGAGCTGAAAGTGTGTAACTTATAAGAGTTCGGATTTCTAAACCTTGTGCAACTCTCAGCTATGAATATGGTGTATGTGAGTATCTAATGCACAACCACCCAACAACGGTAACCATAACAAGCAAGGCAGGTCTACAACAACAGGATAGGATATTGCGCATTAGCATTTCATTGGTGTTTAGCTTGTGACTAGAGAGAGCGCTGTCAGCTGTTTCATGGCATGGCCACCTTGATTAGTTTCAACAGCAAGAAATGTAACACACACAATATGAATCTAACATGCCATGCTGGTAATGGGAGCGAGTAAGTTTGCCGGGTCCCAGGAAAGCTTCCCACTGGTTGGGAATATATGTATTTGAGCTTTCCTGTTGTGATTCTAGTTACCATTGTCAGTGGTTATGAACCAGCCTTTAGAATGAAATCATACTTCTGACTTCCCAATGTTTTGATATTAGATTTTCAAAAGTGACAAGAGAGTCACAATTTTTAAGATGTTCCTTGTTAATTGGGGCACAGGAAACAGTTTGGAGATGTTACTCTTCCAATATTATAGATATTTATTCAGACAATCATTGACAGATCATTCAACATTTTGGTCCATTTTGAAGTATTATCTGTTGGGTATATTTAGAAAAGATTTTTCTTTCTATGATTTGTTTAATTGATTTCAATTAAACACAATATGAAAAGAATAATAATTTGTAATGTAATGGAGAGAGTTAGCAACATGTGCATCTGCTCCACAAGAGAATTTAGTGACATTGTTAATCCAACGTAGACTGTTTTGGTACATACAGTAAATCCTGGTATATCTGGACTAACTGGGACCAAATGGGTAATAAGCAAAACAACATTTTAAATCTTTAAATAAGCAGAGTTGCCACTTATGACAATAAAAAACTGTGTTATAA